>OY101450.1:104627321-104983560 GCA_956483635.1 Panzeria rudis | reverse complement strand
ATGGTTGACACATTTTTGTCTATATTTATAAATGTTTTTGTAGGTCCGTTGCTAAACAAAATATTTACTACTTCAGTGAATTCCTTGTAACTAGTCCATTTCAATTTGAATTGACCACGTAGTCTAACAATGTTTGCACGGCTATTATTATTATAATAGATATCAAGAATTTTTGTAAGGGCATGTTACATTATGGGTTTCTTTTAAATTTCGTAAAATTTTTTATTTATAAATAAATATAACTTTTTTCAGTCACTGTTTATTTGCGTTAGTATAAAGCTGGTATGAGACTAATTATTTACATGATTTAAGCAATTCATTATTTTAAAAGGTACATTTTATTTAACTTTTCGTTTCTTTCTTGTTTAAAGTTTTTTTTATATATTAAATGTCATTCTGTTCATTACAAATTCAGACAACTCATATTAAAAAATGCTTAAACTCAAATTAAAATAAAAACCAAAAGTTGTATATATACAAAGTGAAAAGCAAAGCTTAATATGTGGTATAATAGCTGATTGTCTAGCGTGCCAACTTGGTATTGGTGAAACAAACACGTTGCTTATTACGAAAACTTAATTTTTTTTTTTGAAAAAGAAATTTTAAGTAGAAATTTGAAATAGAAAATATCTAAAGCAATAATGAAGTAACATGTTAAGTTTTATTCAACCTGATATCAGGTGATGGGAGAAAAGTATGGCCGACCTCGTAAGCGCTAATTTGCATTGCAGTGATGTGACTTTATGTTGTTTACAACAAAGCTCATATGACTTTGCATCACTGCAATGCATTTTGGCGTTTAGGAAGTCGGCCTATATGTATATATAAACTTTTAAGCTTAAATGGTTAAATAAGAACAAGTGTGTGTGCAAAGAAAATATATTACGTGATTGCAGCTAACCAGAAAAACTAAAGTTCAGTTTCTGTAAAGGAATTCAATTAAGAACAGACTTACAAACAAATTTGTAAATATAGACAAAAATATCTCAATAATTTAGTCGAAAAAATGTGTTTATTTTTGAGTGAACAAATTGAATAAATCTATCAAATAATTTGTCTAAAAATATTTACAAATTGTAAACAAAACAATTTACTAAATCAAACAAAAAGATTTGCTGGATTTTCTGAAATATATCAAACAATATTTTTGTCTGGGTCATTATCATCATCCATTAAGCAATTATGAAATTTCACTTAGTTAAATGTGCTAAAATCTGAATGTTTATCTAAAAACTCTAAAAAAATTAATGAGAATTAACGCAACGACATTAACGAATTGATTCGCTCAAAAATCTTCAGCAAACAAACTTGTTACAATCCCACTTCTTTTGCTATCCTTGCTGTTGTTGTTGTTATTTGTGTGTAAGTCGTCTTCGGGGTTGTTTTTTTACAATACAGTTTTTTTTTGTTTTTGGTGTGTGCGTCCTAAATGAGAGTCAAACAAACAAGTCATTGATTATGTGAAGAACATTTACTGAAAATGAAATTTATTTTTAGACAAACATTTGTTTGAAAAAATTTTGGTGATCATTTTTTCTGTGTGTGTATTATTTTTATGGAAGGTTTTAGCTCGGCATACATATATTAAATTATATATTTTGAAAGACTTAAAATTTACTATTTTAACGGTTTTCGAGTCAAAAAATTTTTTGCACTTTAAATTTATATGTGATGATCCTGATGAAATGGGACTTTATATTCCGGGGGCCGAAACTCAGTTACATTTCCTAAAACTTGATGAAATTCTTAAAATAATGCCGTTTTTTATCGCTAAGCTATAATATTTTAAAAATATAGTTTTTAGTTAATGAGCTTTATAAAGTGTAAGAAGCTTGCCGCAATAATAAAACCATTTAAATAAGTCCTTAATAGTTTTATCTTTTAGCATTTTTTATCTTGTTTTGCAAAGCATTTTACCTTATATTGCTTCGCTGTTTTCCTACGAGTGAAGAAGTGAAGTAAAGCATAAAATTTTGTGTATAAAAATCACTTTAGAGGTAAAAAAAAACGGTTTAGTCAAAATATATTTTTAAGTGATTTCGGAAGTGAGTATAAGGATAATCCCACTTTTAAAGTTTTGGAAGATGTCTAAGCAGTGATACCGACCATAATTCCAAAATCGACAAAATTTAGACAAACAGCTAGTTTTAGCTCTATTAATAATTCTTGCTGGGAAGATTAGGTCCATTTTTATCAGGATCATCTCATATTGCTTTTTAAATCAATTACCTACTTCCCAATTAATAAATAATTACTTTGCAACTAATATTTGTTGATGAACTTGCTAAATGTATTGATTTTATAGTCGTGTAAGATAATAATAATAATAATAATAATAATAATAATAATAATAACATAATAGTAGACTCTTGTACATACATATATTATACAAATTGCTATAAATATAAAATTTTAATTTTAATCTTATGCCATTAAACATCTTCAACGTGATGCCTCAACTTGCAACAGACAATGATGTCATTATCTATTTAAGTTTCTCTACACACAAAAATGCGTACATAAGCTTTCTAATGTAATTCAATTTAATATTTTTATTTGAAAATAATATAAGATATTGCAGCTCCATAATGCAGTTAAATTACTGAAATATAAAAGAAATTTACTTTTAACTACACTTATTTTCTTTCTTTTGCTGGGAATGAAGAAAAATGAAACTTTATATGTCAACATATATTTACACACTTCTTTAAACACATTTCCAAACGAAGGGGCATATCTACATACATACACATATATGCACAGCTATACCCACATCCTTACATGAACTCATGCAAACCCAGTTCGCCAAATTGCCATGCACGACATTGTCGCTGACGATACTTGCATATATTGTCCTTTGTCGATTAGGTTTTCTAATCGACAATTTAAAAGAAATCTCGTTCACGACCATCTGAGCGACAAATACTTGTATGTTATCTTTTATTAAACATTTTTGACGACAAGATGAGCGACAATATCTTACTTTTTGTCCTCAATCTCAACTCTTTTAAGGACAAAATGAGCGGAAATGTCTTACATATTGTCGTAACATTGCGAAGAACAAGATGAGCGACAATGTCTTCATTTTTGTTCTCAATCCAACTTACATTTGCCACTAATCCAACTTTTTTGTCTTCAGTAACTTTGTCCACAATAAGATGGCCGACATTGTCTTAATTTTTGTCCTCGTTCCAACTTTATTGAGGACAATATAAGCGACAATGTCTTGCATTTTTGTCCTCAGTCCAACTTACAGTTGCCCTTAATCCAACTTTGTTGAGGACAATATGAGCGACAATGTCTTAAATTTTGTCCTCAATCCAACTTTGTTGAGGACAATATGAGCAACAGTGTCATACGTTTTGTCTTCAGTATCATTGTGGAGGATAGGATGAGTTACGCTGACTTATGTTGCTTTCAATCCAACTTTGTTCAGAACAATATGAGTGTCTGTGTCGTACGTTTTGTCTTCAGTAACATTGTGGAAGACAAGATGAGCGACAACGTCTTACATTTGGCCTTAATTCAACTTTTTCGAAGACAATAGAAGTGACAATGTCTTACATTTTGTCTTCAGTAACATAACGAAGGACTAGATGAGAGACAATGTCTTTATTTTTGTCCTCAATCCAACTTTGTTGAGAACAAAATGAGCGACAACGTCTTACGTTTAGTCTTCAATCAAACCAATATATATGCTGGTCTCTTGTTGCCGATGTTTGAGGTGGTGCCGCAGCAAGGAGGTAAGCGCGAAAACTTATAAACATACAGCTCCAATTCGAGTCGCAGCTAATTTAGCCAGTAATTGAAATGAAAAAATATTAAATAGAGTCCGTTCAATGATTAGATAGGCGACATTGTCGCTATGTAATCGTTGACGACAAGAAAAACTCCATTGTAGCCTATATAATCATTGACGATATGATAGACGACATTTTTCTTATTTAATCATTGCCGACAAAATAGGCGATATTGTAGATTATTTAATCGACAAACGATATTGTCACTTGTATAATTATTGCCAACAAAAAAGGTGACAATATCGCCCACATATTCATACTAGTATTATGTGAACGACAATCTGAGCGACATTTTGTCTCACTCAAACGTACACGATTTTCCCGACACTTGCTCGAAAACATCCTCGAGATTTGTTGCCGAGGATTTAACAGTGTCGTGCACCCGTCACTGATAATGTCTTAAAATCATGGCCAACTGGGAAGTTATACTTAATACACCCACGACCCCGTTGCAATTACAAATTTAAGAGTACATATTACAAATTTATGTATGTCATACGATGTGAACTCTTGCATTTGATATATACGTGTGTGTATATGTGTGTGTGTGTGTGTGTATGTTTTAATATATAGGGCACTCTATTCTGTCATAAGACAAGTCAAGTAACTGGCTCCCAAGCACTTTCAAGCGGTTTGAGTTCTGGAACTTTAACATTTTTAGGATACTCAGAGATAGATTTTAGATCCAAATTTTAGGTACTTGTCTTGTGTTAGTTTCTTTCATACTAATCAAATTATTGTATTGTCTCGTACAGTGAAGGTATTTTGTTAAAATTTTTGTTCTAGTTAAGTGATGTGTTTTCTTTTCACCGCTCACGACACGGGATGATATTATACTACTCCCATTTTTAACAGTCAATTGTATGAAGTCTCTGCAGAACAAGTAGTATACTACGTCCCGCAGCGGCATTATAAAATTGGGTAAGGACTTCCTATACACTAGGGTTTGCAAGTAATCATAGATTTTCATAATCGCGATTTCGAATAAAAAATATGCGATTAATCGCTATTAAGCAAGAAACTATACTATCAAAATTTTTATTAAAACAAAATAAATTACGTTATGAGTTTTAGTCTATCACAAAAAAAACTAAATTTCATTTTCTGTAAACGAATTCAATGAAATAGTAAATATTTTGTCTATGAACGGACCTACAAATAAATTTGTAAATATAGACAAAAATACCTCAACAATTTCATTGAAAAAAATGTGTTTTTTTAGTGAACAAATTGTTTAAATCTATAAAACAATTTGTCTAAAATATTTACAAATTGTAGACAAAACAATTTACTAAATCAAACAAAAATATTTACTGGATTTTCTGAAAAATATCAAACAATATTTCTGTTTGAATTTCATTAACAATTAGTCTAAAAATGCTAACAATTATTAAGCAAAATAATTTACTTAATCAAACAAAGATACAAACAAAATGTTTGTCTGCGTCATCATCATCATCATCCATTAAGCATGAGATTTCACTTAGTTAAATGTGTTCAAGTCTGAATGTTTATCTAAATACTCTAAAAAAATTAATGGGAATTAATGCAACGACATTAACTAGTCGATTCACTCAAAAATCTTTTGTAAACAAAATTGGTACAATAGCATTCCTCTTGCTATGATTGTTTTTGTTGTTATTTGTGTGTAAGTCGTCATCGGGGTAGTTTTTTACCACACAGTTTTTTTTTTGTTTTTGGTGTTTGCGTTCTAAATAAAAGTCAAACAAACAATTCCTAGATTATGGACAGAACATTTACTGAAAATTAAATTTATTTTTAGACAAACTTTTGTTTGAAAATTTTTTGGTGATAATTTTTTCTGTGTAACTGTATAGGCTTAATCCAAAGAAACTTTATTATTTTTACTTGAATTCGGTTTTTAATTTAATTTTACAATTAAAACATATTTTTATTTAAACAAAATTGTGAAAGTTTGTAAATCATAACTTAGGATTATCAAAAACAATACTATGGGAAATATATCTCTTGATAGGAAACTTTTTCCAGAGCGAAATATATTTCTATCAACGAGTCAAAGTCTTGTTTTTTCTTTTTTTATATTTTATTTGATTTTCTATTTCTATGGATTCCGTTATAAAATTTTTTTAATATTACCTATGTTTTTTGTAATAATGCGAGGTCCCAAGATAAGACAAACTGCACCTATCTGGCAGCCGAATAGAAAAATATGCAAAGCAACGTTATTTTCGTTCCTTGTGGAATGGTTTTGTTTGGTTACCAAAATGAGTGCAAAGTTAAAAACAAGTTCGCCACAAAACCTTCAATTAAGGATAGCCAGATATAATTGTATTAGGTCGTTTTGTGAGGGCTACAAAAGATATTTTACGCGGTTTGCAGATGGCGGAACTTTTTTTCATGTCCGATCTTAGACTATAAGCAGTTTAATTTTATTGCAATAGGTTCTGAACGTTTAGCAATAGCCAAATTCACAATCTTGTGCAAATGGTCTTGCATCGTAGCATGCGCAAAATTGTATTGCATATTGATACTCACCACTAACAATTATTAAGTGCTGAGTATACATGCAACACAATAAATTATTACCAAAATTGCCGAAATCTGCATTTTTTACATTTACCCTTCAAGTGGAATACCCCATACAGTCAACACATATTATTAGTTAGTTATGCCACAGTACTGTTTTGCTAGTAGTTGCGAAAAAAAAGTTTTATTTATTTTATGTTCTTTCCTCTTTTTTCTAAATTTTTATAATTATTTAAATGAAAAACAAATTTTATGCCTACTTGAGTTTTGTTAAAACATGTGTCCTTTATACGATTACATACGAAATAATTATACTTGCTGTTTTTCGTTTATTCATAAACTTGTTTGTACATGGGTATAACTCCTTTTTTTATTTGCTAGCCCAAAGATAGCCAAACTTTTTTTGTTGGTGACGGTATGTCAACAATATTTTTCGATTTTGTGTTACTTCTTTCTATATGGGATATGTCCCCAATTGCCGGCTAGTGCAAACTGGCGTTCCCGAAATTACGCTAGTGCAAAGCAAGTGACATGTTTAGGTTTCAACAAAAGTCAAAAACACATTAATTTGGCAAAGTGCCTTGCCGCACAGAAAATGCGTATTTAAAATATCAAGTTCTACGGAAAAACTGTTTATTTATTTTTTTAAAATCGATTTTTATGACAAAAAACTTATTCCATTTTATATAAAGTGCTTCATGTTACAGTTATATAAGTGGAACGTTTTCGACCAAAAGTCGAGGAAGGCACATCGTAGAAATTAGAAACAGTGGGTTTGACTAACTGAAAAAGTAATACGGAAAGTAAGACTATTGCATGTAACAATATTGAAAAGAATATAAGAAAAAGTACGTTCTGACATGAATTCGGCTATTGTCAACTTCCTTAAAATTTTTTTTACACGGAACTTTGAATCCGTGGGGACGATGTGAACTACTTTGGGAATCGCTTTTTTAGTCTTTCAGAGCTAATGATAGGTTTGTTCTTTCGAAAGCAACATTTAAACTAGAGCTCTTAGAAGCATTTAATATATGCATAGCAGTGGATAAATATGTAAACAAAATACAAGCAAAGAGTATAATTATCAAGGATAATATATTCAACAAAAAATTTTTATTTTATTGTAAAACTGCGAATAATGGACATCAAAGTTACCAAAGGACCCATACATTTGATAATAAGAGTTTCGTAAGGAGAGAAAAAATAGGGTCCAAGGACACTCTGAGGAATTTTATATAAGGAAGTTAACGATACAGAAAAGCTATTGAGGTCATAATATAGTTTAAGTAAATATCCAGCAAAAAATATTAACCGCATTCACAATCTTGTGCAAATGGTGTTGCATCATAGCATTTGCAAATTGGTATAATATATTGATACTCAACACATAACAATTGTTAGTGGTGACTATCAATATACTATACCATTTTGCAAATGCAACGATGCAAGACCATTTGCACAAGATTGTGAATTGGGCTATTATGTTTATAAAAGTAGTAAAAAATGTCATGCATTCCACATTTTTCTTTTAAGGGTAGTAACACTGAAGACCTTAATGCCTATCAGTTGACTAATTAGAGTATTATCTTCTTTGGGAAAGCGATAGAATAGAGAGGAACAGATGGTAAAGTGAGATAGATAGAAAGCTTAATTATTTTACAACTCTGCTATTGCGCGTTATGTTAATTTTACAGCAGCAATTGTAGCGCGTCTTGTGCTAAGTAGACGCATTAACTTTTCGCCTACAGTATCAATCGCTGCCAGTACTGCTTAGTGACCAGTGATATGCCTTCATCACTTAAACAGTCCAACAACAACTAACACAATACCACACTAATGCACATCACAAAAATTTATAATGTTGATGATGACTGGCCCGGCATATTGATCATTGCTTTATAGTCAACGCGGTAACTAGTTACTTCAACCAACAGCACCTTCATGCGATGTTTTGAATCGCTTCCGAGAATGGCAAAGATAAATCAGAGATCTCTCAGTGTTCATAATATATAAATTACGAAATTAATCGGCTTTTTACATTTATTTAACACGAACTTAAAAATAAACAAAACATTATTCAGTAGCATTGTAGCTTTCAAGAATTTAGAACCTACTTTTAGTATCTAAATAATTATCGCACGCATTGTTTCACTGATGTAAGCAATACTTAAGGCTCCATTACTCATACGTAACGTTGATGTAGTTGCACGTTGCTGATCATTTCTGTCTCATAGCTTTACAATGTGACAGAAACGATCAGCAACATGCAACTCCATCAACGTTACGTATGAGTAATGGAGCCTTTAGTAGCTGCTAGCGGTGACCCTTTGGCTTATTTTCCCACTTAGATTTAACATAAGCGTGTCATAGGCTGTTTAATCGTTGAGCTCTCGTTTAAAATATAAGCTACGATGTCAGTACCTATCATTACTGTGCGTTTACAGAATAAGTGGAACTGTAAGCGAGTTTGTTTTTGAAATATAGCCCAAGAGTACGCTACAATTTTTTACTTTGAACAAATAAGGGATAAATTCTGTGAAATAGAACGAAATACTTACATACACAATGCAAAATAGTCGGAGCTATTATTAATAAATGACTTATTAGATTACACGTAGATTACAATCTAATGCTGACTTTAGACGACATGTTTTTTACATATGGGTTGTTACATGTGTGAGACATATGTAACTTCGCATGTTTTCCTATTTAGATTTAGATAGGTTATTTAATCGGTGCGCTCTGGCTTAAAAAGTAAGCTACGATGTCAGTACGTGTATCTACTGTGTGATCACATATTATTTGGAACTGTAAGCGAGCTTGTTGTTGAAATAAAGCCCAAAAGTAGGACACGAATTTTTGTACATATAAGGGATAAATTCTATGAAATACAACGATATTCTGACATTAGATTACACGTACATTACAATCGGAGTACTACGATTGGTCGCTTAGAACGTCATCCTGACATCATTGATTATTATCTAGGTACCTCGTTTTATTTACCACTGGGATAAGAAAAAACATTTTCAAAATACAATAGATTCTATCTCATGACTGCTTTTTACGGCGTATGATTAATGTCTATTTGAATGGAAAAACTCGTCTATCCCCAATTCTGTTTCATCATTAACTTCATAATTTAAACAATGTGAAAGCTGAGGGATCTCTGCCTTCTTTTTGATCATTCTTAAACATGAAATTCTGTTACTGGGTGGATTGTGGAAATCGTCTAAAACTCAAGGTTGATTTATGTAATAGATTTTAATTAAACCAATGCAGCCCGAAATAATACATACGTATCATTATTAAGTTATTTAATATCAGGGTTAAACTATTGTAAATATTTTGAGGTTTTATATAAACAATTTTACAAAAAAAAAGAAACTACTAACGAAGGTAAAAATAGATGTCTTATGAAGGATTTATTTTTATTTCCCGATATTTTATTTGCTTTATATTGTTGGATATTTGTTTTTATTTAAGAGCTCAAACAAATATGTTTCAGTTAGATTAGTTTCAAGGCAGTTCTATGTTATATTGTAAGTATAAAAACCTGAGCTTAAGAGCAACAAGACGGGTTTTTCTTATTGATCCGTTCGTCAAGTTATAACAAATTTATTTGTTGAAAAAATTAATCATTTGAAAATTTTTCTAATTGGACTTACTGCCTTGTTGTGCATTTTGGGCGTAGTCAATGGTAAGTATGAGTGTTATAAAAATATAAATTATTACACGACTATGTAGAGCCTCAATAGATCTTCGCTTAATAATCTTGTGCGGCTTAAGAGTAATCAAAAAATGGAGCTACATATATCTAATACCTGTTTCGCAAGCTTCTGCATTCATATAAATTTTAATACTTAAATCGTTTCGTGATTTTTCGTGTCAAGTTTTCTTAATACGACACGACCCGAATACGAACGAAATCAGATGACATGCGCCAATCTCTAGTTGCTACAATTGGAAGACGAAATAAAACGAATACGCATGATTTCATCGAGATTTTAGTGATTCATGTCAAAAGCAAGAGCTCACAAGTGGGTCATCGCGAACAAAACACAATGCCTTTTCGAAGCGCTTTACGAAGTAGTATCTCTCGCTCAAAAATCTGCTCCGGTTGAAGCAGTAGTTTTTGCTGAGAAGTTCCATGCAGTATACAAAGAGAGTCTGAACTTATTAAAATATTCAATATAAATAACACTGCATGATAGCATTTTTGATGTGTAAACATCTATACGCTAGGGGGTAAAAATCTTTTTCACAATACAATCACAAATTTTGAGTAAGATTAATCTTACTAATAACGCGGTGTGAGCTGTGTATGAGTGTATTAGTGTAATCATACGGACAACAAGAAGTACAGAGAAACTTAACAGCTGCATAGAAATACACTAACACTGGCAAAGGGAGTCTCAAGATCAAACTCCTGCAGTAAAGTCGTACGTTTGTTGGTTGGTGCTGTGTTGCCGTGTTTTTGAATTGAGTGAGTATTTCGGCGTTGCCGTTTTTAATTTTTGCCGGGAACTTCTGGGATTTAGGGGATTTTGTGTCCAGTTTTTCGGTATTCATACCCGGTTCGTCTCGGTTTTTGAACCCGGGTTTTTTGATAAAAACCCGGTTTTTCGGTTTTACCGAATTTGTTGCTGAACTTGGTGCGATATTTAGCTGACGGTTTATTGACTGCGTTTGTCTTTGGCTGTTGGTTATTCCAACTATTTTGTAATTCCAACTATTTTGTACAGGTATATTATTCATTGCTGGTGGATAAATAATACTATTATTTATGTCTGCGGGGAAGCGGAAGGGTGATATGCCTGGTGGGAGTGAGTCAGAGGAGTCTGATGCGAAGCTTATCGGTTTGAGCGATTTGTCGGGTGTGGAGGAAGGTACGAGGGTGAAAAAGAAGCGGATGAAGCCCGGTTCGCCGAAGTTGAAACGGGTGAATGATGAGAAGAATGTTTCGGTAGAAGGTGAAATGTTTCATTACTAAATGTTTACACATCTCCCCTGTGATCGGATTCACATTAATTTATAGACAAAACATATTCAAACTGCGTACTTTGTTTTTCATTTCCTCATTTTTTTGTCCTTTTTAAAGGACTTAACATTTTTCAAGAATGCTTATTTTAAAAAAATTTTTTAATATTAGTATCTAATATTTTTTAGCAAACTTGGTACCAAATAAAACGGAAGACTCTGTGGAATTTTATATATATTTTTACTTCAGTTCCCCTGAACATAAATATATAAAGATGTCCTTTTAAAAATATATCCTTCGATGTCCTTAAAAGTTTTCATTAAAAATTTTTATTTTTTAAATTATATGTTTTAGAAATCAATTAAATCCATAAGTCTTCGAAATTTTATGATTTTAGCTCTCTTAGTACAAAAGCTGTAGCTTTTTTTTCGCAGCACAAAATTAATTTCTATAAAAATTTGCATGTAGAAATATTAATTTATAAAAAACAACCATTAATTGTTTACAATCGTAAAACTTTTGTATTTTAAAGTTTATTGAAAGTTGATGTTTTTATATATACATATTGCAAAATACTCAAATAACAATTTTTAAGAATATATTAGAAAAATTGTCCTTGGACATATTTTAAATTGTTGTTGATCTTCAGTTGATCTTGAACTATTCTTCCATGTCCTTCGCAGAAAATCCACTATATATCAAATAATCTATCATCTTTTGTTCTTTTAAAGGACTTTACAATATTTGAGAATGCTAATTAAATATTTGTTTTCATATTAATATGTAAAACTTTTTAGCAATAGTAGTACCAAATAAGAGGGAAGGCTCTGCATGGACAAAAAAAAGGTGTCTTCGAAAAATTCTTCCATGTCCTTGAAAATTTTCATCAAAAAGCCTTTTGAAAACTATATCTTGTAGCATTAAGGTAACTCTCTAAGACATAAAAATGTTATGATGTTGTGTCTCTTAAATCATAAAATTTCGACAGTTAATTTAAGACCTACAATATATAATTTTTAAAACATTGTTTAATGAAAACTTTTAAGGATATGGAAGGATATAATTTAAAAGGAAATTTTTTTTATAATTTTATTTACGGGAGCTGAAGTAATAATTTTTATAGAATTCTACAGAGTTTTCCCTTTTATTTGGTACCAAGTTTGCTAAAAAATATTAGATACTAATATTAAGAAAAAATTATTTAAAATAATCATTGTGAAAAAATGTTAAGTCCTTTAAAAAGGACAAAAGATGGGGAAATGAAAAACCAAGTACGCAGTTTGACTATATTTTATCTCTACATTAATGGATATATAGTTGTGTTTCTGCCAAACAGAAAAAATTAAAATTTGTCACGCGGTGTAATAATTAAGTACGACACTGTGGAACATTTGAAAAAATCTAAGTACTAAAGAGTAATATTATTAGGAACATTCTTTATTAATTTCTTAAGATTCCAGTCATTTAGTTTTTTTTGTGCTGTATTAAAGATTTTCCTCAAACAAGACAAATAAAATGTCACTGTAAATGTAAGTATGTATGTAAGTAAAGTTCATAAATGACTAAAAGTGATGCGTGTGTTTTAGCCAGTACGCGATTTGATGCCATATACGTACTATTTTGTTGCCTTATATGTTGTAAGGAGAGAAAAACTTGGCAAAGGAAACAAATGGAAAAAAACATGTTAGAAACAAATAATCATTAGAGAAGTAGTCAAGAACCATTTAATATGCAGTCCAAAGTTTTTCACTTTATATTCTTTACAAACGAACAACCATTAGATTTTATACATACATGTATGTATGCACAAATACATACATATATTAACCTTCATATACTCACGTCAAAATATGAAACACGTATACTAGCGCCTGGTCTGTCAGACCGATGTTTGTAGAGCCTACAAAACTTACATTAGTTTAAAAAAGTTTTAATATAACTCCATTTAGTTTTAGAAATTAATGTTCTTAGTAACATTAGCACAAGTTTTAAAGAAAAAATCTTTTTTGTATATGACTAATAGTCTTTCACGGCAGTCTTTGTAAAATATGGTAAAATTCCTAAGAGATAAAAAAAAGCATCAAAAACATATATTTCTATTAAAACTAAGCAAACCAAAATACAATTGGGGGATTCAAACGGGTGTGTTATCTAGTCATATTGTCATAATGTCTTAATATTTTACAATAGTTTTAAATCGTTGTTGCTGTGCTTCAAACAAAAAAGTCATAATATAATCAGACTTTTTGTGATGTGTTTATTGTCTTGTCATAACTACACAGTAGAAATCTGAGCCGAACGGCCGAGTCTTTAGTGGAGCCGGTGATAGTATTTACAAGCCGGCGCTATTGATATATAATGTATGTATGCAATATGTAAGTGTTCCTGACAAATTGTTCACATTTTTATATGTTCATACATATCTACATACTTATATTTTTATAAGTTTTAAATAGGTAAAAATAAATAAATTCAGTAAAGTGCGACTTTTTCTCGAACACGAAGGGTTCCGTACGAATACACATATATCCCTTTTCATTTTTGCCGTTTTTTCATTTTTGCAATTTTTTTCGTGTTGCTTTTTTGTTTAATTTTAAGTTTTTTTCATTTTTGTGATTTTTTTTCGTTTTTTGGCGATTTTTCGTTTTCTGCAATTTTTTTTGCTTTTTGGCTTAAGTCAAGAATATCAACGCTGTTGAAAATGAAAATAAAAAATCATAAGGTATAGCCCTTTTCAGAGCGACAATTTTTGCCAAATGTTTTTTCGGAGCTCTCTTGGTTCCGGAGTTACAGGGTTCAAAACTTTTATTTTGAACTGGGCATAACTCCTACAATTCTGCACGGCTATAAACGATATGCTTATAATTTTAAAGTGCTCTAAAATACCTTTCTAATGGTATATAAGCTTTTTAAATCCATTAACCCTTTGTGAACCAAATGCAGTTTAAAAATTAACCCGACTTTTTACGTAAAGACACCGTTATCTCAAAAAGTGATCCATATAACGGTACTTAACCATGCATACAAATTCATAGAAAACCTTCCAAGCTTTCATTTGGTATATACTTTAAATCTATCACTTTTGAAATGCTTTTTTTTTATTTTCAACAGCGTTGGTATTCTCAACTTGTTCCCGATTTTTTTAGTTTTGACGATTTTTTTTGGGTTTTTTTTTTTTGCTTTTTGACGATATTCTTAGTTTTTTTTGGCGATTTTCCCGGTTTTGAGGATTTTTTCAGTTTTTTGTGATTTTTTTTTTTAGTTTTAAAGTTTTTTTTTTTGGTTTTGGCTATTTGTCGGTTTTTGGCGCATTTTTGTTTTGGCGCTTGTTTTTTGTTTCGGTGTTTTTTCCATTTTTAGCGATTTCTTTCGTTTTTGATGATGTTTCTAGTTTTACCGAATGTTTTAGGTTTTAATGCTTTTTTTTTTTGCTTTGACAACTTTTTCGGGTTTTGGCGTTTTTTTTAAGTTTTTTGGCGACCTTTTTATTTTTTATGATTTTTTGCGTTTAAGAGATTTTTTTAATTTTGGTGCTTTTTTTCTTTAAGCGCTTTGACATTATTTTAATTTTGGAATTTTTTTTATTTTAACGTTTTTTTAAATTTCAAGATTTAGCCTTTTACGGTTTCTAAGATACACCAAATTGTATAAATTACATAGTAAAAATTTTGTTTGTATACTTCTGCTTTCTGGCGGCCACCGATCGTTTTTCCACTAGCAGCCGTCCGGAAAATTAGTCAGCTTAGTGAACAACAGCTGGTTTTGTTTATGTTTATGTATTTTAACAATTTAATTTTGTATGTACGAAGCAAACATATCTAGATTTTAGTTAAGAATGGAGTGTTTAAACGATAATCAGGTAAGGTCTTATGTATTTATTTTATTAACAAATTAAATTAAATTAAAAATATGTAATTTTCGCACAAACCGGCTATTGTTTTTTTTTCGCTGGTTCTTGGCATCTTAATTCCAAATGTATATAATTGTTTTTTTTTTAATCAGCTGACTCAAATTTGAAATAGCACACTAAATTATGATGGGCTGCTCACACCAGTCATATTTATTCGTGTTATTATTTTATGACATATGACTTTATGACAACCGTTTGAATGTCCCAAATAATTCCAAGAAAATATCAAAGGAAATTAAAAAAAGGTAAACAAAATCTTACAATAACGCAAAATTAAAATATATGTGCGAAATATAACCTACGAAAAATGTTGCGCCAATACTTACGTCGGTCTCGCACACCAATTATTGCTATGTACGCACACCCGCCTTATTGGCACAAACTTTGTAACGGCACTAAATTGAAGTTTATTCAGAATGATGAAGCTGACAGATATTACAATACTTTCGCGTTCCTCGTTCATAAGAAGAAAATTAGAGTACTATAAGTCGGTCTCACAGACCATATGCATGAGTATAGGAAGGTTAACAATGTACTCATACATAAATAAAATACTTTCCCACACGCACTTAAGAGCAACGGATAGAATTCATGAAAAAATAACTCTGCATCATCAAATTAATGCCAGTTCAGATTGTTATTGAAGAATGTTTAACAACCGAATATTGTTTCATTTGTACTGGCATGTTAGCTGGTTTTATGAATTTTGCAATATAAATTTTATTAACAGAAATTTGAAGTGCTTTAGGAAAGAAGAAAATTCAAGAATATTTCGTAATACATATTATGTACAATATTAGAATGAGTTCTTAGATTTTAAGTAACTTTGATAAAGCACTTACAACCACATTTATCCAATAAAAAAATAGTTATAAGTATTATAGTTGAATACAAATTGATGTTAATTTTCCCCTGTTCCTCGGAATATTGATCATTTCTAATTCTTTTTAAGTCCATAGGTGGAAGGTAAACTGCACCAAAGAACATTTTGTTAAAAATATGTTTTTTACGTTTTTGGAATCAGTATTGTTTCCTCTATCGGTCGGTAAATTCCAGTTTCAAGTACTGCTCAAAACGCTTTTTAGCTACACAGCAAAAAAAATTTGTAAACACAATTAATTGCTTTATTATATCAATTGAATAATTAATTAATTTTGAACGTACAATGATTTTTGTAAATACAGTTACGAAATTGTGAGTTAAAGTAAAATCAGAAAAATATTTGCAATTAAATATATCAACAAAGAATTTGTTGACAACAAAACTTTTATAAACAATTTTTTTTTTGTAGATTTTAAAATTATTTCAATTAAGATTACTGTTATAGCAATAATGTGAATTGTTGATTGCCCCAACAAATTTTATATATCATAATTAATGTATAACATAATTTTTATATACACAATCACAAGTCTCAAAGCGACTTTTTGCTTGTCTGCGAAAAACACTACATGTCTTTGGGCGGAATCGAACCGGCGACCTCTGAACTAACAGACTAACGTTCTTATCTCTCAGCTACACAACAGGTCGTTATTAAATACGCATATATGAATACACACAAAACTTTATTTGCTTTGTTTCATTTACGTGTGGGCATTCCGTTATGATATAATTTAACAAATAATTTTGTTGAGTAATTTAATTGACTAGAAAAATTTAAATTTGTTATATTTAAATAATAATAATTTAAATTACAAATTAAAGTTTTTCTGTGTACATATTGTTTATTAAAATAATAAGGCTTTGTGTCTTAAAAAACTATAATGGCAGAATTTAGACAAGTTTATGAATCTAAATTGATTATTAGGCTAAGGTTCCTAACGTTATATTCAGAAAGAATTGGGCATGATTAATATTCCAAGGAACAAGGGAAAAATTAACATCAACTTAATTTTTCAACGTACACAGCAGAACAGAGTAGCGCCACTTTCGAAAGCCGCTGCACTTCCAACGTCAGTGCTCACGTGTATTTGCTTATCACTACTTGTCAGGTGGCTCTGTTGAATGTGATTTTAATTCTTATATATACAACTTTTTCGTGAAAATTGACTACGAGAATGAAATCACTCTCAAGCTGATATTAAAGTGCACTTTCCCAGCGTTGCCATCGGTTTATTTTTTACTTCATTCCCATTTTTCTGATTTTTGTTCTACTCAAGACAAACTTTTTTGGTTTGATTTTATACTTAAGTATATATGAACATGTAAACATGTGAAAAGCTCAAGCCAGTAGCTAATTGTTTATTAATATGATTATTTCGAACGTATTTGCTTTGTGAATCTAAATTGATTATTGGGCTAAGGTTCGTAACGTTATATTCAGAAAGAATTGGGCATGATTAATATTCCAAGGAACAAGGGAAAAATTAACATCAACTTAATTTTTCAACGTACACAGCAGAACAGAGTAGCGCAGCATCTATCAGATGAGCACTTTGACATTTCCAATAAGGAACAATTTTATAAGAAAGCGAAAAACGCAAATAAATGTTTTTTTCTCAAGTAAATTGAAATAAGGAACTATTGACTACTTCTATATATGTAAATAATACAAAGATCATGAATGTATAACTTATGAGTACACAACGTTAATATACACAATTTGTATTTTACACGCTTAATTTGTAATTATATATATATGCACGTAAGTATGTATGGAATGTTAACCATAAATCTTGATTTATATAAACATAAATTTAATATCCGAACCCATAAAAGTAAATATTTCATTTTGCTTTATTTTAAATGTACGAGTAAGAATATGTTAAATTGGGAATAATTTTTTGGGTGCGTTTGTTTTATTTTAGTTGTCTTTGTTTCCTTCAATTAGCATATGTGTGTGCAAAAACATATGTACTACTTACATAATTACATTTATATGGATAAATGTATTGGAATCCCAGTTGGCCACGTCTGTAAGACATCGTCAATGACGGCTGCACGACAATATAAAATCCTCGACGACATATGTGACAAGTCGGACAGCCTAAACAAGACAACTTCGCTCAGTTTGTAATTTACGTAATGCATGCTACTGCAAATAGGTGGGCAACAATGTCGCCTATTTGTCGTCAACGATTACATAGTGGACAACATCATCTATATTGTCTTTAATGTCGCTCATGTAGCTCATATTGTCCTAAACGAAGTTGGATTGAGGACAAAATGTAAAAATCGTCGCTGCTTTTGTCCTCAATTTAAACTCATATTGTCCTCAAGGCCGGATGTTATTTCAGCACTGGTCTTGCAGCAGTGCTCTTCGACGATGGCGCGTCCGTTGGCAACCCTCTTCAGCACTTTGTATCATGCTGGTGAATTTCCGTCGTGTTGGAAGGTTGTCAACGTAACGCCAATCCCTAAAAAGGGAGAAGCTACTAGTCCCGAAAATTACCGCTCAATTGCAGTATGTTCTGCACTTTCCAAAGTAATGAATTTCCATCTTGTGAGGTATTTGGAGTCCAACAGTTTACTCAGCGACCACTAGTATGGCTTTCGTAGGGGACGCTCTACGGATGACTTACTGGCCTTCCTTTCGGAAAAATGGTGTCACTCCATACACCATTTCGGCTAGAGTAAGGTGGTGGCTCTAGATATTTCCAAGGCGTTTGATAGAGTGTGGCATGATGCACTTTTGTCGAAACTTCTTGCTTTTGGTGTTGGTGATCATTTCTCTCGATTTATATCGAGCTTTCTCAGGGATCGGTCTATACGAGTTGTTATAGACGGGATCTCATCAAACGAGTTCAAGATTAATTCAGGGGTACCACAAGGCTCCGATCTTTCTCCTATCCTATTTTTTTATTATTCTTAATGACTTTCTCTGTCAAACTTCGAATCCTATCTACTCTTTTGCAGATGACAGCTACATATGCCATTGATATTCATTCAGGCGAAACATGAATGATACACTAAATCGCGATCTTGTAACAATCTCTGAATGGGGTCGTGCGATTAGGGTCGATTTTAATGCTCGTAAGACCCAGTGTAGTATGCTTAAGCACAGACGTATGACCGATCGTGCTGCTCCATATGTAAATATGGGTGGTGTGGGTATTGAGGAATCAACAGCTCTTGATGTTCTTAGCATAAAAATTCAGTGGGATGTTCGATGGACGGAACACATTTTTCAAGTTTCAAAAGAAGCATTCAAGTGCCTCAGCTTTTTAAGACGGTGCAAGACATACTTCACCCCATCTGATCTCCTTAATATTTATACCACCTATATCCGTCCGAAAATTGTATACAACTTTCATATATAAGCCGGTGCTTCAAAGTATATTTTGAAGTTACTCGACCGCGTACAGGAGAGGGCGAAGAAGCTCATCGGTGACAGTAGGGTAGCCAACTCTATTGACTCGCTTGAGAATCGACGCAATGTGGGGTGTGTTTCGCTGTTTTATCGTTACTACAATGGAGTGTGTTCTGATGAAATCAGGGAACTTGTTCCCGAAACTCACTCATTTTTGCGATCAACACATTCTTCATTCAGAGCACATCCATTTGTGGTCGATACGCCAGTAAATCGCATTACGCCTTATAGAGAGTATTTGTTCTTTAGCCGAACAGTTCGTATGTGGAATAAACTCCCTGCAGAGATCTTTCCTGTCACTTTCAATGTTAGAAAGTTTAAATCAAATGTCCACAAACACTACTCTCTTTTTCCTCCTTCCCATAACCAATTTTCCTAATTCCGGCACAATGCATTGCATGAGTAGGGGCCATCCCCTGAGTGCTGGTCTTAATAAAAAAAAAGAAAAAAAAGACATTGTCGTTCATCTTGTCGTCAAAAGCGTTTAATAGAGGACAACATCCATGAATTTTGAACGACGATTTCCTTTAAATTG
Organism: Panzeria rudis; assembly: GCA_956483635.1. Lineage (NCBI taxonomy): Eukaryota > Metazoa > Arthropoda > Insecta > Diptera > Tachinidae > Panzeria > Panzeria rudis. The sequence goes on along the minus strand of OY101450.1, from coordinate 104,963,517 downwards.
TCGAGTAGAAAACCTAATCGATAAAGAACAAGAGGTGCAGAAGTCATCGTTAACAATGTCGTTTAAGACGCCAAATGGCCAAATGGGATATAGTTCAGTATGCTTGTACGTCAGTACGCTTATATGGGTATAAATGTATTTTTATTGTAGGCGTAAAATAAACAATCCTATACAGCACATTCTAACCAACAATTGTTCGTTCAAGCGAAAATAAAATCGATCGCTTAGCTCAAACTTATCCTAACCGAAATTTTCTAGAAACGATTGTCAAATCGCATGTCAGTTGGAAATCGCCAAACTTGTTTCTTCATGTTTTGAAACACATGCGTTTTTTGGCGATTTTCCATATTCAAGGGGTCAGCTGTTAACTCAAATCGCTTGTGCAGAAGAAAACAATGGACAAGCAAAACCAAAGAAAATTTTTAAAGTTTCATGATATTTACCCTACGTCTTCACGAGCCATCGACTTGAACATGACATGAACATGACGCCGGCAGAGCAACTGTAAGGAATGCATCAACTTCTTTGTTGTGGTGAATACGTACGATGTCCATGTTCTGCCTTATCGATGTATTTGGTGGTACTCCAATACAAATGCAATATTTAAGAATTTTGTTCTGCCTCTTTTCTTTCTATTGAAAATGGTTGTTGACGGCGAATCTCATCGATGGCAGAGCATGGCCGAAAAATGGACATGAGCGGTCTACATTAGCCATATGCGATGTCCGACATGATGCTCATACCAAGTTCATGGCTAATGTAGGCCTCTGTGGCTGAGTGGTAGCTATGCTAGCCTGTCAGTCCTGAGGTTGTGGGTTCGATTCCCGCCGTAGACCCTGGGTGTTTTCCGCAGACAAGCTAATCGCTTCGCGGGTTGTGTTTGTGTTAAAAAAAAAGGATGTGTTATTTGCTTTAACGCAGTAAAAAGAAAACATATATAATTTATTCTTCATTTTATTGTTTCTTTAAAGTTAAGTTTAGTCCAAATTTATCAGTTCATTTCAGTATACTCTTGCGACTTGAACTAGCCAAGATTCTAGCGATTGCGATTTACAGAACAAATCTCTTGCCAGTTCAAGTCACAATCGCAAATGTTATGCAAGATGCGAATGCCAGAATATGTCCGATATGATTATTTTTAATTAATTAATGGGTTACCTTCTTTGGGAAAGGGATAGTGTAGAGAGAACAGATGATGAAGTTGGAGAGAGATGGAAAGCTTAATTCACTTACAACTCTGCTATTGCGGGTTTTTTTTTTTGTTAAATTTCGTAGAGCAGTATTGCAGCGCTTGTGCTGTTAAGTAGAGGCATTTATTTGTTTAATCTGTGTAGCCATTAGTTCTTTGACTTCGCTTCACTTCATCACTTTAACAGTCCAACGACAATCAACTCAATGGCACACCAGTGTACATCAGAAAAATTTTGTGATAGCTTGCGCGAACCAAGACCTCAGGGCTTATAGTCAACACGCTAACCACTTCAGCCAATAGCACTCTGATTTTTTTAGTTTTTGTAAATATTACTTTTTATGGGAGGTACCCCTCACCCACTAATATCCACTTACTTTCACTTTCACTTTACGTTCACTAATACAGTTTTTCAGATAGACGATAATTAACCATTTCTTGATTTGGAGGTACCCCTCTTCCACTTCTTACACACTGGCGTTTCTGCTGGATTACGTATGTGAGGTAGCCCTACCCTAGCTCCTATGGGAAAATTATTTTCAACAAATAAATACATGACTAAAATATAACTTCCTTCTTTTTGCAAAAATAATTTAAATAATGTCGCTTACGATAATTTCGCACGATGAGGTTGATATAGTGAAATAAAAAGGAAAATCTCGATATTAATTTTTTTTGGACAGCAACAATAAAAAATGCATGTGTTGATTATGGATTTTCTTTAATTTGTTTGTGCGAGAGTGGTGTGGCACGTTGAAATAAATTTGTTTGTTAAGCAAACTTTGTTTTTCTATTTAGCAATAGTTATTAATGATTTAATTGTACACTAGAGTGATTCGATTCTAATAAAAAAATAAATTTCAAGTGCTAAGGCTAAATAGCAATCTAAATATAGAAACAATTATACCCCACATAGATCATTTCTAAATACTGGACTGAGAGCACATAAACTCTTCGTTTCATGGTCTTAGTGTAAGGCTAGAAATTTTTTGTTACTATTATCATACCAAGCACGGTTGCAACAGTCTGGCAGGTGTCCGTCAGTCGCTTCATTGCATCATATGCACTTCAACATGCAACAATCAATTTAAAAAAAGTCCTATCTGTTTAGGGTTGAAATTCATTGAGAAGTTGCAAAAAACAAATACCAGACTGCACAGTGGGGCAGAGCGAAAACATTTTGGAAATAAATCAGGCATTTGTACATAAATAATCCTATCGGAATAAACTTTCACATAAGCATATTAGAGGAATATTTCCGTATATGTTTTGAATACCAACTCCACAAACTGCTTAGGAACGGAGCTACACTCTAAAACACTTTTGTTGAAATTAGGCCGATAATAGTTGGCAACAATTTACAGATTATTATCGACCTAAAATTACACGCGCACACTATTTTTCAACAAAATGTTTTTACAAAAAAAAAATTGGCTGCGTGCAGGTTGAACCGCGACCTCCTGACTAATAGTCTGACGTATCAACCATTCTGCCATAGCCGTATTATACTTTATGTTACATTTTTTCCACTTGGACTAAATATGTTTAATTTGAAAAGGTTTTTCTTTAATAAAATAACTACAAAATCGATGTAATTTTAGACAATGAGAAATTTTCAACACAATTTTAGACAATATATGATCGTAAATTTTAAGTAATGTTTTAGAGCGTATAAAATGTTAAATAGGGCTCTTCGGCAATGTAAAATTTCTTAGCGCTTGTCATATTTTGTTTGTTTCTCAAACGACGAATGAAAATGCAAATTCGGGTGCTTTCACTAAATATGTTGCAACTTTGTCACTTTTTATCCGATTTTAGCATTTTTACACTTAATACGTTTGGAAAAAAAATTTCCTTTAAGAAATGTGCCAAAAAAATTTTATAATATTTTTTTTTCTTTTAATAAACGACTTAAAATTTTGAATTTTAATATTACTTAAGAAAATTTTTTTTTAATTTTAAGGCCTGTAACTCAATGAATTTTGATTCGATCAGTACAGTTTATATATTGGCTAAAAGAGAAAAGACAATATATGTGTAATTCACATGAACAGTTTTTAAGATTTTTGGAAATAGCTAAAAAAAACACAAAAAACACGTTTTTCGAGAATATCTCGAAAGCGCTTCTTAAGAAAAATCAACCCGTGTCATATTCGTGTTCAGAGACTACAAATTAGCTTAGAAAGCATCTCGTTTATTTTTGAGCAAAAAAGTTTAAAATTTGTAAAGTAGTGTAATCAAGCATTTTCTGGCATTAAGAAATTTTTATTTGCGCAAAATGAAAGGTTAACGCCAATTTTTACGTTTTTTGCCCAAACTCGTAAAAAAATCTTTAAAATTCTTGAAAATACACACATTGTTCGTTTACTCTGCAATGAAGCAAAAATATCGTCCAAAACGGACCTGAACTAATTATTTTAGGGCTACAAATTAGAGTTCTGCTTGCATACTAGGTTGCTTATGGCCTAAATCAATGTTGTGAAAATCTACATTTTCACAAAAACGCCCTTACATTTCTTTTCTTATATTCAATATTTTCTTATATTCAATAAATAATAAAAAAACGCAGACACAAGCATCCCACCTAAATTAATTATGTTACTGTGTTAACATAAAACTATCAACTATACTATCTCTAAGACCAGCACAACACTCAGGAAAAAATCTATGCTTCCAGCATTTAGTAACACCCAGAAGTGAAAATCAGCAGAAACAAAAACATTTAAATTAACTTTTGATATCTTTAGTTTTATTTTATTTTTGCTTAATGTTTCATACTTAAATCTCTTTTCTGTTTTAGTTTTGTATTTTTTAAAACTGTCTGTACTTTATATGCAGAAAACCGAGAGCAAAAAAAGTTCTACAGAATTTAACAAAAATAAAGTCTCCTGTGTATTGAACAAAACAACAGCGAAAATAGTAAAGCAAAATATTTACATTGAAAATAACTTTATAATGTAGTCACTCACAAGTGATGCCGACAGAGGCCAACCCACTCACGTACACGCACAGTGGGTTATTAGGCAGAAAAAAACATTTACAATAGTTAATGCACTATAGCAAATCTTTGCAGAATTTTAGTAGTAGCTTTTCAATAGAAGGAAAAGTAATGAGTGCCAGCTATTTATTCGATTATTTTCTTGTGTATAGCTATTACTTCCTGGTTACACTGTACATACACGCACACAAAAATAACATTGACTGATTCTGGCAGAGGGCAGAAAAAATGTATACGTGTATCGGCGTTTTGCATGGTTACATTTGGGACTCATATTAGAGGGAGTTAAAAGCTCTCCCCTTTGGCACATAAGTACTCGTAGTTATAGTGACCTCGGCATAGGAAATCTTGTAAGCCTTACGTTTAACTTATAAGATGTGTGCCACATTTTTATTAAAAAAAAACAGTTTGAGAGACATATTTGTGAAACATTTGAACCCTCTAACTTTCCATTATATGGCTCTCAAAAAAATATGCTTCAGCGGCGATCTAGCCGGCTGAAATATTCTTCAAAAATATTTGCCATAAAACTCTTTTATAGGTCTTAAAGAACAACTAAACTCCAGATTCAACTTGAATGCCAGATATCATTTAAGACTTAAAATTGTGTTTATGGATTAATTTCCTACTTATTTCAAATTAGTACTCCATATAGAAAATCAAGTAACCCAGTAAAAAATTTTCATATTTTTTGAAGCACTAAAGAGATAAAGCGCTTCATAATTCGCTTTAAATTATGAGCTTGTTCAGAATCTGATTTCATAGCGTCACAACAATGCAGGTTTTGAAGCGAGAAAAGTATTTGCTTTTTACTTATACAAAAGCTTCGTATAAAAGCTATACAAAAAAGCTGATTATATAGTGCTGATCCAAAGCAGGTTTCTGAGCGAGAATGAAGAGTAAGCTTATTTGAGTAACTTGGTGCCGTTTTGCAACAGTGTTTTTGGTCGAGTGATTGGTACGTTGGACTTCAAACCTGAAGGTTCTTAGTTCGATACTAGTTGAAGTTAAAATAACAAACATTGAGTAAAAATATTAAACTAATAAAAATAAATAAAGAAACGAAATAAGAAAAATTCAATAATTTTTTTTCATATATTTTCACTTCTAGTGCTGAAAATGTTGATGATTTTCAGCGCTTCAAAAGCGCTTTGTGAGCAAAATTGTAGTACTCCAATCCGGGAACTCGCCATACAAAAATCAGCAGCGATATCAGCAGGTTTGTCAGCGCTACTTTTATTCCATAATAGTAGAAACCTGCTTTATTGGAAGCATCTTTTTTACTGGGAAGTCTTACATATAAGGTCCAAGATATGTTTAGTACTTTTATGTAAAATACCTCGAGAAAACATTTTAATTTTATGGGTCTTTTCGTCTATTCTTAAAAAAGGGGCCAACAGCTTCTCTTTAGCGGCGATATAGCGGGCTAAAATATTCTACATAAAATTCCATTATTAGACTTTAGAGAGAATTAAGCTCCAGACTCAACTTGAGTGCCAGAGATCACTCAAGACTTAAGATATGTTTAAGGGTTAATGTCGTACTTATTCATAATAAGTATTCGGCATAGGAACCCTTGTAAGTTTTTTAGTTAAAGTATAAGATGAGCTGGACCCTTTTATGGCAAACACCACGGCGAACATTTTTGAAGAACATTTTAGTCCGCTATATAGCCACTGAAGAGGAGTTTTTAGCATCTTTTCTTTACAACGAATAGTTAGAGGATTGAAATGTTCCAAAAAATGTTTTACAGAAAAATGTTGTAGTGAAACATAGGACTTATATGATTTTTTATTTTGGGTAAAAAAGTGTTTAGATTTTCTCCGTAAAGCGCTAAAAAAAATAAAGGTTAGACGTAATCTTATCTTTGAAAACGCTGGTGTATGTTTATGCATATATATATATATTTTCTAGTCCCTCCAAGGATAGAGCCTCGTTAATTTTTTCATCTTATAGTGGAACTCAGGGACCACTTTGCATGACTTATAACAAATTTTTCTTTTAATATTTATACTGCATGAATATCAAATAGAAAACAATACTGTGCATATATTCAGAGCTAAATTTGAAAAAGGAAATAACTTTTATATAAATTTACTTTCGTATACTTGCCAATAAAACGCATAAAATTTAACAAAAAAGAAACTATATTATATATTGTTATTGCTGTTTAATCTCTTAGATAAAATGGTTGGGAGGCAAGAAAATGGTAGAAGAAACACATTTAAGTTCTCAAGAGAATTATTTTTTTTTTGCACTCATATCATATCTTTTCATCCTCATATCAATATTATCATCAATATTATTATTGTATTAAAAATACTTCTTAGCTTACCATTCACTTAAAAAATTGCCCTACAGCTTTTTAAGGTTTCTAATATTTATCATATTTAGTGTCTGGTCACTTAATGGTTACAGAATTGTCTTAAAGTGCAAACTTGGTAAATACTTTACTCCTTGTAAAAATGGTTTGATGGTATTTTTCAGTGACTCCAGTATCAAATATGTCTCTTTTTTAAATTTAAAAGGCATGATTCGTGGATCATTCTTTTTGTTATCCCAGACAAAGTATAAAAGCAACATCTTAATAAAAATGGGTATTTTGGTTTTTTGTCTCGGTATTATAGCAGAACCGTCGGCGAAGTAAAATAACTAATAAAATGGCTACACAACTTAAACAACTCAATGGCTCTACTTAACACCAGAGGGGCTTGCAACACTGCTCTACAAAAAACGCGCCATAGCAGAGTTGTAAATTAATCTCTCTCTCTCTCTCTCTCTCTCTCTCTCTCTCACTTCACCACCTGTTCTCTCTACACTATCCCTTTCCCAAAGAAGGTAACACATTAATTAATTAACTGGTAGGCATTAATTGCCTGATTGTGTTACTTCTGTTTAAAAAAAAAATAATCATCAGAACTGCAGGGCATGATAGCTAACGCATACTTTTGCCATTTCTTACTACCAAAACTAGCTCACAACGATATTTGTGCAACTTCATAATATAAGTAAATATATGCGCTTATAAAAATTCAAAGGAAATATTTTTGTTGGGAAAATATGAATTTTTTCAAGTGCCATGATGCTTCAACCTAAAAGCAAAAGTTGCTAAAAATTTTCGTTTGAAAGTAAAAAGTAAAAAACAAAATTGAAAGTTTAATAGAATGCTATAGAACTTAAAGCAATAGTCTTTGTTAAGCAGTAAATTGAGCAAACGTGCGCTTGAATAAAAGTATATTCTTAAAAGAAATATTATCGCGTACACAGAAAAAATAAGCTTCGTTTTTGATAACAACAAATTCCAGTATTCAATAATTTTTTCTTTCAAATTTCCTGAAGAATTCCGCTATATTGATAACAAAATTAAAATGAAAAAACAATTTTTAAATTTTGAAATGGCTGGGATACGAACCCTGGCTTTTCGGATGTAAAGCATGCTCTCTATAGCTAAGCAATTATGTATTTGATTTAATGGCTCTGTTTATTAAATATCTGCAATTTTTTAATAATTTTTAACAAAAACTTTTTGTTGCGTGATATTTTATATGTGTTTTTGATAAATATTGAATTACGCTAATGACAAATGTTATTGAAATTCATATTTTTTTCAATAACATGGTTTTATTGAACATAATTCTTGTCTATTTTTTTCTGTGTACAAATTCATAGCTACTACAACTATAGTTATGCCAAATATCAAGGGATTTCGGCAAACAAATTTTTTTGGGGTTGTCCGCTTCAAAAATAATGCCAAATATGTTCTATGAAATGCACAAGGCTGTAAGAATGGTATACTTTATTTAAAAAAAAACGAACACACATATTGCTTAAGCCTTTTTCGGCTTTTCTGCAGAAACACCCAGGGTCTTGGCAGGAATTGAACCTGCGACGCCCGGTTAGTAGTGTAGCATACTATCCGCTACACTAAGGGGTACTTCAATAGCTGCATTAACCCAAAACTTAAGTTCAATAGGAATATATTCCAAAAAAATTATCAAATAAGGGTAAGGGCAAAATAAAATTAGACTGGCTAGATTCTGAAGAATTTATAAACTTGCAAGGTAGAATATCTCAAATACATTTGATAAAGAATTTGCTTTTCCAGAAATATTTAACAATAACTTCAACAAAATGTAGCTACCAACACATAGCGAAGCTGTCACAAAACAGATCACATGACCGGTTTCTAAGAGGTTGTGACAAATTTTGGGTGTGGATATTCTTTCTACATCAAGAGAAAGAAGATCGTACTTTTTTCCTTACTTCATTTTTTTGGCAAAAACAATATAAACCATAAATTAATTTATTCCCTTAATACGGCATTCCTTCAGTGCCGAAAGCTCCTGCAAAATCAAATTTCGCAACTTTATCGAACCATTTCTGGATAGTCAGTCACATCCTCCTCCTCATTTTGATAACTTTTGCAGAAATCATTGTATGGTATATTCCATTTTCTAGCATGAGCACCAATAAGGCCGTGTCCTATTATGAGTGCAACGAGTAGACGGAACTGTTAACAGGGAGAACTCCATATAGTCGCAGATATTGTAAATTCAGATAGATCTTAAAAGAAACAAAAATACTTTCTCATACTACGATACCTGACTTGGATCTTTCAGTATAATTATACACTGAAAAGAAAAATCAATCCATCTGTACTTACATTAATCCCAAGCGGTGTCAAAAGTACGGTAATCGCGGTTTTTCTGAAATCAAGTACAGAAAGATTGATTCAAGTCGGAATATACAAGTGCAAAATACATAATTTTAGCCTGATTAGCCTTTATTCATAAAAAAAAATAATCTTATTTTAAGTACGAGTATGTTTATAAACTTTATACACAGTCGTACTCGTACTGTGCTGGTGTTTGTTTGCTTGATGATAGCCACAAATCACTGTTCTGCTCTTGTTGTTGTTTATTTTCATTACTCGGGCATAGCCGACAAGTAGCTGATACACGTCGTCTTGCATGTAGATTCAAGCCCGCTGCATACGTGAATCAATCTGCAGCGTACTTGAATTAATCCTAAACTGCGTACTTTAATCAATCCCGCGCGTGCTTGAACCAATCCCGAATCGGGCTAACTTTTACTTATTTAATAATCCTGGAACAGACTTGAGAATTTTTAATTTTACTACTTATATAAATTTAATATTTTTATTTACTTGTTTTAATTTAAATTTATTTTTGTTCATTCCTGGTATTTAACTTAACTCATCATGTTTTGTAAGCTAACGCCTCAGACAACTCAGTCAACTCCGTATAGAAATAACGACGGCTACAATCCAGTATAAATCAGCAGCATGTAATACGACGTTTGTATGCTATTAGTCGGCAGTGCACGAACTTCTGTTTGTTCGTGCACCAACAACAAGACAACAACATAAGCACAACATGCGACTGAAGCTATCAACAAGCAAACAAATACCAACACACTACGAGTGTGTAAAAAGTTTATAATAATAGTAGTACTTAAAATAAGATTTTTTGTACACAATTTAAGTATTTTGTTATTGATTCAAGATTTTGTATGTGATTATCCCGTTTTCGTCTTGACTTAAGTACATTTTAGTGTTATTCGTACTTAAATTAGTCGTACTCAAAGTAAGTAGAAAATACTTGAATTTAGTACGGCGTTTTTCTTTCTGTGTACCACATTCGCTCGATGCTGCATATCATTTATCGTAGAGGCAGTGCTACCATGAAAGTGCGTGCTCACTAGTACATCTAAGGCATCGTGTTCACTAGCCGTCCAACAGACACAGGCTTGTTTGATGGAACTTGGGATAGTAGATAGAGTGATCAATATTTTGCAAGGAACTGAAGAACTAAGCTCTTAATATAATATATCGTCCGTATCTAGATCGTCCGTATATAGATATAATAAATTATTTCATTAAGGTTCACAAATAAACTTATCAACGTCATAAAAATCTCTTAAAAACAGCCACACAATATATAATGCATCCATGTACATAATTAATTTGTGATACATAGTAACTTTCCTATATTAAAATTAAAAAATAATAGCAAAATACAAAAACAAAATTCCCTTATATATGCTAATTCTCGATTTTTTGAAGTCTCTTGCCTTTTAGTCTTTTACCATTCCAATAACAACATGAGGAAGAGAAAACATTTTGTATTGTTATTATATTTGCAAAAGCAAATCCAACAAACACACGTATATGCTTTGTTAGCTTTTTAACTATAAGCTAACACATGCATGTGTACTGTGTGCGTATGTATTAGTAGCAATTTTAAATGCTTATAGCTCCCAAAATGCTGAACTGATTTTAACAAAATATGAATTGTACACCTCTCTGGAAAAATATGTTTAAAATGGTATAAGTTTTATCTAAATCGGTTCAGTATTACGGGCATAAAAGGGATATAAAAAACGTGTTTGCCTATTAATTATATAGATTTTGTTTGTTTCAATTGTCTTATAAGGTGCATCTTATTACCTAATAGAATAATAGAATAATCTTAAATTTTTAGTTGTTTCGCATTCGCTACTTTTGCCTTTAATATACTGCACTAACTGTGCAAATTTCAAGAGCTTGCCCTTACGGTTTCCAATATACAGCTTATTGACAAAATTACATCGTCAAAATTACATTACCTGATAGAATACCCTTTAAATTATATATTATTTAAATTGCAGTACATATTGGTGTATTGTGTATAACTAACTCTAACTCTAACACTAACTCTAAATATGTCAAGTGTTTATATACTCCATTACGATTTTTACACGTTTGGTTGCTCGCTTTTGAACACCCTTTCATTTTTAAGTTTCATGATGTTGTAGCGGCCAAAGCTCAATCAATAGGGCAGCGCAATCAATAGGGTGCCTTTTCACCATTGGTGTACGGAACCCTAAAAAGAGCGGTTCAATATAAAAAAACACCTTCCAATGAGTTAAATCAATTTATTGACCTATCTTCCCTTGTGATTCTATTCTATTCCTAAAATTCTCCCACATCAAAACTTAGTGTCCCTACGGTAAATTGAACTGACACAAAACAAGTCACGTGACCGGTCCCTAAGTGGTAGGGACCAGTCTGAGTTCTAACACTTCCTATGAAGCGGACCAGCCACTTTTACATGGGGATGGCCTAGGATGGGGTTAATTGATACTTTGTATGCACCTTGTAACTTGTCTCTGGTCTATCTTATGGTGTCCTAATCGGTGTAGTATAATATAGATTATATATAAATATTATTCCCAAATTCAGCTGTAATTATCGACTAATTTATTTTTTTATTATTACAAATCCAAGTAGAAATTGTATTTTATTTTTAAGCGGTGTCTTTGATAGGATTGGAACCGACAATCTTCGGCATGACAGGCTAGTACACTACCCACTCGACCACAGGGGAACTTATATTTCAATGTTGTAAATACCAGTTAAGCTGGAATTAATATCCGAATATAGTTACGGAACAGGTTCCTGAGTGGAATGGCAGTCTCATTGAAGGGAGACCATTAATATTATATAGATACTATGTAATAGGCATTTGATCCAGGTGCATCGAATTAGTTCAGTGCCGTTTACTAATATACTAGCCGGAGTACCAACTAAGTTGACTGAAAATTGTTAATATGTGACCATTTACACAATATGTCTTTTTTCACCATTCATTACTTCTTATATTTGGTACCTGTCTCATTTTCTCAAGTCGTTGGACGAGTACTTTTGACTCAATTGTCACCAAATTTTCCGGAAGGGTTTTATTGTTGTTGCTTTCTTTGCAAAGCCAGTTGGACAACAATACATGTTTTTTGTTTTTGTTGTTTTTTGTTTCTTTTATTGAACTTACATGCATGAGTAATACCTGTGTATGGATTAGTAGCAGCTTCAAATGCTTATAGCTCCCATAATGCTGAACCGATTTTAACAAGATATTAATTGTACATATCTGTGAATAAATATTTTGAAAATGGTATAAGTTTTATCAAAATCGGTTGTATAATGTGAGCATAAACTCCTTCACAAGGAATCGGTTTGCTTATAAATTATGTATATAGATTTTCTAGACCAGACGATTGTGTGGATTGTGGAAACCGCAGTTAAAATTAACTGCGCAACACTCATATTCCTGGTAACCTCAATTTCATTAAAACTGTTAATATCAACAATCAACAGGCTGCAATGAGTTTGATGATGATTCAAATATTTAAAAAGAAAAAGTGAAAATAGTCTAAAACATGTGGGGAGTGTTTTTGACTTAAAAAATATACCCAGGTACAGATAAATACTTCAAAAATTATTTATACAAACTACTACCGCACAAATATTTTGTATAACAGATGTCGTCGCATGGCACTAACAATGGTGAAACCTTTTTTTTTTATTTGCTAAAGAATGAACGAACGTTTTACAAAACAATTTTGAACAATTCAAACTACAATGAATAAAATTCTAATTCGTTTACAAATACTTTGAAAGTTTTGCTAACAACAATAAGTTTCCATAATAAATTTACTACAAAAAAATAAAATTGAACATAAAAAACATTTTATACGAACAATGTATTTAAGTGCACACAGATATCAACCATAAAGAATTACATACTTTAATTTCGCTTTAAAAACCAATGATGAAAAGAAATTGTTAACAATAAATCGATTGAAAAGAAAAAAATCGCTAAAAAGAGGTACTGGTTTGTTATTTAATTTCATTTAATTTTTTTATAAGGAATTATTTATATTGCTAACATCGTTTATGTTCAGTTGGCGATTACACTCAAAAAATTTTCTTCATAAATTCTGTGAATTTCAACAGTAATCCACACAGAAAAAAATAAGTTTCGTTTTGATAACAAAAATCCCGGTATTCAATAATTTTTTTTTTCAAATTTCCTGTGATAAAGAATTCCCCTATATTGATAACAAAATTATTTCAAAATAAAAATATATATATATAAATTAAAAAAAATTTTTGACATGGCTGGAATACGAACCCGGGCTTTCCGGACGTAAAGCATACACTCTATAGCTGAGCCATATCCCATTTATTTTTTTATGAGATACAACTTGTTTTAAGTACTTATGTATAAAAAGAAAAGAAATAACCGGCATGGAAAAGAAATACTTACAAGGAAATATTTTATTATGTTAAAGATAAATGTTATTGAAATTCATATTTTTTTTAATAACATGGTTTTATTGAATATAATTCTTGTCTTTTTTTCTGTGCAATGAAAAACTTTATTAAAACTTAACCAATATGATGGTACCATTATTTTACTCATACGTACTACAATTTTTTCTTAAAAATACTGGATATCCGCAATTTCTTTACATATCGAGCCTTTGCTGCAATGGAGTCATAACTCAAAAAAAAACTTGTTTTGCAGAAAACGACTTTGAAGCTTTGAATTTACTAACAACTTAATGGTAAAACATAATTTTACTCTTCCCTCAAGAGTTGAGTATTCAAGATATTTGTATGAAATTTTTACACAAAATGAAGAACTATATGACGATTAATTCTGCATTATTAACTCAAAAATCAGGTTTTTTGAGTTATGACTTTATTGCTGCAAAGGCTCGATATGTACATATATATCGTCAAAAATTTTAAAGAAAATAAAGTAAAGAAATAAAATAAAGATTAAGAAATGAAGTTTAGTACAGTTTTCATGCGGATAAATAAAATGCTTCTGAAAATTTTATTTTTTTATGGAAAATCTGCTCTCCTGCCCACATTTTTGAGAGGGTGGGTAACAATTAAAAGCCAGATTAATTATAATAAATATATCTAATAGAATTTGTAAGGATTTTTGAAAAACTCAATAGGCGTTTTTTTTCTTGAGGCTGTCATTTTCAATACGTAAAAGTGAAATATCTTGTTTAACATAAAATTTTTAATTTTTGTCTGAGCTCAGTCCAAAATAGAAGTTATTCTATTTCCATTTAATATACATTATGAGTTTTAAACCTCATATTCTTAAAGTGAGATTTTGAAATCAGACGAAATCTCACACAGTGTAAAAACGGCATAAGCGATTAATTTAGAATTTCGTAGAAAAATTTACAATTTTCATCTAATGCTGGATGTAGCATGCGTGCTTAAATCGATTTAAAATTTGAACAGCATTCATTGTTGATGCATATTCTTTTGAAATATTGCAAATACATAAATTTTAGTTTTGAAATATATTTGAGGAAAACGTCGAAATTAAGCTCTATTTTTGTAAAAATTTAGCCATTTTTCACTTTCATTTCAAAGTTTTGATTTTGATACTATTTTACGACTACATGAATTAAGATAACGGAACATGTTTTTGCTACATGTTATCAAGGATTGTGTTCAATATCATAAAATATTTGTTTGAAAATTTTAGCTATGCTCTCACCAGAGATACTGACGAAATATTGAGCAAAGTCCAGGTCAAAAAACAACATTTTAAAATTTGAAACCAAATATCCTAGAAAATATTAAAGATACATATCTTAATTAAGAAAACTGTAATTTTCTTTTCTATTTTAAAGCTATACACCAAGTTGAAATTCATAAAAATCGGATAATGTGTGCAAAAGGCATGAGGCCGTAAAGATTTTTCATGCCCGAGGTAGTCTACTTTGACACCCTGTAGCTCCTCAACGTTTGTTTCAACAAGTTGGTTTAAATTTCAACATTCTGAAATCTTAGGTGTTCCTCTATTATTTACACATATATCATTTTGTAATCGGATGGGAAGTTTATAAGATACAGATATATTACCCTTTTTCAAAATTGGAAACCCTGTGCAATATCACGCTTCGTTGGTTCAACAGTTGTATTCCATTATCTACGACACACAGGAAAAAAGGAATGTAAAATCCACATGCCGCAATTTTGATTGGAAATCATATTAAATTTACAAGAAATAATTTTTCGTTTGAGTGTGTTAGTGTTTATTTGCTTTGTTCATTGCTACAATTCTGCTTAGTTGTGTGACTTGTTGTTGTTTATTCTTACATGTGTCGTCTATGTAGACGACAAAAAACGAATTACTAGCGCAAATTTACTGCTGTTGGTTTAAAATTACCATTGCTTCATATTAATTTTAAACGGATAAATATTAATCTAACCTTAAATCACCGTTAAAACAATTTTGTTATAAACTTTAAGTTTCATTTTCAATCGACATGAATATAACTTTAATTTCAAATAAGATTTATGTTAAATAATCATTTGAATCATGTTAAATTAAAATTAAATGCATTTTACATACGATGGTATTTATTTAGTGTATAAGTAAAGAAAAGTTTGAAGCTGTTGTGGCTGCAGTTGTTAGCGCGTGGACGGACTATCATGCAGGTAACACGAGTTCAAATCTTGGCTGGGGCAGTCAGCTACAACGCAAAGATTTCTGATGACTATCACGTAAGTAAAATAATTAATAAAATAGCTACATTAAAGTCATGTTGTTTCAACTTGATATAACTTTAATTCACCATGATTCTTCGTGTTGTTCCAATATCATACTCACGTTGTTTCAACTTGAAATAACTTTGAATCAACATGATTCTTCGTGTTGTTCCAATATCAAATTCACGTTGTTTCAACTAGAAATTACTTTGATTCAATATGATTGTTCATATTATTTCAGTATCAACTTCATTTTGATTTAACTGTACTGGAATATTAAATCATTATGAAATATTGTTAATTCAAAAGGAAAAATTTTCTTTCAAGATTATTGTAAATCATGTTGATTTAACATCAAACACCTATGAAGCAAAAACACTACCGAAAAATGTTAAATTAACCTGGTTTTCGACGATTTTACATGGACATTTTTCTGTGTGTACAAGTTACTACATTTACCTTATTTTAAAACTTTTACTCCAAAACCCTAACTAGTAGGGTTGGGATTTCCCGGACTTTTGCACTTCCCGGGAAACGGGAATGAAAAAATCGCGTTCCCGAGAAAATCTAATTTTCTAAATAAAGTAGATTTATTAAGTGAAAATTGACGAAATTTCGGTTGTTTTATTAATGTAAGCATTCTTTTTAAGTAAAAGTTAATATGTATAAAAGCAATTCTAAAGCTAATTTGTAAGAATTTTTAAGTGAATTCTAGCAAATAGAGTTTATAATTATTACACAGTAAGATATCCTATAAAGACTATTAGTTAAAAATTTTATTTTAAGGCCTCCAAATCATTTTATAAAGAACTTGCCGTAATATTTCTTAATTTTCTTGAAAGTTTTCCGGAAGGAGTCTTAACGTTAAGTACAAGCGAATTACAGTACAATATTCAGCTGCGCCGAATTTTATATATCCATGAGCCACAATCTGTGTAAATGTCTTTGATTTTTAATAGTATTTCTCTTAAGACATCTCCTTCAGGGTTTCAATAATAGCGTCGACTTATAACAAATTTAAGTAGTGTCAACTCAAAGTTCTTACAGCTTATATGAGTTTAGAATTTCCACTACACTTTCGAAAATTTGTTCGCCAATTCTGCTTAAAATCACTCAAAGTTTGTTTAATATCGAATTATTTACTTTAGGAAACGACTAGACCACATCAATCATTAATGCTTACACAAGTTATTTCACTTTCTTCGGTTATATTGATTAAACGACACTTATTACTAAATTTATCTGGCATGTACTTTTCGAATCAAGCAATAATTTTTCTCGTAGACGGATTAGGAGAAATGGTGTGACTTCAATTTCACGAAATTTTTATGACATTTCCGTATGAGTTTGAACCGTTCACATTTTTATTTTGTATCAAAAAAAAATTGTATGGACATTTTACTGTCAGTTTATCGATGTCGAAGGAATTCCTTCTTTCTTACAGTATTCAAATCTTAGAAAAAATAAATTTCAGAATTTGTTTTTGTTTTAAATGAAATTACAAGAATGAAAAATTTCCTTCTATATTTTATAAATATATATGTCAAAAAAGTTCCAATATTTATGAAATAACTTGTAGTTTTAATTTCCCGTTTTCCCGTGAAATCTCAAAATTTTCCCAGAAATATTTTAGTAGACTTTTCCCGGGAATTCCCGAATCTCAAACCCTATTCTAGTACACAAAAAGAAACAGTAAAAGTAGTAACGAATTTAAAAGAAACTTGTTTCTCTTTTAGTACAAGTTTAATACAATGTTCTAGAAAAAACTTTTGTAGGTAAATATAAAAAATATGTCAAATTTAAAAATATAAGATAATAAAAAATATATATAAATCTAAATACAAAAATGATTAAAATTATAGATACAAAATAAATAATTTTTTCCTTTTTAGAAGAAAATTAATCTTTTCATTATGTGCTCAAAATAATTGATACATTTTAAATATTTTAGTTATTTCGAATATATTAAATACATCCGAAGCAATACATGTTTTGACCTATTTTTGATACCTTCTCGGTATCATATAAAGGGTCCGCCAGATAACGTTTTTTTTCAACTGGTGCTTATATCGTGAATGGTAACACTTAGCTCATGTCTAATTTGACAGATAATTAGTTTTATCCTTCCGTTGAACGAATGTGGTTGTGTATACGCTTGAACAGCGCTGGGAAATATTGCGACATTACTTTGAAAATCATGGCAATGTTGCAGAATGTGTCCGAAAATTGCGTACAGATTTTGGAAGAAGAGAACCACCGTCAGCTCCGTATGTTCGTTATCTCGTGAAAAAAGTGAAAGAAACTGGCATCCTCATCGATAAACCAAAGCGTGAAAAGCAAAAAACAGTGCGTACACCCGAGAACATTGGCGTGCAAGTATGCGTGAAGCGCCATCAACACCAATTCACCGTCGTTCTCAACAATTGAACATTTCGGAGACATAATTGAGACGAATTTTGCATAAAGACCTTGGTATGACGCCATACAAAGTCCAATTGGTTCAGGAGTTGAAGCCAACTGACCATCCAATGCGTTTTCGCTTCGCTAAATTGGCCTGCGGTCGACTTACAGAAGATGCCGATTTTGCCAAAAAAAAAATCATCTTTTCAGATGAAGCTCATTTTGATCTTGGCGGGTATGTAAACAAGCAAAATTGTCGCATTTGGGGCGCGGAAAACCCGAATTTTCGCTCTAATAGTATGTTTCGACAAATCATGGTGATTTGAGCAAATCTTGTTGATTTATACATGATTTACCATACATTTTGTATACGAGCAAATTATCTCAAAGTAAGTGATTTATTTTAAATTATGTCGAAAATACTCTTTTTTGAACTGGATTTATCTATGCAACCCTGCGTTGTTTTCAAAATTACAAACCCCATCCCTGGGTCATCCATCAATTGTGATTGACAATTTCGAAAAAATTACTTTAAAAAATATTTAATTAATTTTAAATGTCAAACTATATATGGAAAAAATTCTACATCTGATAAAGTAAGTGCATCACTTGACTACGACTACTATATTTACTACAAAAAAGTAAACAAACGAAGCTAATGAAATAAGTTTAGTTCAAATTAGTTTAATGAAAATTTCACCAAATATATAAAATAGTTTCATTGACGCAATGCAATAAATTTGCATTATGTTTTCATTATTTTAATGAAACCATTTCATTACTTTGATGAAAATATTCCATTATTTTAATGAATTTATTTCAATATTTTAAAGAGCGCAAGCCATTATTTCAATTTAGTAATTTCATTGCGTTAATGTAATTGTTATATTATTAAGTAGGCCCATTATTAACTTAAAGAGAGAAAAGAAAAGCTCGATAAACATTACGGTGACTCTGCTCCGTCAGATTATATGGTAAAATATTAGATTGCTGAATTTAAACGCAGCAGAACAAGCACTGCAACAATACCATCAACCGGAAGGCCAAAAGAGGTGGTTACTGAAGAAAATGTCAAAAATTCCTCGATATCGTTATGAATGATCGCCCAGTCAAGTTACGTGAGATTGTTGAAATGGTAAACATATCATATGAACGTGTGTTCAACATTTTGCATGAACATTTGCATATGAAAAAGCTATCGGCAAAATGGGTGCCGCGTTTGCTCAGTGTCGAACAAAAGCACTGGTTCACACAGCATTAGATAGGATGCTAAAATTACGTGAAATACACTTCGAATTGATTGATCATCCACCCTATAGCCCAGATTTAGCTCCTAGGGACTTTTTCCTGTTTCCAAACATGAAAAAATGGCTCGCAGAAAAAAGATTCATCTCAAACGAAGAAGTGATTACCGAAAATAAAGCGTATTTTGAGGGGTTTACAAAATCGTATTATTCAGATGGTATAAAAAAGGTGGAATATCATCTATATCGTGTATTGAGCTAAAATGAGACTATGTTGAGAAATAAATGGTTTTTGGAAAACAAAAAATGTTTTTTTCCTACTTAGGTAGCTTCAATATCAATCCGCCCTCGTATACGTGATTTATTTCATCGGTCTGTCTTAAATGCAATGAAACCTTTCATCAAAACTATGAAACACGTTTCATTGAAATCATGACATTCAAACATTTTTCAATTTTTAAGAGTATGTATATATTTCAATCCTTTGAAACATTATATCAAAACTTAAAGGGGTTTCCAATCTAAGGAAATTTTTTTAACGAAACTTCACTCAAAGAATTTTAATTCATAAAACCAATGAAACAATTTCATTGTATTTTTCCAATAATTCGATGACAATATCACAAATCCAATAAAAATTTCATTTATATTCTGCAAGAATTTCATTGGTTGAAATAATTTTATTAGATTTTTTCAGTAATTCAATGACAATTTCATTTATATTGTGAAAGAATTTTGTTGGTTGAATTTTAATGAAACTTTTCATAAAAATTCAACCGAAGAAACTGTTTCACAAAATTGTTTCAACCAATGAAATTCTTTCACAATATTAATGAGATTTTCATTGGATTTGTGAAATGGTCATAGGATTAATGAAAAAATCTAATGAAATTGTTTCATTGGTCTTATGAAGCAAAATCCTCTTAGTATATGAAAGCTAAATGAAACAATTCCAATGAAATTATTTTACAATATTCGTGAAATTTTACAAATATTGTGAAATATTTCATTAGAATTGTGAAGCGAAATACTTTCGGTGTAAAAAAGAAGGAAAACAAAATATTTTTAATTATTTCACCCAAATGCAACAATTTCATTTTAAAGCCTGGTAACATGAATTTTAAATCAACTATGAAATACTTTTACAATAAATTGCTTTAATTATAAAACATTTAGGTATTTTAATGCCACAAAACAGCAACAAAATGATTATATAAAATACAAAAAAAAGTAGATAAAAAAATGTTACTGACCTTACATTACAACATGTAAAGAGCGATTTATCACAATTAAAATCTAAAAACGTACGAAGCAGCAACAAATGCTTTTCTCAATGTTGGATATGTACGTCAGACTAGTGGTGGCAGCAGCAACAGCAAAATAACGCAATACAACAAAAAGACTCTGAAAATCACTAAATAATGAAGACAAGTATTGAATTTTAAACTTTACTCGTTTGAAGTCTTAAATCACTTTTATAACACGCAACATAAGCTCGCGCGACCGGCCACCAATCTTAATAACATCAGGCGCGCACCTCTTTTTTTATTTTTCTTTAAAGGATTTGATTAAAAATTTCACACTTTTCTCATATATGAGACTTTAACAACCTTTTAAATATTTTCTTGAATTTTCTCTTTTTTGTTATTAAAATTTTGTTGAAGAATTTCTATATTTAACACCTAAAAAGAAAAGAAAAAAAACACAAATTATTAAAAATTTCCCTTCTTTCATTAACAAAAAACTGGTAATACAAAATAAAAAAAAAACGTACAAAAATTTCTTTTTTTTACAATTTAAATTCTTTATTTCTTCAATGAAGTGCTTTTTTTTATTTGTTGTCGTTGTCAAAAAGCAAACAAAAACTGCTTTTATGTATATTCAAATATCTTTAAGATACAACAAAACCCACAAAAAAAAATATCTTAAGAGAGTTTCTTTTTGTATTCAAGAGATGAAAGAAAAACAAAGATTTTTGTAACCGCCAAAGTCGTGTTTAATTATTTCACAACAACTCAAAACGAAGTTTAACAGCCGAATGAATTCCAGTTTCAAAATAATTGAGCTCAGACTCAATTTGTATCTCAAACAATTAAATAGAGAACAAATGAACGTGTTCAAAAAATACAAACCAATGAGTGGAAAAGATCGCGCTTTTAAAATAAAATCCACGTACGTTTAGCTGGTATGACGTTTAGAAAAAATTAACAAAAAAAAAAAACAATCAAGTCTCCCAAAAGAATGTGGTCGTATCCAGTTTGGAAATGTGAAAAAATAAATAAAAAGCCAACAGCGAAAAAACAACTACGATCACTACAAATACTCGTTCACTATGAATTTTGTATCGAAAAAAAATATAAAACTAAATAATAAAAAGATTGAATGAAAGGTTTCAGTCAGCATTTGGGAACTCTACACATTTTTGAGATGATTTTTATACTATATTCTATTATACTATATATTCTATTTATAGCTTGGTTTAGCATTTTTCCCCATTTTTGGCGATTTATTTTAATTTAAATGATTTTTTTTCCAGTTTGGCCGATTTATTTCATTTCGGTAATTTTTTCAAGTTTGAGCGATTTTTCGTCCATTTTTTACATATTGCGACTTTTTTCTATTTGAAAGTTTTTTGTAACTTAGGCTATTTGTTTTCGTCTTAGAGATTTTTTTCGGTCTGGGCGACTTTTTCCGTTTTGGCAACTTTTTTTGTTTTGGGGATTCTTAGACGTTTGGGCGATTTTTCTAGTTTTGGTAATTTTTGTGATGTATGCGATTTTTCAACGGGAATTCTTTCCATTTTAGCGATTTTTCTGTGACTTTGGCGGTTTTTGTTTTTGCCTTCGCAATATTTTTATTTTATTTTGTTTATCACGGAGATGTTCATAACGGCCCAATGGATCGTTCCAATAACATATGTTCTACTTCTACTTGTACGTATCTCAGCCATTTATGGACCGATTTCAAGAATTTTCAACAAAAAGCTTCTCAGAAACGAAAAAGAACTAGCAAACATACGATTTTTGATTATATCTGAGTGGTTTACATACCGATCTCTCTGATTCCAATCATCAAAATATCGACTTCCCTATATAATGGGTGATTTTATAAGAACTATCGGAAAGTAAAAAAAAAACACATAAAATTCAGAAAAATTCATGAAATATTTATTTGGATCGATAGTTGGGTCGATATAATTTAATGTTTGAAGATTATTTCATGCAAATGTTGGCCGCGGTTGCGCCTCAAATGGTCCATCCGCTTAGTCCAATTTTGGCATACTCTTTCCAACATTTCGGCCGGTATCTCACGAATAATGTTGGCAAGCCGGCTTGTCGCTATAGACATTAGCCTTAACATAGCCCCACAAAAAATAGTCGAGAGGCGTTAAGTCGCACGATCTGGGCGGCCAATTGACTGGTCCCAAGCGTGAAATAAACTGTTCACCGAACTCGCCTCTCAATTGGTCCATTGTTTCGCGTGCTGTGTGGCATGTGGCACCGTCTTGTTGAAACCACATGTCATGCAAGTCAAGCTCTTCCATTTTGGGCAGAAAAAAGTTTGTTATCATCGCACGGTAGCGCTCACCATTCACAGTAACGTTGTGATTCGCATCATCTTTGAAGAAATACGGCCCAATGATGCCGCCAGCCCATAATCCGCACCAAACGGTTGTTTTTTGTGGATGCATTGGTAGCTCTTGCAATGCTTCTGGCTGCTCTTCACTCCAAATACGGCAGTTTTGCTTGTTGACGTATCCATTCAACCAGAAATGAGCCTCGTCGCTGAACACAATTCTTCGATAAAAAAGTGGATCTTCATCTAACTTTTCAAGAGCCCATTCACCAAAAATTTGGCGTTGTGGTAGGTCGTTTGGCTTCAATTCTTGCACCAGCTGTATCTTATAAGGCTTCACACCCAAATCCTTCCGCAAAATTTTCCACGTAGTGGAGTAACAGAGGCCCAATTGCTGCGAACGGCGCCGAATCGATAATTCACGGTCATCACCAACACTGGCCGATACGGCTGCGATATTTTCTGCAGTTCGCACTCTACGTAAACGTGTTGGTGGTTTAATGTCCAACAATGCAAATTTGGTGCGAACTTTTTTTACAATAGCCCGAATAGAAGCCTCAGTAGGTCGATTAAACTGACCATAAAATGGAAGAAGCGCGCGATGAACTTTCTTAACAGAGCACGCATTTTGGTAATAAAATTCAATAATTTGCAAGCGTTGTTCGTTTGTAAGACGATTCATGATTAAATTATAGACCAAACTGAAGATGTTTGACAGTGACACAAGATACAAAACGTGCGTGAGCTGTCAAAACTAGTGTTGCCAAAAAGATAATAGCAAAAAAATCACTCGTTATAAGGACCAAGAATATATACAATTTATATTATACGATGGGTAAGAATTACATTGCAACAATCCATTAGATATCTACACTGAAAGAATTTTGTTCATAAATTCTGTGAATTTCGACACTAATCCAATGAAAAACTTTATTAAAGAAATGATACAAGTTTCTTTATTATTATTTTAATGAAAATTTTTTTATTTATAAAAAATAATTTCATTGATATTGAAGTAGTAATAATTTCGCTAATCGAATGAACTTATTTCATTATTTTAGTGAAATTATTTCATCATTTTAATGAAATTGTTTCATTATTTTAATAAAATTATTTCATTCTTGTAATGATATTCTCTGGTTACTATTATTATTTTTTTAAGAGAAGTAACACAATCAGGCAATTAATGCCTACCAGTTAATTAATTAATGTGCTACCTTCTTTGGGAAAGGGATAGAGTAGAGAGAACAGGTGGTGAAGTGCGAGAGAGATCGAAAGCTTAATGCATTTACAACCCTGCTATTGTGCGTTTTTTGTAGAGCAGTGTTGCAAGCCTCTCTGGTGTCCAGTAGATGTTTTTTTTTAAGCTATGTAGCCATTTTATTAGTTCTTTCACTTCGCCGACGGTCCTGCTACAATACCGACAAAGGAGGGTGCTGCGAAGTCCATTATGATATGTTAGCATTAATCGCTGCCGGTACTGCCAAAGTGATCAGTTGCTTTCATCACTTTAACAGTCCAACAACAAACAACAGAATAACACACCAATGCACATGAGAAAAATGCATGATGTTGTTGGCTTGCCTGAGACTAGTCTTGAACTCAAGACCTCAGGGTTTGTAGTCAAACGCGCTAACTGCTTAGCCAACAGCACCCTCAATATAATAATATTCTGTCATTATTGTAATGAAATTATTTCATTGTTTTAATGAAATCATTCAATTAGTTAGTGGCCTAAAAAGCCAATGCACATTGTAATGTTACTGACGGCTCACAGTATCGAACTCAAACTCTTGATTTTCGTCAATTGCTTTTCTGCATTTTCGAAACAATGTGTCTGTGAGTGTATAATAATAAGAAAGAGTACAACAACAACACACATATAAAATTATTTTTGTTGTTCGCTTTTGGTTGCCAAATGTTGAAACAAATTTGAGTATGTTTTTCAAAAAATAAAATATATACATGATTACGGTTGGTTCTTCATAAATACAACGAAACTTTTCATCAAAACAATGAAATAAATTTAATTGAAATTATTAAAATCAAGCACATAAAACATATAAATATTTTTAGCTTTTTATATTTCAAGAATTTTAAGTATCGATTAAAGCATTGTGTAAAAACATAAAAAGGTTTCCATAAAATAAAAAATTTTGTTTTCATAAATCCAATGAAATTTTCTAACGAAAATGTAAAAGTTAATGAAGCAATTCCAATGAAATCCTTTCGCAATATTCGTGAAATTTTCAGTGTAGTTGCATACATGTGTAGCCAATGAAAGTGTACTAAAAATCACTAACACAATACGTTGTATGTCCTTGAAGCAAAACTCAACAGCAGCAAAAATTTCTGGTTATAGGGAACTGCACAAAATCGCTAACAAGACATACCACAGCATTTGGCTGTGTTCCACGATTCGTAATGTTATTCTTTCGCTTTAATGTAGTTTTCAGAAAAACCGGTATGAAGTTTATAACATAAAACTTCAACTTCATTCACAGTGATGGATGAAAAATGAAAAAATTAAAAAGAAAATTCAATGTACCAAAATCAAATCAAGCAACAATTTTGAAAATAAAACAACTCATTCACACACAAGCAGAAAATAGCGATCGCATAAATGAAAAATCGTTAAAAAGTTAAAAAAAAAGAATTTAAAAAACACAAAATCAGACGCCACAACTGAAACTGGTTGGTTGGTAGCTGGCCTGTGTTTATCGGATGCTGTCGTCACAACGGCGACCAAAAAAAAAATTTCTTAAAACACATAACAAAAAATTAATTTTAAAATTGCCACAAAAACAAATAAAATAACAGCAAAAAAAATTAAACATCATTATTACTTGACATCTCAGTGGATAACAGAAAGTCAAAAATGACACGATTCAGGATGAAGTACTTAAAAACTCATTGTTTTTCATTACAAAATAAATGCTATTTGCTTGTATGTGTTCAATAGAGATGGGAAAATAGAGGTCTTAAGATAATTAAAACGATTATAATCACCTGGGCCTTTGCCATAATATATATTGTTATCTTGAATGCAAAATTACATAATTGCTACTCTTAAAATCGCAAAAAATGTATTTATCGCCAGAAAAATCGCCATGTCGCAAAATCAAAAATTTATACTCCAAAGAAGTTGAAAAATCGCCACGTTTGCCGAGAAATCGCCATATCTGGCAGCCCCGCTCTTAATTAATTGTTTTAAGAGAGAGAGAGAGAGAGAGAGAGAGAGAGAGTAAAAATTGAATAAAATTATAGTGTGTCGTTAAAAATAAAATTTTTTCGGACGGCCCAAGAAACCCCTTACTTTTGACGAAAAAATAATACAATTTAATATTTTTGTTTTTTTAAACAAAAAGCACACGTGCCGAAAGCCCAACAAAGTTTATTTTTTTAATAAAATCGTAGTTTTTTTAAATATTTCTTTAAGTAGACGAATTTCAGAAAAAGACTTAAAAGCAATTAAGTTCTCTACATAAAAGTTTTGATATGATTTCTTCATAAAATTCATATTTTTGGGAGATATTCCAAATAATAAACTCATCACCTCTATATGATGAACAAGTTAAGAGAGAAGCAGGCAATTTTGTCATGGAACACGACGTTTGTCGGCTATTTACAGTTACACAACATGAAAGCCCAAAATAAACAACAACAACCAAATTACAACTGTGCGTTTTAGATATAAACAAAACAAATAAACACCAACACACTTAAACAACAAATTATTTCCCATTTATTTGGCTGATTCTCATTTTAGAGGAATTTTTCGTGTAATTGAAAGTATAGTAAAATATTTTATAAAATAAACCTATAAATTTAAAAATTAAAACTGCTTTAGCATAACTTACTAGACTATAAATAAATATGCAGAAGTTTTTTTTTTGTAAGACTGTCTGTCCATTATGTGTTAAAGACGAAGAAGGAAAATTGAATGAATTTTTCCAAAAACGCGATTAAATTTATAACGGTTTTAGAATATTTGGATTTGCTTGTTTTATTTCACACATAAAATTTTTGCAAAATATTAGAAATTATTATTATTTTTTAATTGTTGTTGTCCGCAGTCTGGTGTATTGAGCGTTGCGCTTTTTTAGTTGTCTGCATTACTCAGTGTAATTGTTATAATTGCATTAACAACATATCTATACTAAAATAACAGCGTAGGTTTGTACTTTTATATATTGAAAAGTTTTGTGAAATTTATTAAATATTAATTTCTTCAATCAAACATTGTTTGTATCCAAAAAAATGTATTGAGTTTTACCCATCTATTTTAATTTAAATGAATTTTTTATTGCAAACTTAAGGAGTTTATGTTAAAACTCATCGAAGATAATACATCTGAATTGTTTTAGAATATAGTGTGTGTGTGTTCTGAAAAAAGTACATATTTAATTCGTAACAAAATGTATTGAGCGTTACATTAGCGAAATATAATATATCTATACATTTTAGGACGGTAGAAAAAGATAACAGTTGCGGAAGTGTAGAAACGATATTAGAGAACATTATCCATTTAGAAGTTTCTGATTTGATTTGCAAAAAAATTTGTTCCTACCGCACTGTTGGTTTTTTATATTTTAGAAGAATGTACTACGTATTGCGTACTTTGGAACGAATGACTATTTAAAATTGCGATACATTTTACAAGTCAAAATTAAAAAGTAGTCATACATTTTTATTTTGTCTTGGGATTATTAAAATTTTTTTGTTTTTAGAGACTAGATCTACAGTACTTTCAAGCGCTATACTAATTTTCGGTGGCGTATTTTTTTCCACAAAAAATAAATCCCAGAACAACCGCGGTAAAGCAGTTGTAACGATCAATACACAAAAATTTCAAAAATCTAAATACATAATTTTATTTTAGGGTCCATTGAATGAAGCGAAAACTATAATATGAATCCTACCTTCTCATATTTCTATTAGTTACATTGGTAAAAAAACACACACAATGTGTGCACTTAAAAAAATTTTGGGTGCTGTTGGCTGAAGTGGTTAGCGCGTTGACCACCAACCTTGAGGTTTTAAGTTCGAGATTAGTTTCAGGCACGCCATCAGCATTATAAATTTTTCTGATATGCATTGTTGAGCACTGTGATGATTATTGTTGGACTGTGAAAGTGATGAAGGCATAGCACTGATCACTTGCCAGTACTAGCGGCGATTAATAATGACATTACTAATGCACATCACAGCACCCTCCTTCTTCGGTATTGTAGCACTATCGTCGGCGAAGTAAACTAATAAAATATTTAAATATCTTAAATAAACTAATGCTTCTACTTGACAACAGAGGTGCTGTAACACTGCTTTATAAAATTTAACAAAAAATGCGCATTCACTTCCCTTCACCACCTGATCTCTCTACACTATCTCTTTCGCAAAGAAGGTAGCACTTTAACAACTATCTGGTAGGTATATTAACTGCTTGTTTTTGTAAGTAAAATACAAGTTTTCGTTAGGGAATTTATATTGGAACAACAATACAAAAAATCAAATATGTATGTTTTTGTTTTCAATTCAAAGTCCCTAACGAAAATGTTTATTTGATATACAAAAACAGTCAGTAATTGCCTGAGTGTGATAAAAAAATAATGAGAATCGCTCACATATTATCAATTTGTCTTAATCAATCAAACGTACACACAGAAAAATTTTATGCTAAAACCATCGAAAGCAAGTTTAGTTTAACATTATTTATTAATTTAACGTGATTTTACAATAACCTTCTTTTTGAAATAACTATATTTCATGTTGATATAATATTTCAATACAGTTAAGGAAAAATTAAGTTCATAATGTAATAATACAAAGAATCATGTTGTTTCAAAGTTATAGCAAGTTCAAACAACGTGAATTTGATACCGAGCTAACACGTGGAACTATGTTGAATCAAAGTTATTTCAAGTTTAAACAACATGTATATAATGCAGCACAGGGATTAGAAAAATTTATGTATAAGACTTTAACTCGGACTCATCTATCATTACTTGCTTGGTAGTCAACGTGCTAACCACTGTAGCCACAACATCCTCAAATATATATACATTAAATATACACTAATATACATAAATAACATGAATTTGATTTTAATTCAACATGATTTAAAGTTATGATTTAACATAAAATTTACTTTAAATTATAGTTGTAGTCAATGAAGTGTAACGCTGATTTTTTATTATTTCACTAAAGTAGATCCAACTTTAATTTAATATGATAAAAATTTAATTGCTTTATAGTAAAACAGGATTTTCGGATTCAATATTGAACAATTTTGTTTTAACAGAAAAAAGTATTAGATCAATAAGATTAAAGGTCAGATTAATAATTTTTCGTCTAAAATTAATATGAAAGAATGGTAATTTTTAATAAATTCTGTACTTTTGCAAAAATTTAAAGTACCTATTTGATCCAAAAAGTACAATTAAAATTGTACCAACACTTTTTCATTCGTGCTGTATCATTATATACTCATATGACTGGTTAAACGTAATTTTTTTAAATTGCCTTTGCTGAAAGCCATGCATGATTGCTCGTGTTTTGTTTTTCATGCGAAATCCGACATCAATTTACTAATAATCATCATTGACATTCATCATTATGTCGTTGATCATGTTGAGATCGTGATTATTGTCAATATCATTATTACTGGAGTAATTATTTGTCATGCTAGTATGACGTTTTTTGCCTTATTTCATGTTTGTGGTATATTTGTTGTATTTTTTCGACCATTTTTCAAGTCTAATGATTAACTAACGAAATTCATTCACGATCAATAATTCAAGCACTTTGAAATGTTTGTGTATGTGTTTGGTTGATAGTAGTGTATTAACTCGGTTAACCGTTAATCGGCTAGCCGGCTAATTACTACCCGATTAACTGATCCTTAAATTAAAATTGGCTATTTGCGATTAATGGTTAAGCCGGCTAATCTCAGTCGATTAACCGATTAGCCGATGTAATAAATTTGTTCATATTTTTTTGTGTTTAATTATTTGTTTCGTCTCATATACAAAAGGCATGTGTTTAGAAATTATTTTTCATACAAACAAAGAAGTGTGTTAAGTAAAATTCTAAAATCGTTGGACGTGGCTATAAAAGGGTTTAGTAAAGCAACACTGTGTGTAATTTTTTAAGTCATGGAAATATAACCATATACCGACACCACTACGTGATAAAAGACCAAAAAAAAACCCCCGTGTCTCCAAAGTTTTGCCCCAAGTCATGCACTTTTTTATGGGCCCCCAAAGATTTGGGGCCTCGGTGTCATTGTTGCAAAAAACTGATCATTTTCTCAGGCTCATATCTTGCAAACCGTTGGGAATTTTGATTTACTCTGAGGCAAAGTTGTAGCTCTTGTTATATATAAAAAACTTAAGAAAATTCGTTTTTTACCTTTTTTCCCCTGGTCAGGTCCATAGGTTGCAAACCGTTCAAAACTCAAGGAAACAATCAAGTAAAAAAATATACCACAGATCTCAATAAACAACTTTCTAGAACATACAAACTTCCTAGGAAGGATTCTTAACACCATTTAGGTAGCCGCAAAAGTGAAAAATCGATTTTTTTTTTGCGATTTTGATCTTGAAGATGAAGTTTTTTTTAATATAACCATAATCGGACACCACTACGTGATAAAAGACTAAAAAAAGACCCGTGTCTACCAGTTTTGCTCCAAGTCATGCACTTTTTTACGGGCCCCAAAGATTTGGGGCCTTGTTGTCATTTTTCAAAAAACTGTTCATTTTCTCAGGCTCATATCTTACAACCCGTTTAGAATTTTGATTTACTTTCTGAGGCAAAGTTGTAGCTCTTGTCATAAAGAACACAAATTGTGAACATGTAAAATAAAAAAAAAAACATCTTCAAGATCAAAATCGCAAAAAAACTTAAAAAAAATCAATTTTTACTTTGCGGCAACTTAAGCGCTACCTAAACGGTATGAAGAATCATCCGTGAGAAGTTTATATGTTCCAAAAAGTTGTTTATTAAGATCTTAGATACATTTTTGTAGTTAATTATTTTCTTGAATTTTGAACGGTTTGCTACCTATGGACCTCAACAGGGGAAAAAGGGTAAAAAAATCGCATTTTTTAAAGTTTTTTGCGATTTTGATCTTGAAGATGAAGTTTTTTTTGATTTTATATGTTCACAATTTTTGTTCTTTATATTATATTTCGTGGGATTGTATAATTTATGCGTTTTAATATGTTGAAATTAATTGATTTATGAAAAAACTTTATTAGCCGGTTAATACCGAAATTAACCGATTACTAACCGATTCAGCTAAAACCTCGATTAATTAATCGAGCGATTAGCCGATTACAGCATAAGTCCGCTTAAATGAATACTAGGGATGTAACGAATACCGATACCGATATATCGGCGATACTTCCGATTTTCCGATACATCGGTATCGGCGATATTTTACTGTCGATACGACGATACTTTTAAACATTTTTTCAGAGTTTTTTTCTGACAAATTATTTATTTTTTGTTAATTTTACCATGAACTAAACTCATTTCGTTATTTTTTAAATCTTATTAATATCAATTTTAAAAATTAATAATATTTTATACTATTATTTTGTAAAAAAATTAATTATTTTTTTTTAATTTTACCATGAATTCAAATTCAATTCGTTGTTTTTTAAATCTTATTCCAACAAAAAAAGACACTCCAAAGAAATCATGAAAATGCAAATTTGGATCATTTCTAATCCTTGCCATTGCAAGAAGTTCTCTTTTTCGATTACCAATCAGCGAATTAGAAGCGATGCTTGGACAAATTTCTTTTTCGGTGTTCTATAATGATTTTTTCTCAAGAAAAAAGGATAAAAAATTGTGAAAATTAGTAATATTCACAATTTTTTTTATGCGAGTATGGCGAGTATTTTTTAAAATTATAAAGGAACTAAAATTTTTTCTTGCTTTTCTACTAATTAATTACGACAAATAAAGACTTTTGGAAAAACACAAGAACTGGACAGTACAGGTTCAATTGTCTTACAAAGGGGTAGTAAAACCCTTTACTCAGTTTGGTGACCAATTTTTTTATGGACCTCCAAAGTTTCTGAAAATCAGTGGGGCCTCAAAAAACGGTGTCATCAGTACTTGGCCAACAGCTAATTCAAACTTTATAATACCGCTTAACTATATATGGCAATAATGTAGCTAAGAGTCTGTTTGACAGATTTTTTCAAAAAAATTTTTTCGTGAACTTTTTGTTGACAAAATTAAGGAAAAAATTGTTTTTTCGCTTTTTTCAAAATAACTTACAGGGACTTGCAATTTTTAACTAACAATATTTAGCAAACTTATAGTTACGGTAGAACTGAACAACTTTTGTGAACATATCAATACAATCTGCACTTATCAAGGTACTCTAATAGCTCACACAGACCACTTTTTACCTTAAAAATTGTAGTTTTTCACTACTTTTATTTGAAAAAAAATTTTTTTTTAAATATTTTATTCAATTTTTTCAGTATAACTTATAGGGACTCCAAAATTTTTCATTACCATTATTTGGCAAAACAACAACAAACAATAAAAAAAAGTAAATACTAAAATCAGCAACATAAGAAGTGGAACAATAACAAAGAAAGCAACAAATGCAATAAAAAATATAGCCTAACTCGCAAAAAACGGAAACTTTTACGGTAGAAATTAGTTTTTCTGGACTGTTTCGGGTGCCCCGATACATTCAGATTGTATTGACATGTTCACAAAAGTTGTTCAGCTTAACCGTAGCTACAACTTTGCCAAATATTGTTAATAAAAAATTACGAGTCCCTGTAAGTTATTCTGGAAAAAGTTTTCAAAAAAAAGTGCACGACAAAATAGTTTTTTGGCACAAAATGGTAATAAAATCTGTTTAGCGAACTCTTAGCTACATTATTGACATATATAGCTAAGCGGTATCACCAAGTTTGAATTTTCTGTTGGTCAAAAGTTGATGACACCGTTTTTTGAGGGCCCGCTGATTTTCCAAAACTTTGGAGGTCCATAAAACGAAATTGGTCACCAAATACGCCAAGCTAAGTATAGGGGTGTACTACCCCGTGGTAGTACAATCGAATCTATAGTGTCAAGTCCGTGTGTTTTTTGGACTGTTGCACTGTGTTATCTGCATATTTTTAATATAGAGTTTTTGGAAGCAAAGAAAATGTAGCTCCTTAAAAAATACTTCCAATTTTTTATACTGGCTTAATACCAATTTTAAATATTAATAATCTCTTACACTGTAATTTTGTATAATAAAAAAATTGCACTTGAGTTTTGTTAATCTAAACTTGAACTCAATTTCATTATTCGTATCGGTATCGGAATCGGTATCGGCGATATTTATTTTTAAGTATCGGTATCGATATCGGATCGGCAAAACGGCGTATCGTTACGTCCCTAATGAATACTCTAGTTGGCAGGGCGGTTTTCTTGTATACATAGCTGTTGTTTTCTTTTTCTTCAAGACTAGTTAGCTAAAATAATGACAATTAACTAGAAAAACATTAGCGTTTGTGTGAATGCTTTGCTACCACAGTTTAAAAAAATAATATGGAATATACATAATTAGAAAATAGAAGAAAAAAGAATGGCAATCACAGTTAAATGTTATTGCCATTACAACAGCAGTAACAACAAAATTAAAACGGTGATGCGACATTTAGTCATGTTTGATAAAGGAAACCAAGCCATTTGCACATTTTCCTAACGGCGCACAGAGGGGAAAAAGAACAATCTAGCAGCGGAAAAAAACGTTATCGAATTTGAAAAAAATTTAAACGCATCACCAAAGCGGACAAATCAATTTATTTAAAAATCAAATTTATATATCACTATATTACTTCCCTGCGGTAAATGGAACTGGCACAAAACAAGTCACGTGACTGGTCCCTACCACCTGGTGACCGAGTTCTAATACTTCCTATGAAGCGGACCAACCACTTTTACATGGGGATGACCTAGGATGGGGCTAATTGATACTTTGTATGCACCTTGTAACTTGTCTCTGAACTATCTTATGGAGTCCTAATCGGTGTAGAATAATATAGATTATATATAAATATTATTCCCAAATTCAGCTGTAATTATCGACTAATTTATTCTTTTATTGTTACAAATCCAAGTAGAAATTGTATTTTATTTTTAAGCGGTGTCTTTGATAGGATTCGAACCGACAACCTTTGGCATGACAGGCTAGTACACTACCCACTCGAACACAGGGGAACTTATATTTCAATGTTGTAAGTACCAGTTAAGCTGGAATTAATATCTGAATATATGTAGTTACGGAACAGGTTCCTGAGTGGAATGGCAGTCTCATTGAAGGGAGACCATTAATATTATGTAGATACTATGTAATAGGCATTTGATCCAGGTGCATCGAATTAGTTCAGTGCTGTTTACTAATATACTAGCCGGAGTACCAACTAAATTGACTGAAAATGGTTAATATGTGACCATTTACACAATATGTCTTTTTCACTCCTTTTTTTTTACTCCTTATTTTTGGTACCAGTCTCACTTTCTCAAGTCATGGGACGAGTACTTTTGGATCATTTGTCACCAAATTTTCTGCAGGGTTGGTTCGGAAAACATGGCCTTTTAAACAGTGAGAAAAAATTTGGTTGTAATTCTTTATTGATTTTTATATAAATTCTGTTGTTGTATTGAATCGCTAATGATGG
Source organism: Panzeria rudis (assembly GCA_956483635.1). Taxonomy (NCBI): domain Eukaryota; kingdom Metazoa; phylum Arthropoda; class Insecta; order Diptera; family Tachinidae; genus Panzeria; species Panzeria rudis. Next base: position 104,929,037 of record OY101450.1, on the reverse strand, counting down.
AAGTTTTCGGACAAAACAATTTTTTTTTTTATAAAATGTTATATCAGCTATTTTAAACGGCCTTACTTTATATACAATCAAAAGTATAGAAAAAAATTTGAAACTTTCTAAATCTTTGTAGAGATACAAAGGAAGTATACACGAGAGTGCCTGAAAATTTTGTGGAATCTTAATATAGATATTATAGAGTACCTAATATTATTCCAAAAATTAGCTGCGGAGACATGCTTATGCGACTTTTACATCAGTTTTTCTAAAAATAACCCTTTTTAAAACTTTCTACATGTTTGTACATCTATATGATCTTGTTGTAAGTTGCTTACGAAACCACTTGTTATTAAATTAAAAATACCAATGAAGTAGTAGTTTTCAATTTTAAGATAAATTTTTAATGCATTTTGTAATTTGAATGCACTTTGAATTTTTCTTTTAATGCATTTTGAATTTTTAAAATTGGTCGTCTATACCAATATACAGCGCCCACTGTGTTAAAAGTAGCTGATTTATTTACAGACCTTATAGCCTAAAGGCTTTCGAGGCAATCTTTTTTTGGAATTAGTTTGAAAGATACAAGCTTTCCGACGATTACAGAGTTTTATCGGTAAAATTGGTCTTATATAACAATATATAGCGTTCACTTTGTTAAAAATAGCTAGCTAGCTTTTAACACACCTTGTATCCTACATCCGTTTCTATAATTCATCCATACATTTTTTGTGGATCAGATTGATTATTCGTTTGGAAGATATAATTTTTGTCGCTTCTAGATTGACCTTTTTCCCAGTGTGCGGCATTGGTATGTTATTAGCTGCAACAGAACGTCGATTTATTTGACAAACTTTGCACGGTTAAACATGACAGAATTAAGAAAGTGATGATGTCTCAGGTGGCAGATATACAGGGGGCGTATCCCCCCCGAATCGTTATACCATGAGAGTTGCGGATTGGACGTTATACACTTAGAGAAAAACCGTCATAACGCTGATGTAAGTTGACATCAATGCCATGTCAAGTGTCTTAATTTTTAACCCCATGACACTTTTCATCATAGTGGTGTCAACTTTTACATCAGCACGTCATCAATGCCACTGATATCAAATCTATCATCAATGCAATGACACACCGACAAGTAGGAAATGATGAATTGGATTCAATTTAATGGTAACATGCCATAAATATAATGTCAGTGACAGAAAAACGGTCATAACGCTGATGTAATTTGACAACAATTTTATGTCAAGTTGTTTTGTTGCTTTGTTGTTGACCCCATAACACTTTTCATCATTGTGATGTCAACCTTTATATCACAGCCGATCATCTTGCCATCAATGGAATGAATAAAACAATTACAAATATTTAAATTTTCTTAGCCTGAAAACACACCAAATAAGACAAAACGGTTTTGTCTTTTAAGTAAAACACACTCGTATGATTATAACGCACACCAAAAATAAAAATTTGGTGTGTGTTGTCTCATAAGAACTAATGTTCTGTTGTCGTATAAGTCACAAAAAACAGTTTTATCTTATTCGGTGTGGGTTTAGCCTTACTTTTACTTTTTTCTATTTTAGTTTAACTTTTTGTTATTCTATTTTTTTCTTCTAATGTCTTGATCCGAGGCTACACAATTCATCAGATATTGATAAGCTGACACCTCTACCATTTCACCCACGGCACCACGTAACACATCGGCAGCACGAAGTCAACATAAATATCATTGATGTGATATCCATATGATGACTAAGTGTCACCAATATGATGAAAAGGTGTCATACTCTCGTTTGCTTCAAAGTTTTGTCTGTGCATGTTTGCTGTACTGGCTTAGTTAAAAAAAAAACTTGTAGATTTTATAAGTTTTGGTTTTATTCACAATTAAGTGAAGGTATTCAATTGATAAAAATTATGATTTTCATACTAGAGGGCTGCACGAATATACTCGAAAGTACTGGTATGTATGTTTGTGTTTTTTTAACACACACAACCCGCGAAACGATTAGCTTGTCTGCGGAAAACACCGAGGATATATGGCGGGAATCAAGCCCTTGCCCTCTGGACTGACAGGCTAGCATCGCTACCACTCAGCCAAAGGGGCACCCATATAAGCATGTATGTTTTTTAATATGTTTGTATACATATATGTATAGTTGGTCGTGGCTATGTATGTACACACATGTACATGCGTATATACATACATATACGCACACACTAAATTCATACGAGTACATTCTACGAATACATTTGTGTACTCTTTGCAGCCCTCTATTTCATAAAATAGTAACATTTTAACTTGTGTGCGTGCGTATGAGTATTGTATGAAAATCGTAATTTTTATCAATGGAGTTCCCTCACTTAATTGTGAATAAATCAAAAACTTGTGGGTCGATTTTAATGAAATATTGCTTGTTTTGTATGGAACATATTGCCCTATATACTTGTGACAAAAGTAACAGAATTTTTATATGATTTTAATTTTTTATGAATTTTTAAAAATTAAATGGGCAATTTTGAACAGCTTATGTCTCATAACGGTTATAATTTTTTTTTACTTTTCCCGAAAAGTTCATTTTAAAATCGGCCCGTATTAAATTGCGATGCCTTTAATACTTTTATTTTTCACAAAAACTTTTCTTTATTTATTTTATACATTCTATTTTATTTTAAACATCAAAATTTTAAAGAAAATTATAGAATATCAAATACAATTTCTTAAAGCATATGCCATTCATGTGGAAAATGTTATGTATTTTTTCTTTGAAAATTTTAAATAAAATTTTATGTATGCATAGAATAATATGAAATATGAAAAATTGGACTGCTTTGAATTGCCCAAAAAGTTTTACAAAAAACTTATCAGTTTAGCGAATGCTAATGCGAATAATAAATTTCAATTTATGCGAATTCGAAAGCGAATGCAAATAATTACTTCTAAGTCATTACTATACAAATAAAATTTTGAATAGCGACTACATATGAATTAGTGAAACGCAAAATTGATATAAAATACAGTTGAACTTCCATAACTCGAATCCCAAACATAACTTCGACTTATGGAGACTTCGAGTTATAGACTTTTTTTAGTATATAAGCATGCTGCCAACCTAGCCTAAGTCACTAGTAAGGAGTTGTTTGACCGCGTAGCACTATCATAAATCATGGCTGACGCCTAAAAATTTCGCGCCGACCTACATTTTTGCATAAGAAGCCGGATTCAATTCCTCTTCTGTTTTATTCCAATATTAGTTTTGTTTGGTGCTCCACTATGTATCAAAATATTTTTCGATCAATTTCTTTATATTGAAAAAAACAATCAATTCAAATATGCGCGTTTTATATTAGTTGATGAATATACTTACATATATATTTTTTTTTTAATGTAATTGTGCGAAAGATAGAACTCTTTTGACATCGGCGAACAGGGAGTTAATTAAGATCGTCCAATAATAAAAGAAAAAGCTTTTGAGCGCAATTATCTCTAAACTAGATGAGATAATCCACACATATAGGGATGGTCTTTTTAGACATTCTCAAAAAATGTAACATTCGGACCATAGATTAACTCTTGGCAATTGTTTTGAAAAACTTACCGTCCGAGGTAGCAAAGTCTCGAGGTTTGTCCACCAGCCCCCAGCCCCCTGGTTGCCAGGAAGCCATGCCCACGCACCTTAATTTTCAAACACCTCAACTATATTGTGTGAAATTTCAGAACGATGTCTTGAGATACCGAATTATTTCCACAAAAAAAAATTTTAAATACAGTGAGTCGTTGGAAAATTCTAAAATTTATCCGGTGTTAACAGCACCGTCGTCAGGCTAAACCAAAAGACAGGGACTGTGTGTAGTCTTCGACAAATGTGTGAAGAACTCATTAATACAATGCCGTCAAGCAATACGGGTGTCCATTAAAATTATTTCACGTCTACAGAAATAACCATCTTACTGGGAGTCTACACTAGCCATGAACTTGGTATGAGTATCAAGTCCTACATCGCGAATGGCTAGTATAGACCGGTCATGTCCATGATTCGTCCATGCTCTGACATCGATGCCCGAACATATGGCTGAGCATCAATGTTCGCCATGAGATTTGCCGTTTACAACCATTTTCAATAGAAAGAAGAGATACAGAACAAAATTGGTAAATATACCACAAAATAAATTGTTAAGGCAGAACATGGGCATCGTACGTGTTCACCACAACAAAGAAATTGATGAATTTTTTGCAGTTGCTCTGCCGGCATCATGTTCATGTCATGTTCAAGTCGATGTAGTCAACGTAGGGTTAGTGAGAATATATTAATATATTTCCACTTGTGGTGAAGGATATAAATATGCAATAAATTAATTAATTTTTTTTTGGTATCTTAAATACACCCTACATTGAATGAAATATTTGAAGCAGAAAAAAAATTTTTACCCCTAATTTTTATTAGTTGCTTGAAATTCGCAAACTAAAGTTTAAGATCTAGATTATATGCAAATAGTTTTTGAGGTCACAAAAAACGAATTGCATAAATTAAAAAGAAAGCCCTAATAAATCCAAATGTTTGTAGATAATATTTTAATTTTTGCTTCTATTCTTTCATGACCAACAAAAAAAAACGTCTTCAAAACAAGTTCCCACACAAAGATCTGCTAACAAATATTTTTTGTTCTATTAAGTTTTATTATTTTAGGGAAAATTTTTTTCTACCACCATGTAACTACGATTAACATTCACTCGTTACGTTTACGCTTGAATACGGCAGCTATTTCTTCTTTTAACTGGCTTCGTTTGTCATAATGTTTATTTTCCTTCTATATTATTCTTTGCTCGTAAATAGACAAAATGTCTAAAACTTCATGAATCTTTTGTAAATGGATGTGTATGAATTCCTTTTTCTATTCCTCGGAAACAAACAAAAAAATTGATATAAAGAATAAACTATTAAAAATGAATAGTACATATAAAATTCATAAGAACAACAGAAATATTTCAAGCAGAACCAATGGATGATGCTGAAAATTATGTCGCTATAATGATGATGTTTGTTAATGATGATGACCATAGTGGAGCAGATGATTATCATTATAATTATAATAAAAGTAGCAAAGAACAACTATGTAACTATGCACATAAAAAAACAGTTAACAAACCTGAAACAACATAAATTTTAGATAATAGTGTTGATGAAGTTTGCACCCTATAGACGGCATAGATTCACAGCTGGCCTAAAATCGCACTATACTGTGGCACTTCAAACAAGAAAAATTTATATGAGTATCTAAGATTTCACCTGATAGGAACAATTAATAAGATTTTCCATCGAAAAAATCTTTAGTTTATCCATAAGTTGTCTCTTTTTCTAAACAACTTAAGTATTGTACACCCTGGTTTGGAAATTCTTATTAAATCCAAAGCCTTATTAATATAAAAACGATAGTCTACTTTGATCGATTAAATTTTCTTACTTGTTTTAAAATGATAATTATACTCAAGTTCTTTTTTTTTTCTTTCAATTAAATAGAAGACTAAAAAAAGAAAAAAAAATCTGTTGTTGCTGATGACGATGACACTGAACGATATTTGTCGCAATCGTGACTATAAAACGAAATTACGTTTAGTTCCAACATGTTTCTCATTCTCTGCTCTGCCTCACATCTTCCTTCACTGAATAGTCAGCCCGCTTTAACATCATCGCAACCGCCAGTCTTAAAACATCATGTTGTTTGTATCATCTACGATTACAACTAGTTGCCAGCAACTAGAGCTAAGAAGAATATCAACAACAACAACAGCGGCAACAAAAGCGGCTTCAACATAATATGGCAACAACTACAATCGGAAAATAATATTCTTTTTTTTTGGTTGTTGCTTTTGTTGCTGCTGTTGGTTGTTTGTTCCTACTCCAAAAAGGAAATTCACACACTATACAAAATTGACCATAATTTAATTTTTTTCAACATCTTTTGCTTCGTCTGTCTCATCGTCATCATCATGCTGTGACCATCAACATTAAATAGTTGTGTACTTTATTTTATTTTACTTACAATCGCACAATGGGTTTTAGTTGGTAAAATTTTTTAACGAGTATGACTATGATTTTAAAGATAATTTTTAACCAATATTGAAGTAAATCGTTGTGGAAGTTGAATAAATAAACCAGATAAGATTTTTACTTTCTTTTCATGAGCGTTCATTTCTCAAACAATGACAAAACATGGTGGAGTTGATCATTGTTGTGGTAGAATTGTATTTTTCTATGAACCATATCGTTGTTAAACTGAATGATAACATTTTCCAACATAAATTATTATACACTCATAGAAAAATGTATCATCGCATTGATGACGCCCTATCATCAGAATTCCCAAGCTAACACAAATGTCATCAATAAGATGAAAACGGACATCAATCTGATATCAAACGTCATCATAGAATTTTGTCATAGTTTAAGTTTCATCAGTGCTGTGACTGGAATGACATCAATTCGATGCCACGTATTATATATTATTAAGGTATAAAATATGTATACAAGAAATAAGTAAACAATGCTATAATGTTTATAATTTATATTTTGAAACAAATATTATTGTTTTATTTTTTAAACCCATTTTTAAAAACTTAAAAAAATGACATTGCTTTGATGTGCACGTAATATCATTACTATGAAAGACCTCATAATAACATATGGCAGTCCTTTTAAAAACTAAGCCAGTACAGCATACATGCACAGGCAAAACATCGAAGCAAACGATAATATAACACCTTTTCATCATATTGATGACACTTAGTCATCATATGTATGTCACATCAATGATCTTTATGTCCTGTATGATCTTCTGCTGCCGATGTTTTAGATGGTGCCATGCTTAGCTGAAATGGTAAAGGCGTTAGTTTATAAATCTGCAATGAATTGAGGAGCCTGAGATCAAAACCAACATTAGAAGAAAAGTTAATTTAACAAAAAGTATAACTAAAATAGATTCATGTTAAAGTAAGAAAATATAGATATGTATAATTGTTTCAATTATTCCAATGATGACACCTCATGTAAAGGTTAACATCACAATGATGGAAAGTGTCGTTGGGTCAAAAACGAAGACACTTGACATAGCATTTATGTCAAATTACATCAGCGTTATGATGGTTTTTTTTTCAGCAACATCATATTGATGACATTTTGTCATTGAAAAGATGTGAATTAGATATCTCCCTGTTAATAGATATGTCATTATTTGCACTGATAGCCAGCTGATGTAAAGGTTGACATCACAATGATGAAAAGTGTCATGGGGTCAAAAAGGAAGACACTTGACGATGGAAGACTAATGACGATTTTTTTAACAGTGTAGTACAGTCCAAAGATATCCGATAAATATGAACAAACTATGGCTGCACATTATCTCGAGTAATGTGTTTTCTCAACCAAACAAAAAAATTCATGTTTTTGCTGTTTGATCAGTATACATATTTACTGCATATAAATAAAGAAATGCATGTCTTACTTCTATGACAAAAAACGATATGACATACTGTTTTCTCATATCGTAATGTTTTTACGATATGACAACACCATGTATGACTATCCTAATGTTGTCATTTCGTAAAAAGCTTACATCCAAAGAAATTTTTAAATTATTTTGGCTTGGGTTCGGTTTTAATTTCATTTTTCAATTATATTATATTTTTATTTAGAGATAAATGTGAAGCTTAACACAAGACAAAGAAAAACTGAATATCAATAACTATCAAAATGAAATACAGCTCTAAGAGTGACAGTATGAATTGATTAAAAGTAGATGTTATTCAGCTCTTGACTGCAAACACCGGCTTTGGTCGAGTGGGCTAAGCGGTAAAGAGCTCTGATGAGATTAGCGGGAGCTATCGAGACGTCAGTTCAACCCTCCGCGCAGTCAAAATTTTCTTTGTCTACATGGTTCACATTTATCTCTAAATAAAAATATAATTTAATTGAAAAGTTAAATTAAAGCCGAACTCAAGCCAAAATAACTTTGGATATAAACCCATACAGTTCGACTAAACTCATAACTTAATTGTAAAAAGCTTACGATATGACAACGGTATGTCATATCGTATAAAATTGCTAAAAATGGCATCGCTGCTTCTAGCATAAATAAACCGATTCCAAAACAAAAGAGACATACAGACAGATAGACAGGCGGGCAAATACAAAGACTAACCAACGAAAATAATCTTCCTTCCAAATACAAAACTATGAAATCTAGAATAGGATTTGGCGGATTTCGGAGGATATAAACATAAAACAAACATATTTTGATATGTTGTATAACCATATTTTAATCGACTAAAAGTAAAAAATTACGAATAAAAGCTACGAAAATATAAATTGACCTTAATCAGACAAAAACCGGAACCCATATATTATTCAGACATTGCAATATTACGTTTCAGAAGAAAGAATCAAAGTCAGCTTTAAAGAAACGTTGGATACTAAAACATAATCAGTACAGCACATATAAGCTAGTGAAAGAATGTTGGACATTCATAAGTAGAATGTCAAGTCGTTCAAAAATAGCCCTTAAATGGCAAAGCGGATACGGAACCATTCCAGTCGACATAGTCATGGACGAGCTGACATAGACGAAACTCCTACTTCGGGTTTTTGATATAGACATACTCTGTGGCCTCGCAGTCTCATCCTGTCTGATCGGCATTGTCCTTATGCATTTGGAGTCGTAAAATTATATCCTTAAACCTTAAACAACTAAGACAGTCTACAAACGGTCATCAACACGGAAGCGGTAACCTCACGGATTACCTGCTTTTGCAGGGAATTAATAGAGGACGCTCATGATTAGAGCACACTACGTTCTGATCTCACAGTATGGGTATGCTGGCGGACTTCATCTCGAATGAATGGTGAAGGGTGATATCGTCACCATTTATTAGTTGAGGTATCATTCTGGATATATTTAGTAGCTATGGTTGAAGCCCAAATCACTTCGAAAGACTGTGACTGATTGAATTTTTAGCAACCAAATATATCGCTTTGTGGGGGTTGCTAATTCAGCAGATGCTATGCCAATTATTGCTTTGTAGTCATACATAGTGGATGGATAGTACATCCGCTGTCTGACTTTGTGATAGACTTCTAGCTTGCAGGTTATTCTCTTGGTAACACTCGTCTGCTTCGGTTAAGCTGATGATAAGGTATGAAATAAGATAAGTCAAGGTTGCCAACAAAATATCTGTGCATGGTTGGATGGATCATGTATCAGAAGTTTCAATATTTGGTTACCTTACAAGTCTAGCAGCTGCCGTGAGATCGTTACTGAACGGTTTAGTTCAGCCGGTGGGAATACCACCATCAGGTTGAGGCGAAAGCATTAATTTTTGACAAAGTTGTTCCCGTATCCGGCAAATATTCCGTCGGTAAATATTCCTCAGCATTGTGTGTGACCAAAATAGATCTATTGTATCCCTTGCCAGGTGCTAGTGCACCTCACCTAGACCTACTTTCCTGAGGAATCTCAAAATTGCCAGTGGGTATATTGTTGGTAGTTCCCAATCCTCCAATAGGTGCTTGCCCAATTGGCTATATCTTCTGTGGCATAACGCTTCACAGTCCTTCAGAATATGCTCTGGAGTTTCATCGTCGTAATCACAAAATCTGCACAGGCTGTTACTCTCAATGCCAAGTCGGTTGTGGTGTTTTCTAAGTCTGCAGTGGCAATGGTCCGACCATGGGTGTACTAGCTCCCCTTGTGGTCATTTTTTCTGCATTTTCGTTTCCTACCACCCCAGCGTGTCCAGGAATCCAGCTGATTTAGCTTAATGCGGCATTTACAAGCTAACTTAGAGGTAAACTCATATGAGCTGAGTGCTTTGATGGCAGCCTGACTATCCGAGCAGATGGCTATTTCTCTTGTGGGTTCTTGAGATCGAAATGCGTATACGGCAGGAATTATATAGAACCAGTTGATCTACTGAAGCCATCTGGTTAGCTTCGAAGTTTATTGGAACCCTTGCATTATAGTGCCACATATGTGAATAAACTGGAGGTGCCTCGACAACAGCCACGTTCACTTGTACTTGTCATTATCTTTTCCATGCAATGACTACTTCAGAAGTTACTAGACCGGGGAAGTGTAATAGCCTATGAGGACTTCCTCTGGGTGACAGATAAATTCATTTACTCAGGAGTTAGGTTATTACGGTACTGAGCCGATTTAGATATCTGACAATTTGTTGCCTGCTTTTAGGCTTAGAATGTACTGACAATGCTTTTTCTAGTAACGTTGTCAGATAAAAATGTCAGTTCACACGACTGTAAGACATTTTTAGCACATTTTGCTGACAACATTGTAAGTTCTGACAACCGCCTGTATATAGGTTTACTCTAATATAGCTACAGGGATATGGTATCAAAACTACAGACATTCAAAATCGGAAGAGCATAGGCTAGGTTAAGGATGAACACTGCTAAAGGTATGATATATAACACCATTAACAACAACAAGTCTATAATACACAATGTCGACTTAAAAGCATGTAGTGTCTTTTTTGTACATTGGAAGTATTAAAGCGAATACCGGCGGCTCCAGTGATGATGTAGAATACCGTATGTCGAAAGCCAATCAAGCATTTGCGATGCTTATCAGAATATGGAAATCAGGCGTCAACCCTCTTAATGCCGAAATAAAACCGTATAACAGCCGTACTTCTGTAAGCAAGTGAGACGTGGAATGCAGGTGTTCATCAACCGATGATTTTGCCCTATAACCATATCGATCACATTCCTCTGGTGTTATTGACTGGACTCGACTAGAGAGAGAGAGAGAGAGAGAGAGAGGACAACACACGAAGAAGGGATTGCGCAATTTAAATATTGTTTTTCAGCTACTTCTACTTAACCGATTCCTATTAGACTTCGTACAGACATTGAGTCGCGCTGACAATACAATATAATGATTAAAAAAAGGTGGGCAGTGTCATGCCCATGCAATATAAATATCGTTTTTCAACTATTTCCACTTAACCGATTTTTATTTTGCACACACATTACTTTGCATTACTTTGCACACACATTAAATTCCTCTGAAAAAAATTTAAGATATGCATGAAAAGTGGGCATAGCCATGCCTACACAAAGAACATATACCACTTTTACTAAACCGATTCTTTTGAAAATTTACACACACTTTGAGTTCCCCGTGACAACACGCTTTACTGATAAAAAAAAAGTGGGCAGTGCGACGTCCATGCAATGTAAATAAAGCTTTTTTTTTTAGATTGTTAATATATAAATATTCAATACAATTTGCTAATCCCAAATATTTTAATACAATTTTCATATATCACGACCCATAGTAGTTCTTGGTATGATTATTGTTGTTGTGGATGATGATAAATTTTTTTGTTGTTGGATATTTTTTATTAAGAAACCAAACAAAATCACGTTTATACCGTTGATGAGATGGTTGTGGCATTTTTTTGTTATGTTGGATAAACGCTTCAATTGCTTTAGAGGAGAAGAGCAGCAGCTAGGAGAACAAAAAGTAATATTCACAAGCCATACAATAACGACGACAATGTGGAATTTATTATATATCTTTTTTTGTTTGTTGTTTTTGTTGTATCTTTTAGTTTTTTTAATAAGATTTCTTTAAAGTTTATGAATAGATTTAGAGCATACTTAGATTCTTGTTTTTTTTTATTAAGTTTTAAATAGTATTTGATGAGATTATAATTTTTGCGTTGTTAGTTTATTTCCTTCCCTCTTCAATTTTATTCCAGAATCTTTTAGATATTTTTTTTCAATTCATTTTGTTTTTATTTCAATTGGTTTATTGTTTTTAAATTAAGCAAAAACGTTGTGCTGCAGATTAAATGGGTGTTTTTTATACATTATATACATATAATAAAAACACTTACACTCTTTTGACAAAAAAAATATATATTTTAATCATTTTTTTACACTCACAGAAAATAATTTTATCTCAAGGCTTTCTTAAATGGCATTTTTTCAAGCCCTCTTTCCATACACTTAATTTCAGTAATAAATTTTATTTATTTAAACATTTGATACCAAATTTATTGAAATCTTTTGCAATATTTTTTATTTTCATACAAACTGTTTAGTTTGTTTTTATTTTATATTCTAATAGGTATTTTTTTGCTACCAAAACTCTTGTAATGTGCCACAATTATCTATTATTTTTATATATGTATTTAGGTATATAGAAACTCCTAGATTGGTTTGCGTTTTCTTTAAAACTCACGTCTACAATATGATAAACTCTTAACAAAACTAACTCTTTTCGTAAAAATGTTTGCTGTTGTATCCACTTCACCTGAAAGATATCCACATATTTTCACCTAAAACCGTGTTTTAGTTTGTCTCTTTCTAACTTGCATTAAGTTTCCTCAAACCTATAACGATCATTTATTTTTTGTATTTTTGTAACGACTCGAGCTCTCCACCGTGTTCTCCACAATGGTTGCATTTATCTTTCTTTGAGTATCTTTAAATAAAATATACTCTTTAACGTTTTCAATGTTTTTCAGTCAATGAATTCAGATATCGTCATTTCTCTTTTTGTTCACGTTAACATGTGTGTTGGTGTCATTGTTTGAAGTGAGAGTATAAATGAATTTTAATATTATTTACCTGTTTAGTTAGCGTTGCTACAGTTGTCTTTGTTTTACAATTCAAATTCAATTCAATTTGGGTTGTTTATGCTGGTTGAAAAAGTAGTTGGCAATTCGTAATAATATGGCCCACAAGACTTTTTAATTTAATATTCAATACTACCTAGTATATTTGAAAGACATCACTCACGTAAATTATACACGACCGTGTGTAAGTTTTTACTTCCTTTCCTTCTGTCTGCTATTTTCGGCCTTATGCCATCGGCCTCCCACTTTCGCCCTTATGCCATCGTAAGGACACCTTAGGCCAGCAACCTTCGGTCAGCCATCTTCGGCCGGCCACGTTTGGTCGCTTTGTCAGACGCCCCTCATATTTATCGCCTTCCGGCACAATACGCCTAGTCACCGGATCCGGCGTCATGACCCCCACCAAAAACTTTTTTGCTGATTTTTATATATTGTATCGCCAATAAAATTGAACTAACAATAAGTAATCAAATCTTAACTACAAAATTTTAATTTTTAAGTCTTGCCAATGCACTATGGTTTAGATGACGTGAGCAAGGTTGTAGTTGTTTTTAGTAGGCTATATCTTTTTAAATTTTTCGTCAACAGCTAAAATGTTACCACCATCGAACTGAAAAGACAAAGAAAAAGTTGACTGCACCGAAGGTTTATATAACATCATGATGTTTCCAGATCACCATGGTCTTTTCATCAGAATTCTTTTACACCTAGACCATACCAATGACGGTGTCTTGCAGTCGAGTAGTTTAATAACATTTACTTTTAATTAATTCTGCTAAAATTCCTTGTATTTTAAGTTGTCACATAATGTTTTTGTTACATAATAATAAATACAAAATAATTTTAATGCAAAATTAAATTATTAAAAAACGAATTTAAAGAAAAATAATTACTTTTAATTTACAGATCGAATAGAAATTCATAACTTACTGCCAGCTTTTGTAATATAGTAACGAAATGTTCGTGTGCGAGCTTAAGTTTAAAACGAAAATAATAAACGAAAATTTGTTTTTGTTGTCAATATAAATTCTCACACGAAATTTTCGTTTTATTTTATAAAAACTGGCAGTTAATTGTTGTTTTTATTTCTTTTTAATATGTATTTCGTTACTTAAATCAAAAGGTTTCGTTAAAGAATATAATGAAATTTTATGAATATATTGTGGATAATTTTATATTAATAACACAAGAAAATATGTTCTCAAAATAAAAAATTCATATTAAAAACAACTTGCATTAACGTTTTTTACAAAAATGTCAATTTGAAAAGAATAATACGTTACTTCAGAGCTCTGTTTAATTTGTTTTTACATTATTAGTGAATTTACAAACCTAACACACTTTCACAGGGCGCTTCAGCATCAGATTAATTTATGTAGAACGTACTAACGCATCAGCCTGTACTTAAAGCTTAGTAGTTTTTAGTAAAAAGTACCACCACTATTTCGGTCTTCAATATTTTTATATACGGTTTATGACTTTAATAAAAAATATTACGATATGTTTCATACAGGGTTGCCAGAAATTCATATTTATGCAGATTTGACGATATATGACCTAAAAACGCAAATTTTTAATCACTAATAATATTTCAACTTTTTTCACTATTTTGCTTTTATTTCTTTTACGTGAGAACGGAAATACCAAAAAATATTTTATACAATTTTATAAACAAAACGACAAATAAATTTGGACTCGGATCTTGTAGCGTTAAAATTTTTGAACTTTAATGATATTATAAAAAAAGAAGTCTATGGAATCAAGCTAATTCTGGTTGTGCTTTTCCAACCCTAGTGTGTTGTTTCCACAATGCAAACAAGCATTGTTTGTCTAAAATTTTTATTAAAAACAATCAGTTTTTTTGCGATTTCTATACAATTTTTTTACTCCAGTTGCTTGTTTGCATTGTGGAAACAGCACATAAGTTTATTCAAAATAAAAAGCCTTTAGATTTGTTAAAAAAATGTATTGGATATTTATTAGGGTATTCATTTTAATCAACTTTTCAATTGTTCGATTAATCAATTAATCGAAATTGAAGTTTTTAAATTACTCGAGCAATCGATTAAAACTTTTATTTCGCTCGAGTTATTCGGGTAAGCTTTATTGCTAAAAATTATTCGAGTTAATCGGAAAATGTTTGAATTTAATCGGTTTTTTGTACATTTTTGTGGACAAAAATAAAACAAAACAAGTTTTTTCGCATTTTTATATATTTTAATAATAAAAACAAAAGAAAATACAACATTTCTACATAAATTAGATCATAAACTGATCCTTTAAAATGGTTTTTTCACTATTCAAATGTCGCGCTTTGAGAAAATTTTGCGCCAGGAAATATTTAATACCATTCCGACCTATCCTGTATTCAATGCAGAATAAAAATAATCGGAATTGGCTTAACATTATTGTAGTTATATATATAAATACGGTTACACTTTGGAAATATTTGTCCAAAAAAATGTAACCACTACTTTTGCTCAGAGTTGGTTTGATTTAACTTGTTTTTTATATCAAAAAATAAGTTATGCTGCAAAAAGCTATTTTTTATATTATTTCCAATAAATGCGAACCCATATTAAAAAAAATATTGTAATTAAAGGAAATACAATTTTAACTTGTGTGTGGGTTACGTTTTTTTTCGGCAAACATTTGCCAAGTGTGACCGACCGTACCTTAAGGCTTTTATAATTCCGAACATTACATTCGATATTTTACGATATTTTTATTTCAAATAATTTTTGTTTGATGTTTATATTTCCGAATTTTTCTAAAAGGCATTTGAAATTGGTTTCTTTCTCCCTATTATTGTTACTACATTATTTACTTAATTTTTGATCATGCGGACTATTAGTATGAAATAACGTTCGAATTGAATGCCAAATTTCATATAAATTAAAAAATTTTTCCACTTTTTATTAAGAAATCTCAAAAACTCATTAAAAAAAAGATTTACATGAAATTTTTTAATCGAGGTATTCGATTGATCGACCTAAATTACTCGAATAAATTTTTACCTGAAATTAAAATTTTTTGTTTGATCGAACATTATTTGTCTTTAATTATTCGATTAATCGAGCAAACATTATTCGAGTGAATACCCTAATATTTATACAATAAATTAAATGCCTTTAGTGTATAAAGATTTTTTGAGCTAATCCGGGCAAAAATATTTTAAGCCGGACTAGCTTAAAAAATTTTTATGCACTTAATTTATATACTTGGCCAAATAATTACTACAATCAAAAGCCTTTATACTAAATGATACTTAAAATAATTTTCTCAACAGGACTAAATTTACACGATAAAATATTTCATACAATTTGTTGCATTATGGCCCTTAGAGTCATGGTGGGTGCATAAAATTGTCTGAAATAAAATTCTAGATAGTATTTTTTCAATTTTCTTCACTCCATTTGTTCTTCCAGCCCAGCAATGACCAATTAAATAATATTTTATGAAATATTTCATCCTGTAAAATTGGTCCATATCAGAGAATGCATCGTTTTTTTTTTTTGCAAAAATGTCTACACATTACCTTTAAATTATGCAGAGAAAACTGCCCACCCATACAAATAAATAACCAAACTATACCTCAACAAACTGAAGTAAAATATCTCGGTGCTCATCTTGATCGTCGTCTAACATGGAAGTCCCACATAAATGCAAAGGTGACCCAAATGAAATTAAAAGCAGCTCAAATGAATTGGCTCATAGGAAGAAACTCTACTTTAAGCCTAGGTTGTAAACTTCTTCTATACAACTCCATTCTAAAACCTCTATGGTCCCACGTTATTCAGTTATGGGGCACTGCCTCGGCATCAAATGTAGAAAAAATTCAAAGGCGACAAAATAAAATACTCCGTACGATTACAGCAGCCCCATTCATAAAGATCTAGATGTGCCGCTGGTTAAGACAGTGACAAGATACATAAAAAAACTTGAGTTGCACTCAAATCCCCTAGCCCGAAACATCATTAACTTTAGAGGCCACACTCGGCTGAGAAGGAGGGACACTCTTGCTCTCAGCCGAACATACGAGAGACGTAGACAACCAAAGAATCAACCGCTGAAACAAATATTTTTGTCTGGCATTGGCTGTACTTAAAAATTAAACATTTTTAGAATTAAAATTTTATTACTAATTGTTAGTTAAATTTTATTGAAGATACAATAAATAAATATAACCGTAAACAAAAATACTCGCCCATGAAATTTTAACTACAAGTGAGTAGACATCATTCAAACTTAACTATTCTGATGTACTCATATTCACAATAACGTTGACTTTTTTTCTTGATTGAGCAATAAAAATCAAGAACCTTTTGATTTTTGCCAATATATTGTGCAACCTTCTAATATGACAAACACATTGGCGATAATATTGTACAATATGAAAAATTGCACAATGCAAGTTGGTGGTGCGCTTTATACGCAATAGAATTTGTTTTATTTTTTTGTCGCTGCTTACATATGTTTTGTTATGAAAAAATATTTATGTTCATACCTGTTTGTATATACACACAGAAAAAAAGGAATGTAGAATCCACATGCCGCAATTTTGATTGGAAATCGTACTAAATTTACAAGAAATAATTTATCGTTTGAGTGTGTTAGTGTTTATTTGCTTTGTTCATTGCTACAATTCACTGTTCTGCTTAGTTGTGTGACTTGTTTGTTTTATATTCTTACATGTGTCGTCTATGTAGACGACAAAAAACGAATTACCAGCGAAAATTTACTGCTGCTGGTTTAAAATTACCATTGTTTCATATTAATTTTAAACGGATAAATATTTATCTAACCTTAAATCACCGTTAAAAAAATTTTGTTATAAACGTTAAGTTTCATTTTCAATCTATATATTTAATTTCAAATAAGCTTTATGTTAAATAATCATTTAAATCATGTTGAATTAAAATGAAATGCATTTTACATACGATGGTATTTATTAAGTGTATAAGTAAAGAAAAGTTTGAAGCTGTTGTGGCTGCAGTGGTTAGCGCGTGGACTATCATGCAGGTGGCACGAGTTCAAATCTTGGCTGGTGCAGTCAGCTACAACGCAAAGTTTTCTAATGACTATCACGTAAGTAAAATAATTAATAAAATAGGTACATTAAAGTCATGTTGTTTCAGCTGGATATAACTTTAATTCAACATGATTCTTCGTGTTGTTTCAATATCAAATTCTCGTTGTTTCAACTTGAAATAACTTTGATTCAACATGATTCTTAATGTTGTTTCAATATCAAATTCACGTTGTTTCAACTTGATATAACTTTGATTCAACATAATTCTTCGTATAGTTTTAATCACCACTGTCAGGCCCAGCAAGCCGCCCCCAATTTACTTAAAGGAGAAAAACTGAAATGAGTTAATTGAAAGGCTAGTACAATTAATCGATGAAGAGTTGTCATCAATCTATGAG
Source organism: Panzeria rudis (assembly GCA_956483635.1). Classification (NCBI taxonomy): domain Eukaryota; kingdom Metazoa; phylum Arthropoda; class Insecta; order Diptera; family Tachinidae; genus Panzeria; species Panzeria rudis. The sequence goes on along the minus strand of OY101450.1, from coordinate 104,910,967 downwards.
TGTAATAACAGCATCTTGTGCACTTTTAATGGCTGAGAGAAAAGGAGAAAGGGCTTTTTGTTCCATGTAATTTTTATATCAAAATACATTTTATTTTACATCTAATGAATTAAAATTCTCTATCAAATAACAATATCCCAAAAATCCTATCAGTTATATATCTTCATTTATAACATTACTGTAGGTAATACAAAAATAATATACGATAAAAATAACAATCAATTAACACGTTGCATGAAATGTTTTCCCAAATCATTTCGACAAGTAGTAGGAGAAAATTTTAAGATAATAAAATCTAAAATAAAACATCTGCTTTAAAGACTCAAAAGAAACAAATTTTCTTTTGGAATGAAGAGATCAATAAAAAGTAGACAAGCATTTACAAGTGACTGTAAATCATGAAAGTTTAAGAAGAAGATTTTCCTGTTCTAAGTGATGTCTTATTAATAAAAGGACCTGTTGAATTGATTTACTTGAACAAACTTTTCCTATTTTGTGTTTTTATTTTTGGAAGTTTGAGAAATAACTTACTCCTTGCGCGTTTACCCAGCAAAAACTTTGCTTACTGGTAGGCAAAAAAATATATGAGGATTGAAGTCGTAACTACTTACAAGTTGACTCGATAACTACATATTTTTGTTTGAGAAGTCAAAAAAAAAATAAGGGATACCCCTTAGGAATGTATTTACATTGTCACAGCAATTAACTAGTTATTATTTGGCTTACTTAAAGCTAAAAAATAAGTAGTCAAATAAACAAATTAAAATTAAAAAAATTTACACAAATTATATATATAAATTTATATGTATATTTTGTTTATTTTTGACCCATCTGGGATACGAACCTGTGCTCGTTCAGATTTGAAGACAAGAACTTTACCCACTCAGCTATTGTTGACTTATAAGTTTAAGCGACAAAAATTATTTTTCATATACAAACACATGTTGACTTAAAAACTGGTTGTCTACTTATATTATTGATACATATCAACAAATTGTACCTACTTTCAGATAATGAGAAATAAACATACTAATTTTATTAAGAACTAGGTACCCAGCAAAAAATATTCGACATTTAGAAGCAATGCAATGTTTTACGACTCTATGCACGAACAGTACACACACATAAAAATAACGTAAAGTCCCAGCAGCTAAATTGACAACTATTAACTCTTTGGGACAGTCATATTACTAGTTGTAATGATAGTAGTCAAAAAACGACAGTCATATTACTAGTTGTAACAAGACTAGTAACGTTACTGGTCAAAAGGAACAATCATTTTACTAGTTGTATCGAGACTAGTACCGATACTAGTCAAAAAAGGACAATTATATTACTAGTTGTATCGAGAGTAGTAACGATACTAGCCAAAAAGGGACAAAATTTTCAGATACACGATTTTATATAAAACATATTTTTAGCTATTAAAAAAATAAGTAGAATGTGGCTCAGTGGGTAGAGTACTTGCCTTAAAGTATGATGAATGTGTGTTCGTACCCCGGTTGAGCCAAAGATTTTTTAAGAGTTACAAAACTCTTAATAAAAGCACTAGTAAGCGCACTAGTTTACTATAACTTGGATTCCAACTGGTATATAACTGTATACAAATGAACTAGTTGGTCTCCTATGACAACCTAATGTTAAAATCGATAGTTCGATATATGAAAAAAGGATAGATAGGCAACAAGTCTGAAGCAAAAAACAACTAGTATAGTTCCAACTACATACCAGTTACTTTGTCTGCAGGGAGTAAATAATTTTAAAATAATGTATTTGTAAGAGTAAGCTTATGTTAACTTCGTGCTGCCGGTTTGCAACAGTGTTTTTTTATTGGTTGAGTGGTTGGTGCGTTGGATCTCAAATCAGAAGGTGTTTAGTTCGATACTAGTTGATGTTAAAATAACAAACAGTGAGTAACAATACAAAATTAATAATTAAAGATAAGAAATATTAAGCCTTCGACATGACGTTAGCCCATTTGTGAATACGTCCATCCATCATCCTCGTCAATCTATATCGAACCATTTTTTCCATATATTTTAAATTTTAGTGCTGAAAATTTTGATGATTTTCAGCACTAATATAAGCGTTTTGTGCATACAGAAACTATTGCTTCTAAGCGGCTCAACGCGAACAAAAATCATGCATTATAAAAGCGCAATTGTAAGTGATTCCATTTTGTTGTCTCCCTTATAAAAATGCTTCTAGCAAGCAATAATTTTTGCTGGGTAGTAGTTCTAATTTTAAGCATAGTAATAAGATAAACAACTACCACTCATTACTTTGTAACCCATTAATAAAGTACTATCGATTACAAAAATCACAAAAGTTTTTGCTGGGTATGTTTGTGTGTTTATTTTTGTTTCTGGTCTGGACATTTCAGTTTAGCAACATCATGTTATGATAAATGGAATTGGTTTTAAATTATTTCACAAGCATTTGGTTTTTATTTAATCTGTTTTTATGTTAAAATTTGTTTATTCGCTTCTTAACTTTTTTAGGGTTCCGATACACCAAAAGTGTAAAAGAACCCTATTGTTTTCGCTACGCTGTCCGTCCGTCTGTCTGCCACAGGCTGTTTTCTCGGGAACCGTAAGAGCTACGGACCTGAAATTTTCACAGGATATGTAGACCTTTTGCCGCTACAACAACAAACATATGACAGCTAAAAACTAAAGGGTGTTCTAAGGCGAGCAACGAAAAATGTTGAAATACTAATGCAGACACTTATATATAGACACTTTAAATTTTCAAAGTTCGTGTTAATTGGTGTAGTCTGTGGAATAGACTACACCAATTAACACCGATATTTAAAACAATAAAAATTAAAGGGTGTTCTATCAGTCAATGTAATTTTACTTTGTAATTTAGACAATCTGCTCTATCTTCGGAACCGTAAGAGCTACGGACCTGAAATTTTCACACAATACGCAAAACTTCGCCCGCTACAACAACAACAAAAGCGAGCAACGCTACATGCTGAAATACTAATGTAATATACAGACACTTATATATAGACACTTAAAATTTTCAAAGTAAGTGCAATTGGTGTAGTCTGTAGAATAGACTACACCAATTAACACCGATATTTAAAACAATAAAAATTAAAGGGTATTCTATTAGTTATTGTAATTTTGACTATGTAATTGAGACAATATGCTGTATCTTGGAACCCTAAGATGTAAAATCTTGAAATTTTAAAACACGCTAAAACTAAAAAAATCCAAAATTAGAAAAATTTCAAAACGAAAAAATCGCAAAAATTAAAAAAGCGCTTAAAGGAAAAAGCGCCAATATTAAAAAAATCGCTAAGACGCAATATATCACCAAAATTAAAAAGATCGCCAAAAAACTAAAAAAAACGTCAAAAATCTAAAAAGTCTTCAAAACGAAAAGTCGCTAAAACTAAATAAAGCATCAAAAAATGAAAAAATCGCAAAAAAATGAAAAAAACACAAAAACCAAAAAAACGCAAAAACCAAAAGAAAAACCGCCAAAACTAAAAAAAACACCAAAAACCAAAAAATCGCCAAAGCGAAATAAGTGTCAAAACAAACAAAAAAAATCGCTACACAGAAAAAAATAAGATTCGTTTTTGATAACAAAAATCCCGGTATTCAATAATTTTTTTTTCAAATTTCCTGTGATAAAGAATTCCGCTATATTGATAGCAAAATTATTTCAAAAGAAAAAAATATAAATTAAAAATAATGTTGACATGCCTGGGATACGAACTCGGACTTCCCGGTCGTAAAGCTTGCTCTCTACAGCCGAGCCATGTCCCAGTTATATTTTTATGAGATAAAACTTGTTTTAAGTACTTTTGTATGAAAAGAAGAGATATAACCGGCATGGGGTAGAAATACAAACAACGAAATATTGTATTAAGTTAATGACAAATGTTATTGAAATTCATATTTTTTTCAATAACATGGTCTTATTGAACATAATTCTTGTCTATTTTTTTTCTATGTAAAACTAAAAAAACCACACAAAAACGGAAAAAGTCCCCAAAAACGAAAAAAGCGCCAAAACAGCAAAAATCGCCACAGCTAAAATAAATCACTAAAACTAAAAATATCGTCAGAAAGTGAAAACGTTAAATAAATGCCATAACCAAAAAATCGCCAAAACTAAAAAAATCGGAAAAAAGAAAAAAAAATGCAAAAAACGAAAAATCGCCAGAAAAAAAATTTAAAAAAAAATCACGAAAAGCGCCAAAACAAAAAAAACCAAAAAAAAAAACAACGAAAAATACTTAAAAAATAAAAAACTAAAATCAAACAAGAAAGCACAACGAAAAAACTGCCAAAATGACAAACGGGGCAAAAACAAAAAGGGATTTACATATGTTTATTCGTACGGAACCCTTCGTGTGCGAGCAAAAGTCGCACTTTACTTAATTTATTTAAAACATCAAATATCATTTCAAATTGGCTTTTTAATAATCATAAATCTTTAATCAGTCGCATGAAAATTAACATAAATATATTTCAGTTACAAAGGACGATAATAACTCTGCAAAAAAAACCGACTTCAATGCAATGAAAGATCTTATGGAAGAGATTACAAAACGGACGGAATTTAGCCTTAGGTCAAATATTGTGTTTGTCTACAATCCTCTGATGTCTATGTAAATATAATATTTTTAAAATCGGTTAAGAAATGGCGGAGTTGTGCGATAATTAATATACCGGGCTACTACTTTACTTTGTCCGCTCGATTTTTACTTCTATGGGATCTAACTGAGAGCAAACCCTTTCAAACAATAAAAAACTTCCTGCAGATTTTCCGATCAAACTGCAAGTAAGCCCTTTCAAACAAAAAAATAATAGTTTTGAAAATCGGTTCACATATGACAGAGTTATGCTTAGGGAGTTATGCTTGGATTGGCCAAATTTCCCCACCGATTTTCGAAAAAAAAGTTATGCAACAAAACTGCAAGCAAACTCTTTCAAACACCAAAAAAAAACAACAATTTTGAAAATCGAATTACAAATCACAGAGTTGTGTCATAGGGGAGGTATGGAAATGTCACCACCGATTTCTTGAAAAAAAAAAATTGTAGAGCCATACTGCAAACAAAGCCTTTCAAACACAAAATGAACATTGCAAATCGGTTGACAAATGACAGAGTTGTGTATTGAGGGAAGCAAATTTCCCCCTACGATGCTGTTGGCTGAGTAGTTAGCGCGTTTGACTACAAACCCTGAGATCTTGAGTTCAAGACTAGTACTAGGCAATCCAACAACATCATGCACTTTTCTCATGTGCATTGGTGTATTATTGTGTTGGTTGTTGTTGGACTATTAAAGTGATGAAGGCATAGCACTGATCACTTTGGCAGTACCGGCAGCGATTAATGCTAACATATCCTAATGCACTTCACAGCACCCTCCTTCGTCGGTATTGTAGTATCGTCGGCGAAGTAAAAGAACTAATAAAATAACTACACAGCTTAAAACCAACTCAATGCCTCTACTTGACACCATAGGGGCTTGCAACACTGCTCTACAAAAAACGCCCAATAGCAGGGTTGCAAATGAATTCAGCTTTCTATCTCTCTCCCACTTCACCACCTGTTCTATATACGGTCCAGACCAGAACCGGAAGTACGAGCCTCACTACCGAACCAACTTCCGGTCCAGCCCCTGAACCGGAAGAGCAAACTGCACTAACGACCCAACTTCCGATCAATACCGGAAATGGAAATATGATCCGCACTACCGACCTAATTTCCGGTCAAGTTCCTAAACAGGAAGTGACAAACGCTACGTTTAAAAAATTAAAAAAATACTAGGGTAGCATGTAATAACATCCATGTAAATAATGCCCATTGCTTTTTTTTTAATTTTTTACTACTGTAAATGCGCCATGCGCATTTCATGCTCCTTTGGCTCTTTTTCCGCATTGCGCAAACAAAAAGCGCAAAGGAAAATGCTTCTTTCTGCTCTTGCTCATTTTATGAGCAGCGCGAAAATATTGGCGCGTCGCAAGCGAAATAATAAATTGGCACCGCTCTTTGCGTGAAACGCAAAAAATAGCGGCGCTGCGCTGTTTTTTTCTACTCTGCTTTTAGCCAAGAAATGGTTCATACGCTTCAAAAAGGAATTATGTAGTGAATTAAATGAAACACTTGTGTATATTTAAGCTTTTGTTTTAAAGTGAAGGTTACATATATATCGATGCAGTTGAATGTACACCTCTTGCTGAAGAAAACACTTTTAATATATCTAAATAAATATTAATATAAATTGAAGAAAACGTTTCTTTATCTAAGAGTTAACAAATATTTTAATGAAATTAAACAAACATTTTAGCAGCTATCCAAGCTAGAATAAATAATTATATTTGTTTCTTTTTGCGGAGATCTGTTTTGTTTGATGATTGAAATATTTAGGTCGGTCACAAAATTTGTACTAAAGTGGAAATACTCATAATTTTCAATTCGTTGTAAAGAAATCTATTTAACAACGCAGTTAAAACATGAAATTAGAAAAAACAGATATGGCACAAAAAAGATATATTCTATCTCTATTCCCCAACTTTCAATTTACTATTGCTAAACAGAACACGAACAGCGTACATACTAGGGTATTCAATTAATCGGGTTTCTGCTTTAATAGTTTAATCGCTCGATTAATTAATCGAAGTTTTGGCTTAATCAGTTAATAATCAGTTAAGTTCCGTATTAACCGGTTAACCGATTATTAAAGTTTTTTCATAAATCAAGTAATTTCAACAAATAAAAATTCATAAAATATCTATTATTTTGAATGGATTAGTAAAAACAATAACATAACAAACATAACAACTCTTGAACTAAATCAAGCAAAAAACAACATATATATGTATCCATTAAAAAATCAACAAGTTTGTGAGAACATTACATCAGTTATCCTTCTAAAACAATTCTTTCAGAAAAATAATGTGCTTTAAATGCTTAGGATTTAAGATATTCTCTTTAGTTTTGATAAAACTTGATTGGAAAAATGCTTTTATTTATCGTAGATGTTGAAGAAATATAAAGAAATTCATAATACAGAATATCTAGTTTGTCAGTCCTTTTCCTGGATTTCTCTACACTTATAAAATTTTCCATTATGCCATTAGAGCCCTGTTTTAATTTTTCTTTTCAAAGTCCTAACATTTCTAATTGTTTCGGTTAATTCTGTTAAAACACTTCTTGTATTACTATCGATAGTTTCTTCTGTTGTAAGATCATCATCTAACTCATAGTGGCAGAGCTCAGCGACGAACATTCTGCAAAAAACTTTATTTCCGAATTTCTTAATTTCCGTTTTTGTACTATATTTTAAAACACTATTGCTAGAAGGAAATATTCCTGAGTGGAGGTATAAAATAATTGAATTTGTCTCTCATTAAATCTAATCATTAGATTTTTAATTAAATCGTTGGCAACAGTATTATTGGATTTTGTAAAACTATTCAACAAAAGCTTAATAAATAGTTCCCTCAAGTTCAATTAGAGTAGCAGAGTATTTACAAAACTCTTTTATAGCCACGTTCAAAGATTTAACCCCATTTTCATAAATAAATAAAATATATTTGAAATCTATTTTAAGAAATTTTTGTATGAAAAATTTTAAATAAAATACATTTCAAATTAACTTTAAATTTTATGAATATGGAGGTTAATGTTTAACTTAAGCTAAAATCACTGAACACACCTATTTGTTTGTATAAAAAAATAATTTCTAAAGACATACATTTTGTATATGAGACGAAACAAATAATTGAACACACAAAAAATACGTTATAATACTACAAAATATGAACAAAATTGTTACGCCGGTTAATCGGTTAATCGACTGAAGTTAACCGGTTTAACCGTTAATCGAAAATATCCAATTTTAAATAACCGGTCAGTTAATCAGGTAGTAATTAACCGGTTAACCGTTTAACGGTTAACCGAATGAATACCTTAGTACATAGGTACGCACTAGAGATGTTGCGAATATTCGTATTCGCATTCGTATTCGCCAAATTCAAGCGAAAAATTTCCGAATATTTTATGTTCCAAAAAATAATACATAAAGTGTAAAAAAAACACAGAAAATTAAGCAATGAAAGATAATAGAGGAATGTTGAACTTCACTGCTAAACAGTAGCTCGCTGGGAACACTCGCTGGCGGTGTCACTAAATAAATATTGCCTGGCTATAGGTAAAAGAAGCTCGTATTTTATCATATTTACTTTCCACAATGTCAGTGGGTCGATGTCATAGTTTTTCGTACCAAAGGATGAGCACGAACTTGGAAACTAAGCTGAGAAATGTAATCTTTGCCTTCAACGGTAATTTCAATTGTATCCATGAGTAAAGTCATCATGTCTTTCAAAGTTTTTATTTAACATGGTACGTTTCGAATTTTGATTACGAGAACTTAAAGATACGTCTCACAGTGGTTTAGAATCGTTTTTCATTGGTCAAACCTCTGTAACTTTTGAACTAATGAAATTTTTTTGCAATTCATTTTTTTAGTGCATAGATAACATCTTAAGCTTTTAAACAGTTTTTTTATGCTTTTTTTTTTGGGGATTTAGTGAAGCAATTTAGTAAAAAAAATTGGTTTACAACTAAAAGCCTTATGCTATCAATTTTCCAAACTACAAGCAAACCCTTTCAAATTAAAAAAAGGAATTTGTAAATCGGTTCACAAATGACAGAGTTATGAAAAGGGAAGGGGGAGGAAATTTACCCCTCCGCTTTTCGAAAAAAAAAGTTATGCGACCAAACTGCAGACCCTTTCAGACAAAGAAAGAATTTTAAAAATCATTTTACAAATGACAGAGTTATGCGTGTACAAACATAAAAAAGGAAAAAAAAATACTGGCAATTACTAGCAATTTTGAAAAAAAAATTTTTTTTAATTTTTGAGTATTTTCATTAAAATAAATAAAGTGTTCTACAGGCGGGCCGTATTGGGTACAAAACTATATATAGGCTGAAACAAGACACTTTAATCTTTCTCTGCAGGGTAGGGATGAGCAAGTGAAAAATATATCGATATATAACGATATCGATATATATTTATATATCGATTAGCATCGATATATATCGAATAAAAAATATCGATATATCGAAATATCGATATTTTTTCCAACAATGATAATTCATACGTAGTCCCAAAATTTTTTTAAAAATAAAGCAAAAATAAAGTTCCTTTCCTATAAAAAAAATTAAGCTGGAAAGATTTAATTTCCAAGATCCTTACTGTTCCACCAATATTTCGTGGAACATACATCAACAAAATTACACTCAAAAAACGAAAATTTTTCGAATAGACAAAATATTATAAACAAAACAAAAGATTTTGTTGGTAAGATTTTCTTTGATGAAGACTGTGCCGAAATGTTTTTAAAAATTGCACGAAAAACAAAACCAAAGCTAAAAAATTATAGAATTTGGAAAAAATATCGATAAATCGATATATCGAAACTAAATATATCAACGATATATATCGATATATTTTTAAGAAAATATCTATATACCGATATTTTTTGCCCATTTCTACTGCAGGGTTTCGTTTTTTTTGTCCTGTTTGATCTTCAAAAGTTAAACACTACTAAACTTAAAATTTTACGAAAAAATTTAGGTTTAAAATTTATTTTTTGGCTACCTTAGTTTTGATATCTTTCCTTTCTGATGGCTTAAAAATCATAACAATCTATGTCAAGAAAAAATATAGGTTCTGCCCAATGAAAATTGATTCTGAAGCACCGTGCGTGCGTGCGTTTGTTTGATTGTCTTCAAACAAATTTTAAATTTGCTGTATGTTACGCTCCTTGGTTAAAGTATTTTTGAAAAATCGTACTTTGTATCTTGGATCAATGAAGGTTGCTGTGATCAACAATATTTCATTTTCTAAAACTGAAAATTAATTGAATGGGTCAAACAAATATCAAGATTATTCCAATCCCATCATACAAATTAGAAATATGTTCGCTGCAGTGTATTGAACAAAATACAACATCTATCGGCAACAAATTGGTAAATATAACTGAAATGCATGAGACATTTAAAGAAACTCGGAGATATTATTTCCTTCTGCTCATTATAAGTAAGACTGGGAAGCTTAACAGTTTGATAACCAATATTGAACACTGCGAAAAATAAAGTTAGGCAAAATAAAGTTAAGAAAAAGAAAGAAAAACGACTGACACAGGTGGCGGCAGCATCTGCGAAAATATTTTCTCCCAAACAACACTGAATTACTAAGTAAAAGCGCAACTAGAGTGAGAAAAACTAAATCTGAAAGTATGTATCGAATGTAAGAATGAAAATTTAAAGGAGTGGCATTCAGGTGCGATGTTGATAATTGCAAATTCAGTCATGGAAATGTCATAATAATGTTAAATACCTATAGTAGCGTGACAGTTTTTCTCAATTTATTGTTATTGGCGCAAAGGGAAGTTTTTTTTTCAATTAAATTTGAAATATCAAGTGGCACTAAATTTCAGATTGTATATTCGCATTCGTATTCGGCATATATTGTCTTAGATATTCGTATTCGCGAAAAATTAAAAATTGATATTCGTAACATCACTAAGACGCACTCGCCATATACTTGCTTTTCTACTAATTATCTGCATATTTTTAATAATCGGTATTGGACCGGCAAAACGGCGCAGAGTGGTCTGAAAGATCATTCTAGCACGTCATAAGCCAAAAGATTTTTTGTCGCGAATTCTAATGATCATTACCAGGGCTCGGACTTTCATGCAACTAAAAATTTATTTCAAACGCTTAACAGATGCACCTAAAAATTAAAAATATGCGCAAAAATATGCATCTAGTTACGAAGAAAATACCAAAACTAAAATAATATGAAAATATATTTGCTTAAGTTTTTATTATTATTAGAGAAGAAAACATAAAACAAACATAATTGGGTCTATTACACTGGTTCACAAAGAAAATGCACCTCAAAATTAGATGTTTTTTAAGCTAAATTGGGGCTGCTGAGCACGAATATGGCATTAATTTATTTTTCTTAAGAGCCATTTTCGAGATATTCGCGAAAAACTAGTTTTTTTGCAGTTTGTAAAGATGTTTCCAAAAATCTTGAGTACTGTTTACTTGAATTGAGCAAGTTTGGTATTGTTGCATAGATATGTTTTTCCTCTTTCAGTTCATATATATACTATGTTGATCAGATAAAAATTCACTGAATTACAAGCCTTTACATTTGAGAAAAATTAAATATTTTGCGTTTTTTGAAAATTCATCATTTTGAAATGCTCCATTAAAGCAAACAAACAATTAAAAAATTTTTTTTGACCAATATCTTAAATAAAATTTTGTTCCCAACGTACAAAAAGTAAAATTGTTAACATCGTGCAAAGATTTAGAAAGTTACAATAGATTTAGTGAAAACATCCGAATTTGAATTTTAATAAAAAAATTTTCTATGGAGTATGAGTATAAGAAAAATGCCCCACTGGCATTTTTCTTATATATCAACCATTTCTAACTCTTTAGTCCGATCAGTACAAAATTTTATATGGAGATATCAGAGCAGTGTTCTTATTTAACTTAGGAAGATGAGCTTCCCATATTTCTCAGGTTCAGAGGTATGAAGTGCAAAGTAGTGCACTTCGGTCATGTAAACTTTTTTAAAGTTGTCTGTTTCTCACTCGATTCCAAAAATTTTTTGTGTCCTTATATACCTTGTAAAGTTCTAAAAAAGTCTTTGGTTAAACATATATCTTGTAGAGTTAGTGAGGTACACTCATTTTAATATTAAAATTTCTAAATTTTTTAAGATATCGGATCCAAATAACAACCGATTGTCACAATTATTTCTTTGTTACTTACATGACAAAATTTCGAATAGTTAAAAAAATAGTTGATGGAAGTATTCATTCAGAGTACAATCTTTAATTTGAAAATTGAAATATTTTGAATTTATGACAATTTTTTTCCAAATAAGCACCATAATTGTTTTCTCTATAAAACTTTTCTCAAGGATCAAATAATTATTATATACATGTCTAAAAGGTGTCTTCACAGACATGATTTTAGAAAAACAACTTAATCGAATTTACAATTTTTGGTGGGCATGCACCCTTTTGAAATCTACCTATTTTTTATATTTATTGGAGAAACAAATCATAGTTTTCACATATATTCCTATATAGCTGCAACATTTCATTGCAAAATATCAATAATGGACGATTTTATAGAATTAAGAAAACATTTAATATGCACGAAACACCACATAGCACCATTTTTGCACTTGTTTTGCCGTAAGTCTTTCATAAAAATTTTAATTATAAAAATCTAAATACAGTGTTGAAAACTACACATAATTTTGGTAACTTTGATATGCGATATGTTGACCTTTCTTTTTCAAACGAGTAAAAGTAATGGAATGGAAGCAAAAACTCGTACTGACCTGGGACCAACGAATGAAAATTAAAATTTTGATGTGTTCATTAAATATGTTGTAACTTTCTCATATTTGGTCCGATGTAAATAATTTTAAGCTTGCTATATTTGGAACAAAAGTTTCTTTAAGATGTGGGTCTAAAATAAATTGTAAAAATTTATTTTGCCTTACTGGTGCGTCTTAATATAGTAAATTAAAAAAATCGTGTAAAAACAAAGTTTTTCAAATCTAAAGACCTGTAACTCATTGAATTTTGATCCGATCAACACGTTTTGGATATGGACTGAAAGAGGAAAAGCATATCTATGCAACAAAGCTAAATTTGCTCAATTTAAGGAAACAGTAGTCCAGATTTTTGGAAATAGCCTTATAAACTGCAAAAAATAAGTTTTTTGCGAATTTCTCGAAAACGGTTCTTGAGAGAAATATATGAATGTCATATTCGTGTTCAGTGACCCCAAATTACCTTAGAAAACATTTCATTTTTGAGGTGATCGCAAAAAGTTGAAAATTTATGAACTAGTGTTATTTAATGCAACCGAACTTTAGTTGCGTTGTCAGTCGGCAACTGAAAATTAATAGTTGCCAGAAAGGCACTTAATAGCAACTGAAATTGACAGCTCTCAGTTGCCAGTTGCCATCAGGAGTATCATTTTTCAGCAACTGGTAACCCAACTGAGGCTCAGTTGCCATCCATAATCGGCCGATTAATATTTTTTCCAAAAATTGAGAAATATGCATTAACAAATTTCGTATTACTCCAAAAATATGCATTTATTGCCAAAATATGCACAAATATGCACTTACCACCAAAATATGCAACTACAAATCGATGCCAAAGTATTTAAAATTTGATGATTCGCATAGATAATTTGTCAATACCTCTTTATCTATCACCATAAAAAACATGCATTTGCATGAACGTCCGAGCCCTGATCATTACAGAGTCTTATTGTCAAATAGTTAAATTAACTTTTTTCAACCATTATTTAACCAAGAAGGTCAAAACTTGTTGTTACGGCAATAGTAAAGTTGTTCTTTTATTAGTTGTGAATGATTAAGTGGCATTAGGCTGTTTAAACAAATATTGGTTTTTATTTTTGTTTTTTAATATTCCGTTGGGTAAGATGGTGGTATATATTTATTGTTATATGTTTATTGGTATATGTTTATTGTTATTTTAACAGTTAGGATATAAGTGGCAGCTCGTTGAAGATTTGTTGTTTTTTTTTACTTTAAAAAAACAAAGAAAGCAATTTTCACATAACCTTTTAGAAAGTATTTTAAGATGTTTGAAGTTCAAGTTTTGATTAACTTATTCCTTATAGCATAATTAAAGAGATGAATTAAGTTTTATATCCGTCGGCCCCGTCCGTAAATTTCACAGGTCAGTAACCGATGCATCGGTTATTTAAAAACATCGGAATATTAAAAAACAAAAATATAAACAATTATTTGTTTAAACAGCCTCATGCCAGTTTCTCATTCACTACACACAGAAAACAAAAGAAATGTAAAATCCACATGCCGCAATTTTGATTGCAAATCATATTAAATTTACAAGAAATAATTTGTCGTTTGAGTGTTTTAGTGTTTACTTGCTTTGTTCATTGCTACAATTCACTGTTCTGCTTATGCTGACTTTAGACGGCATGTATTTTACATCTGACTTGTCAAATTTCCCACTGCATAAGTTATACATGCCGTGTGAAACATATGAAACATTGTCAGATGACATTTACAGAAGCAAAGTCAGATGAAAACTTTTCAATTAGAGCGTGTTCTATTTTCATCTGACAAGGCATCTGACATCAGCTGTATTAAATTATCAAAAGTGTGGTTTGGCTGAAAAAACATTAAAAAGCAAAGAGCGCTTTATATATTTACGAAAATTGTGCAAAAACTCAGCTGTTGTGAACACTCAGCGGTTATGTCAGATGTAATTGCACATGTACGTGTGAAAGCAAATATTATAAACCGTCTGTAAATTGACAATTTTGACAAACATGCGAAGTTACATATGTCTCACACACCTAGCAAGCCATATGTAAAAAACATGTCGTCTAAAGTCAGCATTAGTTGTGTGACTTGTTGTTGTTTATTCTTACATGTGTCGTCTATGTATACGACAAAAAACGAATTACCAGCGAATATTTACTGCTGCTGGTTAAAAATTACCATTGTTTCATATTAATTTTAGACGTAAAATAATTAATCTAACCTTAAATCACCGTTAAAATAATTTTGTTATAAACGTTAAGTTTCATTTTCAATCGACATGACTATAACTTTAATTTCAAATAAGTTTTATGTTAAATAATCATTTAAATCATGTTGAATTAAAATGAAATGCATTTTACATACGATGGTATTTATTTAGTGTATAAGTAAAGAAATTTTTGAAGCTCTTGTGGCTGCAGTATTTAGCGCGTCGACTGTCATGCAGGTGGCACGACTTCAAATCTTGGCTGGGGCAGTCAGCTACAACGCAAAGTTTTCTGATGACTATCACGTAAGTAAAATAATTAATAACATAGCTACATTAAAGTCATGTTGTTTCAGCTTGATATAACTTTAATTCAACATGATTCTTCGTGTTGTTCCAATATCAAATTCACGTTGTTTCAACTTGAAATAACTTTGAATCAACATGATTCTTCGTGTTGTTCCAATATCAAATTCACGTTGTTTCAACTTGAAATAACTTTGATTCAATATGATTCTTCGAGTTGTTCCAGTATTAAATTCATGTTGTTTCAACTCGAAATTACTTTGATTCAATATGATTTTGCGTATTATTTCAGTATCAACTTCATTTTGATTTAACTGTACTGGAATATTAGTTAATTAGTTAATAATAGTTAATTCAAAAGGAAAAATTTTCTTTCAAGATTATTGTAAATCATGTTGATTTTACATGAAACACCTATGAAGCAAAATCACTACCGCAAAATGTTAAGTTAACCTGGTTTTCGACGATTTTATATGGAAATTTTTCTGTGTGTAGTAAGTAATTGATCGACTACTGTAAAGTATTGAGACAGTATGTAGTTTATTGTTCAAAGGTATGTTGTTTGGTAATGACAACACATTACCAAATTTTTGCTGGGTATTTTACATTCAACAATCTTTCATAGAGATATTTGCAAAAAAAATTTTAAATTTTTAAGTGATTTTTATTCGGAATTGCTAAAATGAAATTTTTTTTATTTATAATCGCACTATTTCCCAAAATTAACATATTACTTATTCAGTAATATAATAATTGTTTTATTAAAAATACATTGAAATTGATTGCCGAGAGATGATAGCTAGTTTCCATGCGCATTTCACTGGGGCCAGGGAACCCTTTACCAAAAATGAGTTTTTAATAAAACAATTAATATTTAACTGAATAAGTAAAATGTTAATTTTGGGAAATTTTTATTTTGTTCAGATCTTTCTATTTAAATCAAAATCTGTTAGATAGTTTCGAGGAGGTAGAAATTTCCCCTTAGCCCCTTGTTGTCCTATTTTTGAAAAAATTAATTGCTTCAAACCCCATTTAACTGTTTTAAATTTCATTAAAAATGGTTAAATAGTTTCGGAGAGTGCAGAAATTGTCCCTACCTCTCCTCGTGGCCTATGCGTCCTTTCAGACTCAGATCTATCTATCTATGTATTGAATTTCATCAAAATCGGTTCTGCCGTTTAGCCGTTAAAGCGCAACAAACAACCAAATTCTTAACAAAAGTAAACCGATAACGAAAATAACATTTAAAATAAATAAAATAAAATAAAAATTGTAAGAACCACCGAAGAAAATAGATGATAAGCTGAAAACAGCCGGACCAATTTTTTTCAAACATAGTTTAGAAAATTTTGGATCAAGTCACCTTTCAAACAAAACTTACTAAATTAAAATCGATCTAGCCGTTTGGGAGAAAATATGTAATATCTTCTAAACGGCTGGACCGATTTTCTTCAAACATAGCCAAGAGCACTCTCGATCAAAGAGAAAAAACTTAATCAAAATCGGCTTAACCGTTTGGTCTGTACGTGAACTCGTACAGACACACAGATATACAGACACACACTACAAGCTTATAACACCCCTTTCTTTAGTCAGGTGTTAAGAAATTTATTTTTTTAATATAATCTCGTACTAAGAAATTATAAAAAATTACATATTTTAAGAGCCCATAACTTATTTTTTCGCACCAACTTTGCCAAACCCCTTTCGTTCGGACTTCGTTTATCTAATGGTATGTATACTTTCATCCTGTGTTGAAATCATTGAGGCTATATTTTATTGTTCCACTGTAGACTTCAACCACAACTTTGAACAGTTACAAACCTCTTATTGTGGTTGAAGTCTACTGACGATTTGGTTAAAGCGCCAATGAAATGCATATAGACAATTGCTTAATAACCATCAACAAATAAATTTCATTTAAAATATAATTATGACAATATGTCAAATAATAAATTTCTTAATTGTTCCACTGTGTTATCTGGGAAAATGTTAAAGAAAAATTAACCAACGCCTGATTGGAAGCGAGTTCTTGAGACTTTAAAGTACTCTCCCAAAAAAACTTTAAAACGACTTAAGCGGTTGAGGCTTGTTACCACAAATAATATTTTGGGATGTAAGAGAATTTCTAAACATTACAAAAACATATACTCAAGTCGGGGCCCATAACCTACACTAGCTCATATCAGAAGTCTATTTTCACTGTCACACTGTGTTATTATTATCTAACTAGGGAATATTTCAAAGCTTGTTGGTTCAAAATAAGCTATTTACTTTCATATTCCTTTTTGTTAAAGATGTTTAAAAGAGCTTTAGACAAATAAAACTGTTTTTAACATTTTTTTATTTGTTTCAGCTGTTTAATTTCTTAAAAAGAACAAACCACATAGAAATTCATCTATTGTTTAACATTTTGATATAATTTTTTTATAATTCTTCGATTACCTATAAAAACTTGAAGCAAAGAACATTATGACAGCACTCCTTATTTATAAGTCTGGTGCCTTAAATATATCTTTAATTAAGAATATTTTCTACAAAATACAAAATAATATTAAATATGAACCGGTTAAAATTATTATTAATTGGACTCACTGCATTAAGCGGCATTGTGGGCATGGCCAACGGTTCCAGTGCTGTTGGTAAGCAGGATTGTGAAAATGCATCTTTCTTTTTTTCTATAAATTTGTTTCTCTTTTTTAGAAAAAGTATGCAATTGTTATTTTGGGACATGGGCAAACTATCGTGGTGGTGATGGCGCCTTTACTACCGATCATATTGATCCCTTTTTATGCACTCATATCAGTTATGCCTTTTTTGGTATTAATGATTCTGGGGCAATAAAAAGTTTAGATACCTGGTTGGATTTCGACTTGGGTAAGTGTTAAAAAGATTTATGTAAATTACGTTCTATGTACATAATCAGTAAATGAACAACATCTTTAAAGGGGGGATACAAATGCTACTGGCACTGCCCGCATATTTTATCATCAAGTACTTTTACGAGAACTAATTGTATATGTGAAGTTTCGTAAGAATCGTTTAAGTAGAAGCAGTTAAAATGCATATTTACTTTTCATGGGCGTGGCACTGCCCACTTCTCTAAACATAATATTGTATTGTAACGATAACTAAAGGTGTATGCAAATGTTCATAGGAATCGGTTTAGTAGAAGTTATTGAAAAAGAATATTAGCTTCGCATGGGCGTGGCACTGCCCACTTTTTTAAACATGATGTGGTATTTAAACAGAAACTTAATGTGTGTTCAAAGTTTCATAAGAACCTTTTCAGTATAAGCAACTGAAAATTAATGGGAATTTACTTTGTATGGGCGTTAATGTGCCCATTTTTCAACGGGATCAATCTGGGGAAGTACATCCTTTTAAATAATTAGCATACATAAAAAAATACATGACGAATTGATAACCTTTCTCCATTTTTAAAGTTGGCTAAAAATATATTTAACTAAATTGGAAAAGCTTAAGAAACTAAGATTTTGACTGTAACAATACACAGGCCAGCAAAATTATGCTTTTTTTGCGTAGGCTGGCGGGTTTCAGTCAATTTGCATACACATAATAGTACTGAGTTTCAATCCCTATAAACTATTTTTTTTTAATTGACTCTGGTTTTCGGGATTTACCAATATATAGAAAATTAAGGATGCTGTACCACATAATTTGCTATAACTCGAAAACTAGCCATTCGATTTCATTAACTAAAATACCAAAAAAAAATTGCTACTAGAAGTGCCTTCAAATTGTGTTTTTTCTTATCAATTCTTGGCTAGCGTTATAGCTTTGGAAATATTGAGAAAGATTTGGCAAACAAACACTTTTTTCCAAGAAAATTTTTTAAATCGTCTTTCTTAAAAAAATTCATAATAAATTTTTAAATGAAGAAAATCTTAATTTTCATACAACAGCAAAATTTTAATTTGTGTGTTTGTATGTGTTTTGTATGGTAATAGCAATTTTTGTAAATTGAGTTCCTGAACTTTATTTTGAATAAGAGTAATAGTGGTAGATCGATTTTAATGAAATATGGCTACTTTTATTTGTAACACATGTAAATTAATTAATTAATTTAATTATACTGAAATATTTTAAATTAATTAGGTATTTAATTAAACAATTGTGGTATTTTTAATGAATTATTTATATATAACAATTTGGAAAGTATTTAAAGTTTATTACAAGGATACACAGCTGATGCTGCTATTGCAAACAACTGTATATAAACCGAAATTATTTAATATTAAAAAATTTATCTTTAGGCCATATAAAGAAAACAATAGCTTTAAAAGAGAAAAATCCAATATTGAAAGTCATTGCCGTTATTGGTGGTTGGAATGAAGGCTCAGCAAAGTACTCGAGTATGGCTGCCAGTCCCGAAAAGAGACAAACGTTCATAAGCTCAGTATTGACATTTCTGAAAGAACATGGTTTTGATGGTATGGATTTAGATTGGGAATATCCAGCCCGTCGCGAAGGTGCCAATCCAAAAGATAAAGAAAATTTTGTAATTCTGCTCAAGGAATTAAATACAGCGTACGTTCTTTTTTCTATATCACTTTCAGCAATTTAGAAATTTATCAAATTCATTTTCCCATTTAAAGTTTGAAAGCTTCGAATTACCTACTCGGCATAGCAGTAGGTGCTACAGAGGAAACTGCTAAATCTTCTTATGATATACCTAATATTGTTAAATATGTAGACTTTGTCAATTTGATGACTTACGATTTTCATACTTCGGCGGATCGTGTTGCAGGTGCTAATGCCGCTCTTGAAGGATCAGGACAAAACACCGTGAAATATTCAGTAAACTATTGGTTACAGCAAGGTAAAGCACAATTTTTGTGGAGACGTTATATATATATATATATATATATATATTTTTTTTTTTATATGCAATTGATTTTATTTTTAAAATGTAGGTTGTCCTGCCAATAAACTAATATTAGGTTTGCCCTTTTATGGACACACCTTCAAACTGCAAAATCCTCAACAAGCTAGATTAGGAGCGAGTGCGGTTGGTGCCGGTAAAGCAGGTCCTTATACAAAAACAGAGGGTTTTCTAGGCTACAACGAATACTGTGTTAATGCACACCAGTGGACTTCCAAATGGTCTGCTGAAGAACAAGTTCCCTATTCATACAAGGAAAATGAACTCTTCAGTTACGACGATAGCAAAAGTATTGCATTGAAAGTAAAGTTTGCCAACTCTTTAGGATTGGGTGGTTGTATGATTTGGTCAATTGAAACTGATGATTTTCGTGGCAGATGTGGTACGAAATATCCTTTATTGAAAACGATTAACATTGAACTCGGTAGACCACAAGACATGAGCTCGAGCGGCAATGAACTACCCCAAGGATCTAGTTCAGTTGATCAGACTCATCCTTCTGTTGCAACTTCTACGTCCCCCAAACTAGATGATAACGGAATTTGCCGTGAAGATGGTTTCTATTCTGACGCATCTGATTGCTCACGATATCATCGATGCGTTGCGGGCACTCGTCATGATCTCGGCTGCCCTAGTGGTCTTCATTTCGATGTTTCTACTAGCACCTGCAATTGGCCTGATCAGGTTCAATGTTAATACCTACATCGATATAAATAACAATGTTGAAGTAACTTGTCATTTAATTGATTTTTCTGAGAGTAATGTCCCCTAAATTTTATATATATATATACTATTTTTTTTAATGTAAATCAATCTTGATTAATTCTTGTGTTTTTAAGCCTGTAAGCATCTGTAATCTTTAGACTAAAATACATAAACAATTGCCCAAAATTTAAAACAGTAAATTGCTACAAAAAGCTAAAAATTTGTTTATTTTATTTCATCATATTTGTTTAATTTGTTATTTAGGTCAAATTTATTGTCATTAGTTAATTAGATATTAGTAAACTAAATTAGTAGATAATGTTTAACTAATATGTAACTTCATATTCACAGTGTATTCTTTAACTAAAGACTTTGATATGACTGAAGAATGGTAGCCCTATCAAAAAAATCTGTGTCTTATTGCATGTAAACAAAAAAATCAAGGGCCTTATTTTGTAAAACGCAACGCCTAGCGTTGATAAATTTTGTATGGAAAAAATGTAATTTGCAAAAACAAAACACACACAAAATTAGTCAACGCTTAACGTTGCGTTTTACAAAATAAGGCGCCAAGAAAAATAAAGAATCGTTCACATTTTGAGGCGGAAACTTTAAAGCAAGACCGCAAAGATAATGAAGCAAATATTATTTTTTCGCTCCTAAAAGTATGCATAAAAATTAGTTTATTATTTAACAAATGCAAATAATAATTTCCAAGTCCTCTAGCTAATTGTTAACCAATGACATTTAGAGTTGGTGCTTAAGAACGAGATTAGAGATTAAGTTAAATTTAATTTCTGCATTTACTCTTTAAGTCCTGGTCCACACGTGCAATTTTTGTTGCAGCAATTCTTCGTTTTTCAGTGATAAAGAGCGAGAAAGCAATAGGTAGTGTTCGTTGTATTTCAAAATGAAAAATTGTGGCCTACTTTTGTGCTACATTTAAAAAACAAACTCGCTTACAGCTCCACTTATGCTGTAAACGCACAGTAGCGACAGGTACTGATATCGTAGATTACATTTTAACCGAGAGCTCACCGATTAAACAGCCTATGACACGCTTATGTTAAATTTAAATGGGAAAATAATTCAAAACGTCACCGCTAGCAGCTACTAAGTATTGCTTACAGCAGCGATTACGTAATGGGTATTTTAACCACTGGGTATTTCTGAATTTGTGGGAGAGTGTTGAAATCTCTCCCACAAATTCAGAAATTGCAGCAACAAAAATTGCATTTTTGGACGGGGAGAAAGTTGACAAATATTTTTAATATTTTTGCTATATTAGTATTAAACCACTAACATTGGCCGCTAAACTAGTAAAAATAAAAGATTTAAAAAATGTCAAGTCAAAGAGTAAATATAGATATTACATTTAACTTAATCTCTACACTCCTTATTAAAAAGTCATTCTTGACCGTTTAACTAATAGTAAACAATGAACTGTGTTATTAGTTAATTATCGACTGTGAACTTAGGCCTTAATATTATACAGCTCATTCTCATTTCAAATGTTTTTTTCGTATCCGTTGAAAGTATAGTAATATATTTCAAAGAATAAACGCTTAAATTTCAAAATGAAAATTAATTTAGCATGATTTAACAGATTGTAAATAAATGCACATAAGTTTTTTATGTAAGACTGTCCATTATGTGCTAAAAGAACGAAATGAAGAACGAAAAGACTGTTTTACTCCCTTCATACAATATGGCGTGTCCGTAATGCATGGTGTTGATTTTCCACATAAACAAACTATGAATTTTCTTAAAATTATAGATTAAATTTATAACGAATTTAGAATACTTGCATTTGCTTCTCTTATTTTATGCTGCAGATGTGCACGTGAGTGAGTTTTCGCTCACGAGCAAGCACGATCACGGAAAGAAATTTTTCTTCTTGTACGCTCTTGCAAAGCAAATTTTAAGTCTCTCACAATCACGCACGCTTACGATCAAAATTTATTTTAACACACACGCACACGGAGGCGCACGCGCACTACAAAACCTTAAGCTTTAACGATACTTAATTTTTATATCCTAGAAGACACAAATCGAGCGTTTAAAGATTTAAGAAATTTTTAATGTTCATAAAAAACGAGCTTTTGGCCCAATGAAATAATATATGTACATTAGAGTGGAGCGTTGGTGTATGAAGTAAAAAAAAAGTCATCCAATAAATTTCGAATGCCTCCGGAATGATGCATCTAGCTAAATTATATACAAAAACAATTTTTTTCATTTTTTGCGACACATCTTTTAGCCCTCTACCACGGCCGGAAGCTAGAGAAATTATATGAATTTTACATTAATTGGCTTCATTAATATAGAAAAAAAAATTTTATAATTTGCTTAAGGCTACACTTAAAAAACATTTTTGTGTCGAATGAAAAAAGTTTAAGATCGAGGAGATCTGACAAAATATAAGAAAGTTATAAGCCATTAAGTGAAAAAAATTGATTTTATTTTCATACAAAATTATTTTCAATAAAAAACTATTTTTTTAACACAAACTGATTTAAATTAATTTTGTATGAAGAATAACTAAAAAATAATATGGCTGTTTTCGCTTAAGGGCTAATAACTTTCTTATATTTTGTCAGAATTTAGCGATTGCATCAATATTTATCTTTTTATTATCTTTGAAATACAGCCCGAAAAAAAATATACTTAGTATATTTTTTCATCTTAATGGAGCAATTTAAAATGATAGTTTCTTGGGAAAGGTCTAAAATATACTTTTTTAAACTTTTAAGGCCTGTAGGTTAGGTTAGGTTAGGTTTTACAGGTTGCCAGTTTAAAGATTTAAAAAAAAACCAACCCACTTGGGCCCCTATAGGTCCCATTGTGTTACCTGAAGCGGGAACGTGAAAAATAAGTAGAAACCCTCTTACTACGTTTCCCTATTCGGATCAGTGTTGAACCAACCCGACGATCGAATGAAAGAGTTTATCCGTCTGATGTCGCAGTTTGATAAGGCTGCTAGATCCTGAAACAGCGGGCTGCCCAGTGAAGACACCCTTTGATCGGAAATGGCGGGGCATAGAAGGAGGAGGTGCTCTAAACTTTCTTCCTCCTCCTCATTATGACAACTTCTACAGAAATCATTATACGGTAGATTCAATCTCCTAACGTGCGCC
This sequence comes from Panzeria rudis, assembly GCA_956483635.1. Lineage (NCBI taxonomy): Eukaryota > Metazoa > Arthropoda > Insecta > Diptera > Tachinidae > Panzeria > Panzeria rudis. Next base: position 104,887,294 of record OY101450.1, on the reverse strand, counting down.
CCAATAAATCAGTGCCCAGTTACTACCGACACAAGTGTGCGTATTTGCCCCCGAGGGGTCCCCTCTAGGATTGCAAATCTACAACAATCATATTGGGGCCATATTAGCCTCGAAATCGAGCAGGAGACCTCGTTTGAACATCTGGTCTGCGCCAACCCAAAAAAGTTCCTGCTGAATATGAGATTTTCAGCAGCTTAGCGGTACGGCTACCATTTTATCCGTGTCTCGAGTGTTCATTTGAGCCCCGCATTTGGCTAATTCGTCCCCAGCAATATTTCCGGGCACATTGCTATGCCCTGTAAGGCCTGTAACTCTATACTTTTTTTATACTATCGGCACAATCAGTGTATTGAATGAAAGAATGGAGAGATATCTATACAACAGTATGCAATTGATTTTATTTTGATGAGACGTGCTCGGAATTTTCCCAATAAGCGAAAAAACTAAAAAAAAAAAAAAACAATAAAAAAACATGTTTTTTGCAAATATAGGGAAAACTCGCATAAAGAAAAATAAATTAATATAATTTTCGTGTTCAGCGACCTAAAATTATCTTGGAAAATGTTTTTTTTTTTGCAAGATATGACAAAGACTTAGAAGTTCGAAAATCTCCTTCATTATTTCATCTTAAGTTTGTCTCAAATCTGACCTTGTATATATAAAATAGTGGATATTTTGAGTGTAATGAGTTATAACAACTATAAAGAATATATAATGTTGCATCATATGATGTTTCATAAATTGATCAATTTGATCTCATATTCAAAATCTTGATGCTGCGCTAGAGGGCTAAAAGTAGGTCCCAATATTTTTTTCATTATTTTTCCCATGTATCTAAAAATAAAATGCAACCTTTTTTTTGCTATTCGAAATTGAAATTCGCAAAAAAAATCTAACGCTCCACCCTAATTTACATGAGTAATTCTTATTTTGAGTGTACATTTTGGTTTTTTTTTTATTTTTAACATTACCAATTTAATTAATAAAAATATGAGAAGGCAGGATTCATGTTATAGTTTTCGCCTCATTCAATGGATCCTAACATAAAAGAAAAATTAAAATTTGTGTGTATTGAGCGTTACATTTTCTTGCACGGTTTCACGGTAGGGTTTTACTGCTCCCACTAATTTTTTTTTTTAAATCGCAGGACGAAACTAAAAGTTGGCTTGGGCTCACATGAAAAAGTAAAAAATTATTATCTTTTAAAATAATTATATACAAAGATTTATACAGGAGCAAAAAGTAGGCTAATTCATCTTTCAAATAATTCCAATTTTTAATAAAATCGACCGACAATGTTAAAAGTTATATCAATTTCTAATAATCATTCGTACCGAAATACGTCCCATCTGACATATTTCGAAAATATAACAACCCATAGTGCGGTAGGATCAACATTTTTTGAAAGCCAATCAGAAATTTCTTAACAATTCTGCCCTTCCGCTGTTGTTAAATTTTTTACCGTCCTAAAATTTATAGATAAATTATATTTAAGAATTTTGTTAACGTAAAGAACGCTTAACACATTTTCTTACGAATTTAATATTTTTTTCAGAGCACGACCTATGTCTTGAATTTATAATTCGATAAGTTTTCACATAAACTCCTTATTTTTACATTAGACGATTATGACTGAAATTAAATTTAAAAAAATTTTAGTCTGACGTTTTACATAAGAACACCGTTATCTCAAAAACTGACCGATATAGCTGTACTCAATCGTATATTTTCTTTTAACTTTATGAAAAAAGCTTTCATTTGGTGTACATTTGTCAACAGTCACTTATAAAATATGAAAGTTATAAGACTTAAAAAATTTATTTATGTACCAGTTTTTAAAAATATTTCGTAAAAATTCGTATTACACAAAAATCTTTAGTAAACGATGCCGTGGAGCGAAGTACTATAGAAGAGAAAATCTTTGCGTCCGTTGTTTCAGTAAATAAGCGATATATCGTATTTTAAACGTTTTGACTTTGTGTGTGCTGTATTGTCTTCAACTTCATAGTCAACAGGCACACAGTTCACAAAAATATTTTCCTGATGTCAGACATGTCGGAAAAAAATGCTAACTGGGTTTCTTTTGTTGTAGACACTAGAGATGAGCGATATTTCAGTACCTGTGATTTAATCACTGTTACTAATTTAAGGAGAATACATAGCAGGCGTTCTTGAAAAAACAAATTATAATAAATCCTTGTTAATAGTGTCCAAGGACAAATATCAACAGCATTGCTGATGGAGTAGCTTAATGTCAAACTCCATATTCTATAAACAAATCATTGGCTTTCTTGAATAAAGGCGTATGTCTTAAAACTGACTTTTCTGTACAGCAAAACAAAATATTTCTGAAATTGTGTCCACGGTATGAAAATCTTTGATTTTTTTAACACTTTCGGCATATATTTGTTTGCCAAAATAACTTTGTATAAAATTTTCAGACAAAAATAACGTAAGAATGAGATCCTAGCAAGGATGCACAAAACCGCATATGTCGACATAAATAACATTTACTAAGTAATATAGAACAAAATATTTAAAAAGATAATTGAGTTATGAATTTTTAGTCGAACTGTATGGTTTTTATCGAAAGTTATTAAATTAGTTTGGCTTAAGTTCATTTTTAATTTAATCTTTCGATCAAATCATTTTTTATTTAAGAAAGAAATTCTAAAGCATGTAAATATTGAACATTCAAAGAAAAATTTGGCTGTGCGGAAGGTTGAACTGACAGTTGTTTCGTGACCACCAAGTCTACTCATCAGAGTCCTTTACCCACACTACCACTGACAGTGGCAACAACACTCTAGCGAAAATCCTACTAATATTAGTAAGCTCAATTAACACACTGTCGCCATCTTGTGGCGAAGTGCACCTTATTGAACTTTGTCTAAATGTTCGGAACTTCACTAACTGTCTTTTCTTAGCATGTTCAACTATTTTAAGCTTTCTTCATTTCAGTCTTACCAGCGTGGAATATCATCGATATTCTCAATGCTGGGATTTTATTGAATGTTTATTTTGCCCAAGTTTTTGGAACAGTACACATTCATGTTTAGCTAAGTACCTTTAGAGTTTTAATAATTGAGTTATTAATTTTTAGTCGAACTGTATGGTTTTTATCCAAAGTTATTTAAAAAGATTTGAAAATGTCTTTAGATAATAGCATCGTATCTCTGCTTGTGTGTTTAAATAATCCATCACACAGCAATACTTGAGTCGTTATTGCTCAAAATGTATGAAATCAATATAGAAATCAATGTGTTGTGCATGAAAAAATATCCAGACTGGTGCATGATATTGCGAAAATTTTTACTTCCATTTAAAGAGTGCTTAAGAAAGAGCTATTTCGCATTACTAACTCAAAATCTACCTAAGTCGACTTACACATTTATTGAAGAAAACCACAGAAATGTTGGATTTCAAATTTTAATAAAACATATCTTCTGCTATGGCTTGTTTATCCATTTTGAACATATTTAAAATTTTTTAGCAAACTTCAAGTTTGCAAGAATAAAGAAATTAGTAAGTATGTATGTATGTTCCTTGTTATATGGCAGAAGTGAAGTTTCATTGAGATAAATTTAAATTAAAATTGTTTGGTTTTTGTCACCATTATTTGAAAAGGAATTTTTCAAAAATATTTTTAGAAAAAAAAGAGCCATATTTGATATTTGACACAATGAGCACACAAACTCAATCAAAATCGTGTGGCTTACTTGGTTACAATCTCTAGTAGACACACGTACTTGATTTGCCTACCCAGCAAACATTTTTTGCCGATTTCGGTCCGAAGACTGTCAGAAAGTCTGCACAAGATGCGGAATTCGTAACCGAAAAAAGGTTAAAAAAACTAACCTCCGTGTTTGAGGTAATTCTAAAAACTTTGCCGAAATGTATGAGAGAATTCTCTATGAATTCCAAAAAATCTGCTAGGGAAACTCTAACATGTGTGAACAATGTCGAACGACTGTCTGACAAATAATCAGATAATTTTCCGATTTAACTCATAGCTTTTACGTAATTTCGTATTAATGTTGAAGAAAATTTGGATCTAAAATTAGAAATTTATCAGACATGTCGTATAAAATTCGTAAATAAAATCAAAATGTTTTAGGATAAAAGACAAAATTTTGTCCAGCAAGCTACGAAATGTAATTTCGTGAGTGCGTAAAAATTACATTTTTAAAATCACACACAATCATGCACGATACTTAATTTTTAAATCACGATCACGCACTATTACGTTATTATTTTTTAATTTATCTCTCTTTTATACATCAAATTTTTGAAAAATACTAGATATTATAATCTATTTTTTAATTTTGTTGTCCGCAGTCTTGTGTATTGAGTGTTATGCTCTTTTAGTACGCTTCATTACTCAGTTTAATTATTAAAATTGCATTAACAACATACACTAAAATAACAGCGTGCGTCTAAATATTTAAAAGTTTGGTGAACTTTGTTAAATAGTATGATATTGATAAACCTTTCATCAATAATCATCGTTTGTATCCAAAAAAATGTATTGAGTGTTAGCCATACTTTTTTAATATAATTGAAATTTTTTAGTAAATACTAGGGTATTCATTTAATCGGGCTTCTGCTTTAATCCGTTAATCGCTCGTTAATTAATCGAGGTTTTGGCTTAATCGGTTAATAATCGCTTAATTTCGGTATTAACATTGACGCGGCCATAGGCAAGAATCCTTGCCCAGCGGTTTTTGGTTCCTATAAATGTCCTAGTAAGAGATAGAGCAAATACGTTCCAAAGAGATTTGTAAATAGGGTAGTGGCTACATAAATATTGAAGGTGCCAAGTTACTATCTAGTCCGAGTTGCTATCGAAGGGGTCCTAACTTTAGTCAAATAGTAGCCTTTGTTCTGGGCGCTGGCCCAGAAAGTTTGTGTGATATATTACAAAAAATCAAGTAAATATTTTTGTTTCATTCAGTAAACTACATTGTTTAGAGTTTCGCAAGTATTAAAAATAATTTATTTTTTCAAATTCAGACAAAAATATTGTTTGATATATTTTTGTTTGATTCAGTAAATTATATTATTCGGAATTTCTGAACATTTTTGAACAATTTGCTTAAAGAAGAAAGCCCGCGGTTTTTTTCAATGAAATTGTTGACACATTTTTGTTCGTAGGTACCGTTTCTAGACAAAATATTTATTAATTCATTGAAATTTTGTACTGAAAATGAAATTTAGTTTTTTCTTTGTATAATCATGACTGTGTTTGCGTGCTAACGCTAGACAATATTAAACTTAAATTTGGAAATTAGAGACATATATGTCTCTAGTGTCAGTAGAAAAAGGAACACATGTAAGTAAGTACATACACAGAAAAAATGATCACCAAAAATTTTTCAAACAAATGTTTGTCTGAAAATAAATTTCATTTTCAGTAAATCTTCTTTACACAATCAACGAATTAATTGTTTGCTTGAATCTTATTTAAGACGCAAACCCCCCAAAAAAATGTGTCGTAAAAAAACAACCCCGATGACGACATACATACACACAAATAACAACAACAACAACAATGACAGTAAAAGGAATGCGATTGTACCAAGTTTGTTCACTAAAGATTTTTGAGTGAATCAATTCGTTAATGTCGTTGCGTTAATTCTCATTAATTTTTTTAGAGTCTTTAGATAAACATTCTGGCCTTAAATCGTCACATCCGTGAACGTACAACTCGTCACGTAAAAACGCCATTTTCGGATTATGACATACGTGAACGTACTATAATCCCATACAGTTTATACGATTGACGTGTCACGTAATTCATTTTAGTACGATTGCCGATACGATCACGGATGTGACGATTTGAGCCCAGACTTGAACACTTAACAAAGTGAAATTTAATGCCTAATCATGACAAAAAATCCAAAAATGACAAAAAATCCAGTAAATATTTTTGTTTGACAAAATAGTTTACTTATTTTGTTTAATATTTGTTAGTATTTTTAGACTAATTGTTTTATAAATTCAGACATATATATTGTTTGATATTTTTCAGAAAATCCAGCAAATATTTTTGTTTGAATTAGTAAATTTTTGTGTTTACAGTTTGCAAATATTTTTAGACAAACTGTTTTATAGATTTAAACAATTTGTTCACTGAAAAAATACTTGTTTCTAATGAAATTAATGAGATATTTTTGTCTATATTTACAAATTTGTTTGTAGGTCCGTTCCTAGACAAAATATTTACTTTTTCATTGAATTCATTTACAGCAAATGATATTTTGTTTTTTCTGTGTACACACAAACTGACAGACTTCTGACAGAAAATACTTAGTTTGTTATTTCAACATTAATTTCCCCAACTCAGCGGCATGAATAATTTCGATTGCAAAAGATAAAAGGACATTAGATGTGAAGCAGAGACCATAACGATGTCTGTTATTTTCTTCAATTTGTGACGAAGAAAATCTCATGGAAATGAATACAAGATTTTTAGTTTATTGATTTAAAAATTTATTCAAATGAATAATTTATTTTAAATCATAGAAACATAGTTGAAATGATTTCTAAGCGATTTGGATTTAAAAATAAGTTTTTAAAATTAGGAGCAGGGATATGTAGGGAAATAGTCATTTTCGTGAACTAGTTTTTAATTTATGAAAAGTCTTGGCACAGAAGGGCTTTAAATTGTTGTTAAGAAGGATATAAATCTATTTTGAAAGTGCTTTTATTTTAAAATCAAAATCATGTGGTAAGTTATAATTACAACAACAAGTATTTCATTAGTACTTTAAATTAAATAATTGTGCAAAATAGGATTTTTTTATAAATTGTTATACCTTGAAGCATCACAAAGAGCTCGACATTTAGAGGTCGGATTTCGGTTTTTCTTGTTTTTTTACATTTTATTGTATACAGGGTTTTTTCCGACGTGGATAACAAACCATGCTATAATCGTCTTGATCTGGTGAAAGGTTTCATCGTTTATTTCAAGAGCAGCTTTAACGTCTGCTAAAGATAAACATTTAGAAAATAGCTATTAAATTGTAATTACGATTAGTAAAGCCCTTATGACACTACATTTTTTCTTCATTTTTCAAATTTTGGAGAACAGTGCAAATAGAATATAATAGGAAATTTTACCAGGTGCAAAGAGTTCAGCTATATTAAGATAAATACCAAATTGTCAAAGCTTTTACTATTGTTATCGATAAAAAATGGGGGCCTGTCAAAAAAAATTTTTAAATGTTTAAATTAAAATTGACATTTCAAGCTTGAAACATTAAAGTGTTGCCAAGCTAGCGGTTTATTCGCGAATTCAGGGACTTAGCGGCTCTTTTTTTCAACTTTTTTTCTTTTGTCGTTATATTATAAATAAAAACTAGGCAGCACTTAAAGAAGCCATTACGTTTTATTTACATTTTGTATAGTTGTTTCTTTCTATCCTACAACAAAGCAATGCAAGAAAAATGTAGTGCCATAAGGGCTTAATCAATTAGATCACACTTTGATTACTAATTTTTTATTACTAATTGATTACGATTACAAGTAATCTAAAAATAATCAGGATTACTTGGGATTACTTTCAAATAATCAAAAAGAATCAAAAAAATATTAATAAAAAGTCCGACTACTCTCCACTCATACTCATACCATCCCAAATCTGTTTGGTTCATAAATTACAATTTGATTTATAATTTTAGGTTATTGTTGTTGGTTAAATAATAATTTCAGTTGGTGAATCTTTGTTTATAAATCTTTATAAGATCCTCTGCGGCAATGGCTGCCTATAGGATGGGTATCGGGAACTCTGCCCATCGTATCGGCAACGGGCACTTATCGATCCTGAGTACTTTGCCCTGCAGAGGGCTACTAGGAATGCCTAGTGATGGAAAAAACTGTGAACATTGGTACGACAGGAGATTCAATTTCACAATTCCCCTTAGGGCAACGTGGAAAGAAAACAGTCCGAATGTGGATTCCAGAAGCTTATGCTGGTATACGGATGGATACAAAACGGAAGGTGGAGTTGGCGCTGGAGTCTGTGGACCCAAAGTGAAAATCTCTGTGCTCATGGGCAAATGGCGTACCGTATTTCAGGCGGAAATACTGGCGATCACTAAGTGTGTTCATATTAATTTAAGTAGGAAAATTAAGCTATCTTTCCCGATAGTCAGGCCCCCGTTCTTGGGAATTCCGTTCTATGCTTGTTTTAGAGTGCTGGGTACACTTGTGTAGTTTACGAACGAACTAGTTCAATTGAAATATTTCATCAATTGAACTAAGGAAACTAGTTCAAGTTTTCACTATTCACTAGTTCAATTGAACTATGAAACAAAATGAAATATACCTTTCCCTGCGAGCAAATGTACATATGAAATCAGTAATGTGTGTATGTATGTACGTACATGCATATGTTATTTCATCCTACATACATACATACATAGCTCCTTGTGGCATCGCTTACACAGAATATGTTTACTACATGGTAAATTTTTTTAATTTTTTAAAACTAGTATTTATTCTTATTATCCTTTCTCTAGTTAGTGTTGTACAATCAAAGAATTCATAAATATATTGAAGATATATTTCACCATTCATTCATAGTGCCAAAAGAGAGATATTTCACCATTCATTCATAGCTCAAAAGGAGCGATTGAACTAGAAGAATGACCTAGTTCATTGAGGAAATATGAACTAGAATGACCAAACATTCAAATGAACTATTTGGCACAAGTCTAGTGCTGGCAAATAGGACTCTTCTCAGAGGTGGAAAGTTACTGATCGCCACTCACTTGCGAAGTGTCCAAGCAGATAACTACTTCCGGTCTTCGATCAAGTATTCCCCAGGCAATGGCTTTAGGGCAACCGCTTCGAAGCTAGATACAGTTAGAAGGCGCCACAACCATGTATCATAAGTGTCTGAGAGATATCTCAGGAAAGTAGGCGATAAACCGCTGAAGCATGGTTGCATCGTGGGATTGGACGCGCAGATAGTAGTCGTATCACCAATCTAAAGTATGAGAGCTAGCAACCCACGTCTTCCGAAGTTCCAAATTTGCTAACGAATCGCTAAATAAACAGCCCCTAAATGAAAAACCGAAGTACTCGTTGACGACCTTTACATATCGAACTAGGACTTTGATTGGATACTGGAACGTAAGAACGCTAAGAGACCCTGATAGTATTTCCAATGGTATGAACGTTAGGTATTTACAAACCGAACGTGAAATGTTGCGATACGGCCTTTCCATCATGGGTTTGAGCGAAGTCCGCTGGACTGGTTCTGGTGAATATACGTCTCCTAGCTCACCTACGCTCATGCTATATTCTGGAAGGGAAATGGGCAGCTCCCATGAAGCTGGTGCTGGAATAATGCTGACAGCAAATGCACGTAAAAGCCTAATTAGCTGGAAATCTGTGTCGGATAGACTCATTCTTGCTCGCTTTGGGTCTAAGGTGAGAAACATAGCTCTAATACAATGCTATGCCCCTACAGAAGGTGCTACAAATGATGTTAAGAACTCGTTTTACAGCCAGCTTAATGCAACATACGACACAGTACAACGCGGAGGTATTGTTATCGTAATGGGGACCTAAACGCTAAGGTTGGCTCTGATAATGAATCGCTGAAACACGTAATGGGTAGGCATGGCCTGGGAACACGGAATGATAATGGAGAACGTTTTATTGACTTCTGCAACGCTAGAAAACTTGTAGTCGGCAGAACTCTCTTTGCACATAAATACTTGGGGTATTCACAAGGTGTCTTATCATGTCATAATGTCATAAAGTGCTAATATTTTAAGATAGTTTAAAAACATTGTTGTTGTGCTTCAAATAAAAAAGTCTTAAAATAATAAGACTTTTTGTGCTGTGTTTATTGTTTTGTCATAACTCACAGTAAAAATCTGAGCCGAACCGGCGAAACTATTTAGTCGAGCCGGCGATAATATTTACAATCCGCCGCCATTGATATAAATGAATGTAAGTAATATGTAGTAAAGTATGACCTAAAATTGATCACAGTTTTATAACTTCACATTTGATTACATTTTTATAGATGTGTAACAAGTAAAAATAAAAAAATCGAGACATTTAAAAATATGCAAGTGAGAAAATTTTGTTCGTATACTTTAGCTGGCTGGCAGCCAACTAACGTTATTCCGCTAGCAGTCGCGTGGAAAATTAGTCGGCTCAGTCACCGGCAACAGCTGGTTTCCTTTATTTTTATGTATTGAAACAATTTCATTTTCGGTGTGCGTGGAAATTTGTTTTTACTTTAATTTAAAAAAGATATTCAGCTGGGTTTTATTTACTTTATGAACAAGTTGAATAATTTAAAAACAAACTGGCTATTATTTTAATTTTTTCACTTGTTCTTGGCATTCTGATTTCAAGTATTTATAATTGCTTTTTGTATCAGCTGACACAAAATTTGAAATAGCACACTAACTTATGAGGGGTTGCTCACAGCAGTCATATTTTTTCGTGTTATGATTTTAAAACATATGACTTTATGACTACCTTGTGAATCCCCCAACTGTCATAAGGTGACGTGCTATCTTCTGACCGATATAAAAAGGCAAAAAACAGAAAAAATAGAAAAAACAGGCCAAATTTTCGTCCATGAATATATGATGTCGGTCGCCTACAAAACATAAGCGTTCGAAATAGTTTTACAGCACAACTGCACCATGCTATGAATGCTAGAAACATCGAGCCATCGAGCTTGATTAATTGCAAGTGGCATTACATTAAAAACACCATCAGAGCTTGTGCCGATAATACGATTAGACCAGCCCCAAAAAGGAAGACAAGTATGGATGTCTGATGATACTTGGAGCACAATTGTTAAACGTAGAGATTTAAAAGAAAGATTTAATACCTCTGAAAATCCTTATGAGAAAAACATATTAGAAGCTTAATACCACAAGCTTCATAAGACGGTACAGCGTACAGTGCGAAGAAATAAACGCAGGCACATTGATTCTCTGGCACAAGAGGCCGAAAACGCAGCAAAGTTCGGAGACAGCCGAACAGTTTTTCAAATTACAAGAAAGCTTGCTGACCAAAAAATGCGTACTGAATATCCTATACCTGATCTGAGTGGAAATCTTCTGTGCACTGATAATGAAAAACTACAAATATGGAAAGAGCACTTTTCCATTATATTAAATAACATTATTGATCCTGATTCCGATCCACCCATGTATTTAACTGCAAGTAGCGGCCCAAGATCTGGGATTAGAACTGCGACCCATGACTCACAGCCGAGTTACTACATCCACTTATAGTGGAGACGTTGGATGCCGAATATTTCCCGGAAGAGTGGAATGATGGTATTATAGTGAAGAAAGGTGATCTAAAAGATTGCAACAACAGGCGAGGTATCTGTGTTTTACCAACCATTGCAAAACTAATTGCAAAAATAATCCTCATGGAAGATGTCCTGAGTGCAATAGAGAACAGCAGAGAAGGAATTCAGTGGCAAATCAACAACAAATATTTAAACTACCTGGCATATACAGACGATATATGCTTGCTTTCGCACAGACTTTGTGATCTTAAACGTACAACAATAGATCTCCAAGACAAACTGAGACATACGGGCTTAAGAATAAACACCGGTAAAACCAAAGCACTCAGTGTTGGGAGCGATATGCCAGCGTCATTAACAATAGGAGACCAAATATACAGCTATACTTCCCATTTTTGCTACCTTTGATGTGAGATTGATGCAGATGGAGGGTGAAGGGTCTGACTTAGATGTAGACGCTAGAATCAATAAGCGCCTTATGGTTTGTTGCTTTTAAGCCCCTCAATTATCAAAATGGAAAAGTGTTTAAACCTGAAAATAAAAATGTATGCAGAAAAGACTACAAGAATGAACTAAGAAGAACAAAGACTACGAGTATTAGAGAAAATTCTTGTGAAAACTCCGAAGAAGTTTTGTATGTGGTTCATTTTCATTTAAAATTGCTTATGAAGTGTTTTATATGAAACTTTATGAAACATTCTTCATTATTACAATGAAAACTTACATTAGCTCGTTGTTAATGGAAAATATATTCATCCAATGAAGAAAGAAAGTCAGAGCTGCCACGAAGCTTTTCCTTTTACCGACGTGTAGCAAGTTTTAATAACTACTGACATGTCACACTTTGCGTGCCGCAATCGAATAACCAAAGTGAACATTTTATAGCTTCTTGAAAATAAATAAAACTTCAACTTTTTTCACACTGCTTTTTGAAAAACAGCATGTGTATTTTTATTTAACTGTGAAAACTTGTATATAAACTATATTAATACTTATTTTCTTTCCTTGCTTACAGCACAATTTATCATTTTAAATCGTCTTTTGAATTCATGTGTATTATAATATTTAAAATGCAAGAAATTGTTCACAAATGCCATTAAGAAATAAATGAATAAAAAAGCGAATTGTTACATTTTGTATCGCATTCAATTGCAATTAAAGGATAAAGAATGTTTTTAAAATTCGAAACCAAACTTTAACAAACATTCATTCCTACCCACCCACTTATAAAAATGTAACACTCGTATGTGCATAACTACAACATCTCCATTAAACTATGTTCTGCGTATTTATAGGGGGACAGTGTATGTAAACCTGATGATCTGATATAAACGACATACAGAACAGGCTATCTTTCAAAAAATAATCGTTGAAATCGTTGAAGTTCTAAAAAAACGAATATATAAAAATAGTTTTTATTCACAAGCTAATACTGTTACAATTCTAGTATTCGAATAATTTGGTTTCGATTATTTAATAGAAATAACTTCATACGCTACGAATAATATTTACTCAAAAAATTTTATTTGAGTAAAATTAAAAATTATTCGAATAATTTTTATTCGAATAATTTTTTTCTTGTTATATTTATTTTAATTTTCAAATAATTTTTTGTAGTCTACTTTAATCACTTTTTTCAGCAATCCTAATTCGAATATTATTAATCGAATAGATATTTTCGAATAGTTTAATCCTTTTCAAAAAAATTTTGTTTGATTCGAATTATTTTTCTTCAAGTAATTATATTAGATACATTTTTATTCGTATTATTTTATTATAATAATATTTTTGAAAATCTTAATTATAAATATTACATTCATATATGGTCTTATTTAAATAAATTTTTGGGTTAATAAGGCGCTATTCACATATTACGTAACGCGTTTAGCAGAGTTTTCAGTACAAATTATAATAATAATTACATAATCTGTATAATAATTATCTGATCCGTGACAAATATTCCCACATACCCCTACCTTCCGCTCCCTCCCCTAGAGCGTTCCGTAATGTGTGCATAGCCTCTCATGCAGAATTGTATTGTGTGACAATTTCATATTCAACTTCTGAGAGGAGAATAAAATTTCCTTTTTTCCATTTTGTTATGAGTAGATTGATTTGTGTCGTTCTTGTAGCAAATGAGCAATATGTATGCATATCAAAATCATGCAAAAAAAATGCTTTCAAACTGTTACAATTGCGACTGATATTTTGTGTTCGTAAGAAAAATATAAAATACGTATTTGCAATGTATCCATATAAATAAATACAAATAAATATATTTATTATGTGAAGCGAAGAGCAAAAGTTAATGTCATAAAATGCAATAAAGGAATATAAAGTAAAATAGGGGAAGAAATGTTGACTGTCAATTTTGTATTGATCGGCAGTCTTATCACGCTGCAGCGCGCTGGTTTAAAGTATAATTTTTTTCTTTATAAATATAAATTCTGTAACGATTGTAAATTGTAAAGATATATTAATTTGCAAGGCAAAATTGCAATAAATATTTAAAATAAGTAATCAAACAGGGTTTCATATTAAAATAATATTGCCGCTATATTTTAATTGCATTTTAAACACAAGTAAAAACAATTTCAGTACGACTTTTTACTTATAAGGCCATTAACTTTACACGTTTAGAAGCGAAAGGTAGACGTATAACATATCAAAATTTACAAAATTATGGATTGTTACTAGAGTTTTTCCGGGATTTCCCGTCCCGGGAATTCCCGGGAAAATCGCTTATTTTCGTTCCCGCTATTCCGGGAATTTTACCCGGGAATTCCCGGGACTAAAAATCTATTTATATACATAAAAAAGTACTATTTTGGCACCCAAAAATCCTTTCTTTTTTCTCTTTAAATTGTTATCGTTCATCACGAAATAATATCTATGTAAGTGGAAATAAACTAACGATGGCTCAAAGTGTAACGTAGTTTCGATTTAACTTCCTTTTTAGGCACACTTTTGACTTAACTGCAAAAAATTATTAATTTGTGTCACTACTATTTAAAATTTCATACAATTTCGTTTTTTAAGTGCACGTTCTATACCTGCACTTTTAATATAAATGCCTTTAAGTTTTGGTATTTTAACACAATTTTCATACAAAAATTCAATTTGACTTAACTGCTCAAAATATTTGTTTTCTGTGGTTATTCTTCAAAATCGATTTTTGAGTGCACCTCGTATACCCCCCGTACCTTTAAAATATTTCTTGGCAGTTTTAAATTATTTTCATATGAAAAAATCAAAGTTTGCTGCACACACTTCATAATTATGCTTACTTGCACATTAAGGCAGATAAGTACATTTAACCTAACAGCATTTGTGATTTATCTGCACAAAAAATCGTGTAAACTTGACTGTGCAGCTAAGTCAAAATAGCTGTATATGAATTATTTTGGATTGAAGAATGAAGAAAAAAAATCTTGTCTCTTTAATTAATTATTTAAAGGAAGCAAATTTTTTTCAGTAAAAGCAACTGCAATATTTTCAATATGCAACTCCGGGCAAGAGAAAATTGTGTTACTTGAATAAGAAACCGATTGTGAGATGAAATAATTAATACATTATTGGAGTTCAGTATTTGATGCAAATGATCTTGCGAAAGTGCAAATGTAAAATATCGTAGCTTTTTTATGAAATCCAACAACAAAAGATATTAAATTTCATAAAAAAACTACAAAATTTTGCATTTGCACTTTCGCAAGACCACTTGCATCAAATACTGAAATCCGCTATTGACTGTTTTAAAAAGCCATTTGCAACAAATAATATAAAAGTAAAAATATCCTAAGGGCAGATAATTTTCATTGCATGCCAAGAAGTAATGTACTGAATTTAATATTCTAAGACTGCAACATTTATCCTAGATAACTTTTTAATCACTCTTTTGATCACTTCCGCCCTCTGACACCCACGTGTTAAAATCACTGATGAATGAACAGAAATAAACTACTTTGATTTCAGTTCATCTGTGATTTTACTAATGATTTCTATGCCCTCTTTTTGTTCGGTCTAGAATAGTTGTTAATTACGAGGTTTCCTTAAAATATCTATAAAAATATTGTTCTTTTTTACCTAATTTACTTTAAATCTTTTTGTTTTTTGTGATTTTTTAAGTTTCTTGTTTTTTTATCTCATTTCTTTAGAAACTGTTTGGTTTGTAAAATATTTTTTAAATAAAGCTCAGTTTAAAATAAAGAATGATTCAATACTTCAATTTGCTCATATAGACATCAATGGATTTTGGAAATTAAAATTTTCGGTTAACATATTAATACGTTGTTAAATTCCCGGGAATTCCCGGGATCTCGGGAACTTATTTTTTATTTCCCGCTCTCCCGGGAAACAAAAAAGTCCGGGAATAAAAAACACTAATTGTTACCCAACTACTCGACGAAAAGAAGGGTATTGCGTTTAGTAGCCTATGTATGTATGTATTGTAACTAGGGATGGGCAAGTGAAAAAAATATATCCATATATATCGATATCCATATATTTTTAAATATCGATCGGCATCGATATACATATATCGAATAAAAAATATCGACATATAAAAATATCGCTATTCTTTTAACAATGATAATTCATACGTAGTCCCCAATTTTTTTTTAAATAAAACAAAAAAAGTACCTTTCTTATAAATAAGTAAGCTGGAAAGAGTTAATTTCCAAGATCCACTACTTTTCCACCAATATTTCAAGGAACATACATCAACAAAATTACACTCAAAGAATGATAATTTTTCGAATAGACAATATATCATAAATAAAACAAAAGACTTTGTTAGTAATATTTTATTCAAGGCGAATTCACAACAAGTGGCGTTATCAGCAGAGCTGATTGTTCAAGGAACTGCCAAACTTTCCTTATAAATAATTTTTTAAATAGATTGAAAAAATTTTAACGCAAAATTTTAACGTAAAAAAGTTGCTTTGTTGTATCAATTCGCCGATGACTATACATTATTGATCTACATTGGTTTTATTTAAAAAATTAATGAAACTTTATGAAAATATGGTAATTTTTTTGTGAGAGTGAGACTTTTAAACAAAATCAAATGAAAATACGCTCTCAAAATAAAATAATTTTTATTTCAAAACTGCTACAGTCGACATATTTAAAATGTCAATTTGTATGAAAAATCACGTTGCGTTGGATTTCTGTTTCATCATTACTAGTAAAATTTCAGAGTAATAAAACAAATGCTTTCCTTTTCGTTTCCTCTTTTCTGTCAAAAAATTTTAAGAACTCGTTACAGTTTTTCGATTCTGGAAAACAGAAAAACTGTTTTGTTTATTATATTTTTTGATTTTTTGTACGGCCCAGATATGTACTGAAGCAGATTAAGGCTATGCTAAAGCCAATTATTCCGCTCGGTGAGAGGTTAATACTTCATTTGGAGTCATCAGTATTCCACCAAGAAACTTCATTCTGTGAACAATTACAGCTGGGTAATTGCGGAGGTACCGGCACCTCTTCTTGAGTTTCATGGAGTAGCAGAGTTAGCAATAACATTTTGTTATCGTCTGATACCAATGTGTCCGGCTAGTGAGTGGTCTGAGCTCATTCATGCTTATTAACAATAAATGGGGAGCAAACATCACCTAATCTCAGAAAATATTCTTATCTTTGACGTATCCACGTGAGATACCAAAAAAGGGTTCCGGTCCTATTAATATACTTTGGGCTCCTCTGTTGGTTAGACAGTCAGCCCACTCTTTCTAGCATTGCAAGGCACGCAGCATAACGTCAGTTAATGATGAGTGTCAAGTATGTTAAGATATCGTGGTTATACGTTGACAACACGTAACTGATTTCTAAAACTTTTCAGTTGAAGAAATTATATTATAATTGAAAAGCTGTGAAGCAAAGGGAGGGGTACAAGAGTCAAAACTAAAAAAAAATTAGTTAGATGCAGAGATCAACACTTAATATTGATATTTGTCACTCTAAAAAAAGTTTAGAATTTCATGATAATCCAAAAATTAAGAATGAAATTCATGTTAACAAAAAAACTTTAAGCTTAATTACTCTCTTTGCGCCTGCACCCCTTTGCTTCTCAACCCCTTAGTTAGACAAGAAGCGTTACCAACTACGAAATAAAATAACTGAAAATTAATCAGGTATGTGATGAAAAACGATTTAGACACAAAACGATTTAAAAACGATAAAAGATGTAAATATTTTAAAAGATGTAAATACTTTTAATAGTTTAACAGTTCTATTATATTAAATATATATAATCTTCCCGTGCACTTGTAAAAAGTCAGTAGTATGAGTTTGGTTCGAAACTAATTGTCAAAATCGGTCGAAATTCATTACACCTTTTCAAAACAATCGCATTGAAATCATTTTGAAAACGATCGTTTTCCATCACCTACCTACCTGAATATAAATTAATTTCAGTTTCTTTATTTTGAGGATAGGAAGGTTTTTGTAAGGAATTACTGCGTTTCCTGACAAATAATTCAAAATTACCCAGCAAAAACTTTGCTTACTTACTGGTAGGCAAAAAATTATATGAGGATCTAAGTCGTAACTACTTACAATTTGAATCGATAACTAACTAATTATTTTTGTTTGAGAAGTCCAAAAAATAAGGGATACCCCTTACAAATGTTGTTACATTCTCAAAGCAATTAACTAGCTATTATTTGGCTTACTTGAAACAAAAAAATAAGTGGTCAAATAAACAAATTAAAATTAAAAAAAAAATTATGCGAACACTATATTCTATTTATATTTATTAGATTTTTTATTTTTTACTTTTTTGATCCATCTGTAGCGCGATTCTGTAACTTTTATTACGATAATCGTATCGTTAAAATAAATATAACGAAAATTTGTGGAATTTGTTACTCAGTAACATTTATAACGATATTCGCTGTCGGTTAACTAACGACAATACTTTTTCTGTTGTTAATGGATAGACAAGAGTCAGCTGCTCAGCCGTATCACGTACTTTATGCCAACAACTAAAGTTATTGTTCTACAACAGTATAGAAACATATAAATACTTTTATGTATAAAAATAACAATATTTCTATCATTTAAACATTTATTTTAACATATATTTGGCAAATTTAAGAAAAATATGTAAAAAAATTTCATCGAATCTTTTAAGCATTTATTTTGCTAGTACAGCCAAATACATATTGTAAGCAAATTTCTTTAACTTCTTTTGATTCGAAAGTGATAACAGCTCTCATTCCTCTGAACATCCTATACGCAACATCAATTTCAGCCTGGACACACATTCACTTTTACATCGCGCTGCAGTCAAACAAATGAAATTCATTAATTTAAACAATATTTTAAAATAATTGAAATACAAGTGGAAAAAAATTATTGTTTATTAATAGTGCTTATAATGAAAAATCCACAAATCCCTCCGCACGAAAATCTGTCCCACAAATAGAATTTGAAATCCCCAATTTTGGGACGAGTCCCCTCATCTGGATACACTGTTACCAACACACCATACATTTATTTATAGTCTATTAAATCAGACTACAGCAGTTTGCATTTTAAAATTTATTCGTTTCTTTTATGAAATATTTTACTATACATATTTTCAACGGACACGGAAAAAGCATTTAAAATGAGAATCACCGATATACATACTTATAAAATTTAGATGCCAGTTGAGAGCTTATCAGCGAGGCTTAAGATGATATCATCTTTCTATAGAATTGCTTGTAGATAAGTTAGAGGTAAATATATCAAATATCAATATATTTTATAAACTTCTATTGCCAAAATATTTGCATTTATTGTAAAAATAATGAAGAGTACTTTAGTATAGTCATTGCCAAAATATTGTTTTCTAGTGAATTTGTTTTTATAAATTTTCAATATTGGCAACTAGAAAGTATGTGCCTTAAGATGCACAGTGGGATAAAAAACAATTATTTTTTAAAGGAAATCGTCTGATCTTTTGAAAAAAATATTTGATTAAAAAAAAAATATTTTTCATGTTCGAAACCGGATATGACCAATAGGAATTAAAATTTCTCTAACTATGACATGTTTAATTTTTTTTCAGAAATTAGCATAGGGTGTCCTCTTTATACTGTAAAAATTTCCTAATGGGATCTCTATAAATTTAAACGTTATGTAAATTTCTTTACATGTCCTCCACCTTTTGCACATTGTTATATAGAGAATCGGTATAAGATATCGTGTATTCAGCATTTTTATATAAAACTCCATGAGAAATAATATCGTGGAAGCTCTGTAAAAATTATCTTTTTCAAAGTATGGCTATACCAGACCACAAGTGGCAACGTCATACATATGTATTTACAATGGCACAGATAACAGGTACACACAAGTCTACAACAAGGTAGAAACCATAGGGTACATAGAGGCCAAACAGAAACTTCAAAAACCTAAGTGTGCTGTCAAAAACATAAGTCTAAGAATGTATTAGTAAAACATTTTGTATCAGTATTGGTTTAAAATAAAAAATTCCCCACAGCACTAAAACGCACTTAGTTGCAATAAAAAGTAATCTAAGGAATTAATATATGTATACATGACTTTTTAGAAGTTTAAACAATTATTGTTGCAGTAATTAATGAAAATATGATTTAAGAGTTCTTTTTAATACATTCGAGTTGAAAATATATTGATTTGCTTAGAATTTTTTTGTAATTTTTGTATTTGGCACTAAAAATGTTTATCCCAAATAGGAACAAAAATACAACTACAATTCAACAAACAAATATCAAAAAAATTAAACAATTATTTTAAAAATATAATAAATAGAAACATAAAACTTGTGTAAAATAGTAAAAAAAAATAACTAACACTAAAAAGTGATCGTGCGTGTGAAAAAAGTGCAAATTAAAGGATATTCAAGTGCAAAATTTATGCTCTTTTAAGTGTGTTGAATTGAGAAAAATATTCTCGCTCAAGTAAGTTGAATTCACAGTACTCGTATGTGTTACAAGAGTTGTCATTGTTTTATTGACAGTACGAGACCTTGCTACCCAGTAAACACATGTCCTAGGTTTTACATCAATGGTAAGTCAAAGCTAGGTAATAAAATTTTACATAATATTGATCGACCAGTGACATACATTGGGACTAAAATATGATATATGGATAAATGATGTCATTTTAAATAAATAAAAATTTTAAATTCCAAAATAATTTAATAAAAAATGAAATTTCAATTGGAAAAATGGAATTATTTCCAAAAATAGCAAATTAAAAATTTGGAAGGCTGCATGGAAAAGAAAAAAGGATATGAGCTATGCCCAGGCAGGTCTATAATTCAATTAAAGGAAAGTTAAGACGCAAGTAAAATAAAATGCAGAATATTGGGATATTTCTTTACCATCTTAACTAAGAAGCCAAATGAATTGAAATTCAGCCTGTTAAGATGTATTAGTATGTATATTAGTGCAAATTTAGTAAAAAGCATATTTCATTTAAAAATATGTATGTATCGGCCATGTCACAAAGTTTAACTCCGTTTGGAAACGGAATTCAACCAACCCCATTTTTGTAGCAGCTGGTATCTAAAAAATAAATCTAAAATACGCAAATTTGTCTGGTGTGCCCAGACAGTTGGCGGCGCTAGTATGCTGGGGTACGCTCCAGCTAGAGCTTGACATCTTGGGGTGGATTGAATTCCGTTTCGGAACGGAATTGAACTCTGTGACATGGCCGTATATTGTTAAAGATTATCTTTTTTCAACTGTTGCATGAAATGTTCTACACGTTACAAGTTGATGCGAAGAATAACTTGAAAATTTTTGTATACAAATTTCCAATGTTTAGAATAGGGATGGGAAGTGAAAAAAATATATCGATATTTTTAAATATCGATCGGCATCGATATATATCGAGTAAAAAGTATCGATATATCGAAATATCGATATTTTTTCAACAATGATAATTCATACGTAGTCCCAAATTTTTTTTAAATAAAAAAAAAAGTAATGTACCTTATAAATAATTAAGCTGGAAAGAGTTAATTTCCAAGATCCTTACTGTTCCACCAGTATTTCATGGAACATACATCAACAAAATTACACTCAAAGAATGATAATCTTTCGAATAAATAAAACAAAAGATTTTGTTAGTAATTTTCTATTTGATGAAGACTGTGCCGAAATGTTTTTTTAAAATTGCACGAAAAACAAAGCTAAAAAATATCGAATTTGATACTATCGATATATTTGGAAAAAATATTGATATATCGACGATATATATCGATATATTTTTAAGAAAATATCGATATTTTTTCAAATACCTAGTTTATAAACGTTTATTTTTTAATTTAACGGAAAATCTTATGAATGAAGTTCACATGTATAGTGTAATAAAAATTTATTTTATAATAAAATAATAAATAAAATAATAATGAAAAAGTCATTAAAGGAATATCATTACAATGTTACGTTAACATAATTTTTGAGTCATTTCATGTCAGTATCTGATGTACCTAAGTGCGAAATTATGAGTCATATATGAGTCAATAATGAGTAATTTCTTATGTAAAGTATGACGTTCCATGATATCACGCTGACGTCAGAATGACATCAATGTGTTCACTGGGTATCTATGTTATCAATGGTAGAAACTACATTACAGTTGTCAAAAAATTTTTAAAGATGGGTGGAATTATCAGCGCAGGTAGCTCTATAATGAAATGTCGAATACCTTAAAGAAGGGAAGCTCCATATAGTGACGAAATTGTGATAATTTCATCACTCCACTAAGTTTGCCGAGCAGGGTCATGTGATCTAGTGAGGTCACCTGTTAGATACGTCTTGGTGTTTACTTGATAAAGAAGCAAGTATGGCACCCTATGAAAATGTGTGCCGATAAAAGTTAGAGGAAGAATGAACTTGCCAGTAAGTTATGCCACACTTTTAGGTTAAATTATAATTGTAATAATGAAAAACTGCTTATCCGTCCGATAAAATGCTAATTATAACTAAAGCCGAGTTGTAATAATGGCCCTTAGAAGACAATCAATTTCTAAACTCAGCTGGAACGCCAGAAATCGCTACTGATATCTCGGAGAGCCTTCTGAAGGATATTTTCCCTAGACGGCGAAGACGGATGCAGAGCGGGACGGATGCAAATAAGGGGGACAGATGCATGATATTTGTTTTTCTTCTTCATTACAGCTTACTCTGTAATCGTTGTAGGGGAGACGCATGCATTTAGCGTGGGTTCCAAAGTTACAGTGCGTTGTGACGGCATCTATAAGGTTCCACAAGTGCAACTTTGGAAAGTTTAGGAGTTGATTAGCTCTATTAGCGTCGAGGCGAGGCCAAATAGTTCTCGCTATAGAGCAGCTTGACTCATCATACCATCTAGTTTGGTCTGCATAAGGGCAGCATCAATTCGTCTGCAGCAAGATTACAGTGGTAGACCGCAGAGATTGTCAATATCAACATCCCGAAGCAAGGCTGCACTCTTAGCCAGATCATCCGCAATGATGTTGCTTAAAATTGACCAATGTTCGGGTGCCCATTTGAGGGTGATGCCTGAATGACTCGCCATCACGTTTAGTGCAGTGCGTCATTCTAGAACTAGATCGGATGTGGTGTACACACCCGTTAGGGCTTTAATTGCGTTGACTATCGGCTATGATTTGGATATCGCTATCCAATTAAACCTTAGCCAGCTCATTGCTTACTTAGAATTTTATCAGCACTTTAATGCTGTGCTTAAAATTAAAATCAGATGCAAAAAAGAGGTTTAGTCGACTGCTAATCTACAGCCATAAGAATTTTCAGACACATCCATTCACTAGTTTAGAAGTTCCTTATTTATTACCATTTCTTTTTTAATATACGCCACTGTGCGATGGGTGCTTATAAATAATACTTTTTATATCGATTGTTTAAACAAAAATTGTTTTATTGGCATAGGATCTTATGAAATATTTGCTGACATTGTATAAAAGTCCTTTAAACAAAAACTTATAGAAAAAAGTAAAGCAAAAACATTTGTCGTCTTTATTGTCAGGCTATTTTAAAAATTTTACAAGTACACAGACAGACAAAAGGCAGACACAAGTGTTTGTCCTGAACCTTTTTATATGCACAAAGATATGAGTTTCGGTCTGATCTACGTTCTTGGTATAATTATGTGTGTTTCTTTTTTTCCGATTAACTCTGTAAATTTGAAATATGTTATTCGAATGCAGCAGTTGTCATTAAAATACAAGAAACTGGAAATACTTGAGATTACAATTATTTCTTTTCTTCGGTATTTTTTACAAAAGCTAAGTAACCAAAACAAGGACATTCAAAGGTCATTTTGCTTTTTGTTTGTTTTCTAATTTTACAGAAATATTAAATTCAATGTTAGATAAAATCTTTTATTTTCATTTTGATACCGGTAACAATGTTGTATATGGTTGTCTTGTATATAAAAGTAAAATATAAAAGCCATGACATTTTGGCTGAATAAGGAACAAGTTTTTATTTTATTAAAATTTAGTGCTCAAGATAATGCATATAAAGACTTAATGAGGTGAGCATTGAAAGATTTATTTAATGCGACATAAATAAATTTGTAATAGAAACTAAATATGGACATTTTCAGCGAAAAGTAACGTAACGCCATATTAGAATTAAGCTTGTATTGCAGAGGCATGAGGTTCGATTCTTTCTAAAATTTTACTAAATGTAGAGCTACTTAAGACCTACACAAATTTTACAAAGAAGCAAAAAAATTAGGTTTTATTTGAAATACAGTTTAACCCTCCGCCACTGACGTGACTTTATTATCACAATTCCACTGACGTGGTAGTACACTAGACACTATTTCGACTGCCTATATTTTCCAAGTTCTGTTTGTTAGCCCACTGAAAATATTTTTGATTTTAGTTTAATGCAGTAGTTTGTTATTTATTGTAATTTTTGGTTGAAAACAAAACGACAAATCCTATTATAAAAACAAAATTATTGGAATGTCATAAATTAGCCTTAAAAAACTTCCATCCATACAAAAACCAAAAAAAACTTCATATACTATTTTTTTTTTTTGGTAAATAGTTTAACATTAATTTTAGCCTATACCTAAGCTAATCAATATAGAGAAAAAAGAGATAATATCAATGGTTTAATAAAAAGTTATAACGTATTTTGTCAGGTCTAACTCAATACTGACGTGGTAGACTTGTAGACACTTGTATGCTCACATCAACGGGTGCGCTCGTTTCAGTTGCCTTCTTCGCACTAATATACACATGAGTACGTAATAAGGAGATACTGAAAACACAAGAATCGATATTTGTATAATTATGGCGTAAAACAATGTTTTCTGTTTACTGGTGTCTGCTAGACTACGACGCGTCGTCAGTCACAGAGGGTTAATTGCTTGATAGCGTTACATTACGAAAAGTGGACTTTTTCTAGGAAATGACCATATCATTTTTATATGTTACGTATTAGAGCATTTACAATAAGTTTTTAAATAATTTGTTGTTTATTTCAAGCAATGCCTGAATTATACTAAATGATTTTACTTTTATTACTTGTTAAATATAATATTCTATATGTGAAAAACCGAAGTTGTTCGGATGCTTTTACTGATATAAAGTTGGTTCAACACTAATAAATATTATATTTCTGACAGTCATGGATGTTGCAAATTACCTACCAGATATTTTAAGTTTTTGATTTCTACTAGATAGAAACTTCATTGTTTTTATTATCTGTTTATTATATACGTTATAACATGAAAAACAATCTCGTTGTAATTGATATTTATAATCCAATTTCAACAGCTTTAAATCATATTAATATTCATTATGACAAGCTCTAGCGACAGGAAAGCACGTGAAAGATATCTACACCGCCATTTGTTAAGGAAAGCATGTGTTTAAATACCGGCAGCGTAATAATATTTCCTTTGTATAACAACGTGAAAATCATAAAAATGTATAAAATATTTGATAGTATGCATTTTATGATACGTGTAAACAGACAAACAAATTCATACTGAACTAAGAAAGTCAACATCCCTTTTTTGATAAACAAAAACTATAAACGAATTTGTTTTCGTAAAAAGCCACATTTTGGGCTAGAGAAAAATCTAAAGAAAAGTATGGTTGCGAAATCCATTTTGAGAAAAAGAGGACACCAACCACAAAAATGGAGGATATTTGACCCAAAAAGAGGACAATCTTTTTATAAATAAATAAAAAAAAGTTTGCAATCAACATAAGTGACTTCGTGTCATTTAAAATAACAACGACAATGCAGTGCTGATAACAGTACAAGAGTTTCGCTGTACACAGAAAAATTTTTTCATATATTATTTTTAGACAAACATTTGTAGAAATTAACTTTTGAATTCAATAAATAGTTTTTCTGATTCAATAAGTATTTCATTTGTACATCTTATTCGCATTAAAAAGCAAAAAAAAAACTTTTATTTTCAGTAAATGTACAAAAATATTTTTTTCGGTAAAAAATTTTTTCTGAATTTAGAAACTCATTTGATAATTATGAAAATATATTTTAAGCAACTATATTATGTGATTTAGTAAATTATTTTGTTTGATTTTTTTTACATTTTAAGACCAAACAACAAGTTTTCTACAGTTTTTTCAGTAAAAGAATTTGCACATTTAGTAACATGTTTGTCTGAATTTATAAATTTTTTCATTGCAGTTTATTCATCCTAATAAAGTCATAATGAAGTCTAATTTTTTTTAATTATTTGCATGAAAATTTTTGTTGCACAGAAAAAACTAAATTTCATTTTTAGTAACAAAATTCAATGACTTAGTAAATATTTTGTCTAGAAACAGACGAACAAATAAGTTTATAAATGCAGGCCAAAATTGCTTAATAATTTTATAGAAAAAAGTTAATTTTTTTCAGTAAACAAATTATCCAAATCTATAAAACAATTTTTCTAAAATATTTACAAACTCTAAACAATATAAGTTGATGTTAACTTTTCCCTTGTTGCTTGGAATATTAATCCATGCCCAATAATTTTTGAATATAACGTTACGAACCTTAGCCTAATAATCAATTTGGATTCAAAAGCACTTACTTTCGAAATAATCATAATAATGTAAACAAAATAATTTACGAAATAATAATATATCAAACAATATGTTTGCATAAATTTATAAAACAATTAGTCTAAAACTACTAACAAATACTAAACAAAATAGTTTTACCTAATCAAACAAAAATATTTACTGGATTTTTTGTAATATATCAAATAAAAATTTTTGTCTGGGTCATCATCATCCATTAATCACTTATGAAATGTCACTTTGTTAAATGTGTTCAAGACTGAATGTTTATCTAAAACATTAATCGGCAAACACATACTAATACATTTTGCTTGAATGGGCTTTATTTTAGAACTCTCGGTCTTACGAATTTTTTTTTTAGTGTATATTAAGCAGTAGCAAAAAACAAGCGATAACACAACCTACTTATTTTAATGTGCATGCCACACTGATTGATTTTATTAACTTTTGGCTAATACATAAGAGTAAAAAGTCCCATGTGATATGTTTTGCCGGTTCCTGATCTAAAGACTAAAAATATTATGAGAGTTAATGCAACGGCATTAACGAATTGATTAACTGAAATATCTTCAGTAAACAAACTTGGTACAATCGCTTTCCTTATGCTATCATTGTTGTTGTTGTTGTTCTTTGTGTATATGTATGTCGTCATTGGGGTTGTTTTTACGACACAGGTTTTCTTGTTGTTTTTGGTGTTTTCGTCCTAAATAAGAGTTAAACAAACAATTCATTGATTATGTAAAGAACATTTACTGAAAATGAAATTTATATTTAGACAAACTTTTGTTAGCAAATTTTGTTGGTGATAAGTTTTTCTGTCAATGAATGAGAATTAACGCGACAACATTAACGAATTGATTAACTCAGAAATCTTCAGTAAACAAACTTGCTACAATCGCATTAATTTTGCTATCATTGTTGTTGTTGTTGTTGTTGTTGTTGTTGGTATTTATGTGTACGTCGTCATCGGGCTAGTTTTTTACGGCACATGATACTGTTTTTTGTTCTTGTTTTCGGAGCTTGTGTCCTAAATAAAAATCAAACAAAAAATTCACTGATTCAATAAAAAACATTTACTGAAAATGAAATCTTATTTCATACTAACTTTTGTTTGAAAATTTGTTGGTGATAATTTTTTCTGGAGAGTATTGAACAAAGCAAATAAACTCCAACACACGTGAACAACAAACTATTTCTCGTAAATGTAATATGATTTCCAATTAAAATTGCGAGATGTTGAATTATACATTCCTTTCCTTTCTGTGTGTTCTTGTGTTGCAATAACATTTTCTTGTAGCGAATGTCTTTATTAAAAACGCAAGCTACACAAGAAAAGGTTAAATTAACTTTTTTAAGTGTTGTGTTTTTCTTCCGACGGTGTTTTTTTTTTGAATTTAGAACACTGAAGATGGCACATAGCCGAAACCGGGCTGTTTACAACCCAAATTTGACGTGGGAGGACGGAAAATCGTTCCTAACTTTTTTAAATTACATATTATAAAAAAATGAGATATATTATTTCATATTGTTTTTTTAATAGCTTATTACTTGGAACACTTTAAAGTAGCGTTGCCCAAGCCCTATGCGCTTGGTGCTCATTTGTTTAGCTATAGGCTGTGTGTTTTAATACACACACAGCACTCAGCACTAGCAATACGAAATACACAAACAACTTTGTCTTATTAGTTCTTTTGTCGTTCTTCACTGTATACACCCAAGTGCAAAGCAACAACAAATAATATATGAAATATTTTATTTCTTTGTATGTATTGGTTTTTACAACAAAAAATATTGAATTAAAATTAGTTTTTCTTTAAATGTATTGGTGTTTGCTCTGCCATAAGAAAATTTTGGGCACACCTGCTTTAAAGTGATAAAGCACCGATATGAATACAATTCCATTTAAAGATTTTCACGAAGAAACGTTTTTCTTTGTAGCAAGTATATAACAATCATGCTTAAATGCATGAAGAGAAAAAAAAAACAAACACATACATTAATATAAAACCACGTACATATGTGTTCTAAGGAGATATTAGTATGTATAAGTCTTTATCTTAAAGATTACCTTAAAGACATTTATAAAACAAGATGCTTTTCATACTATATTTGTCTTGATTTTTTTTATATATAAAGAAAATTAAATTTACTTATTGGAAAATTCAATTTCATACCTTGTCATTGGCAGTAAACATTTTTAAAAACACAACACAAACACTTAAAATTGATGTTTAAAATGTATTAGAGAGTATATCGTCGTTGCTCCGACAAAATCAGATATGTGTTTTTTACTAGGTTTTCGGGTGAGAAAAAAACTGTTGTATGCCTTAGTCGTGCGATATTTTTTTAAAGTCATTTGGTTTATTGAAACAATATTCGTATTATTATATGTATGCCGCAAAATACAACAAGACTAATTGAACATTGGTGGGATATAATGTAATTGCTAAAAAAACTACGAACTACTTACTTTCTAGGAGCAGTTGTAATAAAATAATTTTTAATACATATAATTTTTCTGAATACATAACTGTATTATATCGCGTAATATAACGAATACATCCTTAAACGCTTTGGTGGGTTGATGTATGGCCAATAAATGTTTAGAGTGGTGTAGTACAAAATTTTTTGAAAATTGTCACTTAACTGGTTACGCCAGAGCCAGAGCTTTCTGTTGCTCATTTTCAATAAACTTTAGATGATGAATTCTGGTATAAGCACAGTTGCGATGGCAATAATGATGTTGTTAAAGCTTAAAACAATATTGCAAAATTTTCCCTGTTTCCAAAACTGATAAGAAAGTATAATTCAAGTCCATGTGTTTCACTTTCACTAATAAATAGAGATTTGTTAAATTCGTTTCTAGGGAAAATTTAAATACTTGATATATTTTTAGCATATGTACATTAGGGTAACCCTTATTTCAATTTCTCCCAATCTTACCTCCCAGTTGTCACCAAATTTTAATAAAAAAAAATTATCCCGCCAAATTTTCAGATCAATCGGCTGGACGGTGCCGCCAGCCCTCTCAAACTTGGAAAAAGCCATAAAATTAAGCTTTTTTGCCTCATTATCTCAAAAATATTAATTTCACAAAAAAGTTTTGTAGAAAAAAATTTTGCTGGGTAAAGTTTACAATAAATATTTCAAGCCCTAATAACTTTTCTTTAAATCTAATAGCTAACAAAATAAATATAATATTTTCAAGCATCATTAGCTTATTTTAATGATTCATTCGTCCTCTCAGCTCATGACAGCTAAAATAAAAACACAAATTTAAAAGGTTCCGGAATGGACCAACTGAAAGTGGTTTCTTATGTAATTTGTTGCACTGAGTCCGAATCTGAAGTCAGTTTATTATATTTTTTTGTTCTAGTTTTCGACACTTTTTTCAAAAATAAAGCTGGTACACTTCAAATGTAAGCATAACTGGATAACGGGTTGCGCTATTCAATTAAAACAGAAAACCATAGCTCGACAACAATATTATCTTTAATTCGCACCAAAATATTATTTTTAATCAGTTCAGTAGTTTCAGAGATATCGTGGAATTTCTGCCAAAGGATTCAAGGATTAAAAAACAAATAAAACAATAAAAAACTGTGTTTTCGCATTGCCACATAGAAAACTATATTTCAAACAAAACATAGCATATTTCATTAAAATCGATCCACAACTTTTGCTTTTATTCACAATTAAATATGCAGAATTTTATAAAAAGTAAAAGCGAAAGTTAAAATTGCTTAATTAATTCACACTTGCACAACAAACGTTAACATAACTCCAGAACGGGGATTATTCTATGCAATTAAACAAGAAAACTAAATTCGACAACAATATTATCTATAAGTTGCAACATTATTGTTTTTTATCTGCACAATAGTTTCAAGGATATCGTGAAACTTATGCAAAAAAAATTTTAACAATAGTTTATACAATATATGTAAAAATCAGCTTTGCTAAAATGACCTACGTTGGCTCTATTTCTTGCACCTTTAGTACCTCCCAACTCCAAAAGACCTCCAGCTTCAAGGTAGAGAGCGTCTATACCTCCTAAACTATATAGAAGACTACAGCTTTGCTAAAATTACGTAGTTCTGGCGGTTTTGGTATCTTGAACTTGTCCTAATGATCATATTATGTTCCTCATACATTCGAGAGTAATTAGTGTTTTTAGCTCTTCAAATGTTTTTATAAATGATACTTTTTATATAAAAGGTGCTTATATAAAGGTACCTTTTATATAAAAGTACTCTTCATAAGAAATTACTTGTCTTATAAAAAGTACTTTTTATATTTATAACAAGTAATTGCATAAAATGTTTGCATGTAGTGGGAAGTTTGTCGGCTATTTACATTTACACAACACGAAAATCAAAATAAACAACAACAAAACAATAAGAAGAGCACAATAGTGCGTTGTAGCTATAAGCAAAGCAAACAAACACCAAAACACTTAAACCACAATTATTTTTCATTTATTTAGTTTTCTATTTGCTTCTCATTTATTTAGTTTTAGCTGCTTTAGTTATACACAGCGTTGCCACATGAAAAAAATTTTCCTACCAAATTTTCCTCGAAAAACCTACAAATTCCTTAAAATTTATTGATTGCGTTTTTAAAGCATTCTGGTAGTCACGTTTGAAATATGCCATTTTTTAAATTTTTGAGTTTTAATGAATGCATCGCACACACATATTCCGATCGAAGTGCTTTTAATTCCGTACTTTTTTTACTATCGTTTTCGGTTTACCATCTTCAGATTCCGTTCATTTTGTATTTCAGTTTTACAGCGATAAAATTGTCATATCTCAAGAAGGTCCTTTAAACTTTTTAATACGCAAAGCTAGCAGTAGGCTTTACAATCTGCAGTTAAAAATTACACTCAATTAATTGAAAAGGCAGATAGTTTTATTCTTCATCAGAAAAAAAATGAAATATCTAAAACTAGAATCGCGATTTTCATCTGATTTATAAACTCATTTTGAAAAATGTAAATATAAATCCAATAGATAAAAAATGTTTATATATCAATAAAATTGTGCATCAGATGACCATTAAGGAATAGAAAAAAAATGTTAACAAAAATACTTAAAAACTCAAAATATTCTTAGTCCGGACTATGGATGTCGCTCTGGCTGATTGTTAGCAATGCTACACAATTCTACAACAAAAGTTTGTCTAAAAATAAATTTAAATATCAGTAAATATTCTGTCCATAATCTACGAATTGTTTGTTTGACTTTTATTTAGAACGCAAACACCAAAAACAACAATAAAATTGTGTCGTAAAAAACCACCCCCATGACGACATACACACAAATAAGAACAACAACGATCATAGCAAGAGGAATGCAATTGCACCAAGTTTGTTTACAAAAGATTTTTGAGTGAATCGATTAGTTAATATCGTTGATTTAATTCTCATTCATTTTTTTTAGAGTATTTAGGTAAACATTCAGACTTGAACACATTTAACAAAGTGAAATCTCATAAATGCTTAATGGATGATGATGACGACACAGAAAAATATTTTGTTTGTATTTTTGTTTGACTGTTAAAGGCATGTATAATAACAAAAACCAAACAAACAGCTTTGAGTGAATGTATTAAAAAAGAATACTCATCAAAAGCGAAAAACAATAAGTGTGGTAGTGTTGGATATTAATCAGATAGGTGAAATTTCAAAGCTGACTAAATTTAGTTGAAATAAAAATGCAAGAATTTACCATGGAAAATAAGTCTTGTATTCTATTTACTGGCAAAAATTAGTTAAATAGCTGATGTTTCATTGAAAAAAGCATCCACCTTCATAAGTGGTAAAAGCGAACAAGAACGCTGATGATGACGAGCGTAGCGGCCGTCGAAATCAGTAGTACTCATCCGTTCTGCTAATCTGATTTGAATATTCCAGCACTCCACTCTTAATAAAAATAATTTGAATTTACATTAATTCAATTATTGAACTAGAAAGCCGAAATAATAAAAAAATTTTTCAGACTTTACCTATTAGTTCAAATAAAATAAAAATTACGTAAAATTATTTTGCTTAATAATTGTTAGCATTTTTAGACTAATTGTTTTATAAATTCAGACAAAAATACTGTTTGACTATTTTCAGAAAATCCAGTAAATCTTTTTCTTTGATTTAGTAAATTGATTTGTTTACAATTTGTAAATATATTTAGTTAAATTCTTTTATAGATTTCAACAATTTGTTCACTGAAAAAAACAAGTTTTTTCCAATGAAATTCTTGAGATATTTTTGTCTATATTTACAAATTTCTTTGTAGTTCCGTTCCTAGAAAATGAACTTTAGTTTTTTCTGTGTAAGTTCCGTAACGTTTAATTCAGAAAGAATTGGGCATAATTAATATTCCAAGGAACAAGGGAAAAATTAACATCAACCAATTGCAACGCTGGGAGAGTGCAATTTAGTATCAACTTGAAAATGATTTAATTCTTGTATTAAATGTTCACGAAACAGTTGTATATATAAGAATTAAAATCACATTCAACAGATATATATAACCCTGAAGAAGCTACCTATTGTTGGTAGCGAAATATTGTAATAAATAATTAAACAGCTAATTTTTATATAAAAAAAACAAGCCAAAAAGTGGATCTTTAGCTTGGAGAAATCATAATAAAATTTATATTCTCAAACCTACCAAAAAAAATTTCGCCTAACATCCTAGCAAACCAAAAAATTCATACCAAATTTGATAGGAACATATTATCAATGTCAACGCTGGTTATGCATAAATATATCAGTAGTTTTTTTTATTGTAAAAAGTCTTTAATCAGTTAGTAACAAATTAAGTTATTTTAAACCTTCCCTATTTGAAATTCCCCAGTCATGTCTATTGTGAATATGTATTTATGTAAAGTTTATGTTCGTTTTGTTCTTCAGTATTGCTTGGAACAACTATCAAAAGAAAAGTTAATTAAGTTTTTTTTATTTCTAATTTTTATCAAAACTTTTGTGCATCCTGTTGTAGAGGTTGAGCTTTGAGGTTTCCTTGGGCGTTGTTAATTTCCTTGTTTGAATGATGAATTTTAATTTTTCAGAGGAAGCTCTTCTTTTGGGTTTCTCCAGATATTTTTTATATTATATGATAGAATTCGTATTCTTTTATTAAAGTTTATTTAAAAAATTTTAAATGCTTTTTGTGTTATTTAGTTAATGTTGTGTTTGCTTTAAGAAAATGTTAACGAAGCTTATTATGGCTTACAGCAAGCAAATATTGTAATATATGTTTGAATTTCTTTATAATAAATAATAAAATTATTAATGATGAAAAACGAAAATATTTGCTAACGTATCCATTAAAATAATATAGCTCAGGAGTCTCGTCATACATATCTATCTTGGTTAATCTCAGAATTTTCTATAATAAACTGGTGGTACGTTATACCATAATCTCCAACAAACCATCTTACGATTATTCTGAGATCGCCTTACAAGATATTCGATCATCAAAAACCTTTGGAAATTGACGCCAAGACAGCATAACTACACTCTAAAACATTACTTCAAATTTAGGATCATATATTGTCTAAATTTGTGTTGAAAATTTCTCCTTGTCTAAAATTAAAGAAAAAAAAACCCTTTCAAATTAAACATATTTAGTCCAAGTGGAAAAAATTTAACATAAAGTATAATACTGCTATAGCTCAATGGTAGATGCGTCAGACTATCGGTCAGGAGGTCGCGGTTCAAACCTGCTCGCAGCCAATCGCTTTTTTTTAGTAAAAAACATTTTGTTGTATAATAATGCGTGTGTAATTTTAGGTCGATAATAATCGGTAAAGTGTTGCCGACTATTATCGACCTAATTTTCAACAAAAGTGTTTCAGAGTGTAACAAATTCAGCTGTTTGATATTAGATGTATTTACAACATGTAACTGAAGTTTTGAGGTAAAGAAGTTCAATCATAATAATGCTGAACCGTTATAAAATAAACTGTTGCTTCTTAAAAATCCATATAACATAAGTAACGTATTGCTACATATCAAGTATTAATTTCATAAACAGTTGCTGGACGCAAACAACAATTATCCATTAAAAGTTAATGCGAACAATTATCGCTGCACAATAGCAGCAACAACATGTCAAGCATTCAGGGCGTAACGTAATAATATGACAAATGCAATATCACTCTATGGTTAAAGATGATTGTTAGTAATAAATAATGTCATTAAATGTAGATGACATACTCATGAGTAAAGGATTAATAAATAAAATCCAATATGTTTTCAATTAACTCAGAAACAATAAATAATATATTAATATTAAATAATGAACAGAACAACATAATTGCATTGAAAACAATAGTATACTTGCACTTACTCACCAACAAGCGGATAAGAGTTAAATGGAATTTGTCTGTAATAGTTTTCAATTTGTATGAAACATAAATATTTGCGATTGCACTCCATAAATGTATGTGTTTTTAAGTTCACTGCATAATTGCAGCCATGTTGAAAATTGCATTTTAGTCCTCTGTTGAGAATGAAAATATTTTTAATTAGAGTGATAAAATTTCGACAGGAAATGAAATGTTGAATTATAGCCCGGTTTTGTAAAATGAAAACATTTGTTCGTTCTTAAAAAAAACGAATTAAAACTGATTTAGGTTTTCATAACGTTGACAACACTTTTAAGTGAGTGACAAAAAAAGCTTTAATTTTTTCTAATGTATTTTTGTTTATTACACCCCGTCTTCACGAGACATAATTTTGTTCTAACATTTGTCAAACTTCATACATAAAAACATCAGAAATATGTTAGTGCTATTTTTTCATATCGACTTTGACTTTTGTCAAGACAAAACAATGTCTCGTGAAGACGTTATGTTATAAAATTAACATATCTGTAATAACGACAGCAACATTAGCAACATTAAGCAACGATAAGCAACATTAAAAATGGATAAAACCTAGGATATTTTAAGGAAAAAATCGTAAGCTACAGGCAATCCCTTATTGAAATGTACAAAATTTGAAATAGATTCTACCTCGGATACTATTGCACAGAGTTTAAACTCCATTGGGCCTCCAGAAAAAGGTATTTTATAATATTTTCGTTAAATTCAAATTTGACTCCAAAATAATGCAAATTTTAGATTTGCGCAGACCTTAAAAGCAGAACTAAGCAAAATATCGCGGAAAATAATAAAAGCTCTTTTGGAACCAGAGGAGGACCTAGCCGTATAAGAACCTTAACGCCTCTCGAGTTGTAAATTGATAAAATATGCAACCTCTCATCTGCAGCTGCCCCACCAGGACCTTTACATGGCCTAAACACAAATGTAATCAAATCTAAAAGTAATTGTGATGTGCCTCCACCTAGGCCCAGCAACAAAGTGGCCGTAGTAACACCGACTCGATGCAATGACAAACTCTCAGAGCCATTGCCGTGTTCACCTCTTGCCACTTCGCCCTAGATAATAAAAACACCACCATCAACTCCATTCGTACTACCACTTTCAACATCAACACCATTTCCATCTTTACTTAAACAACAAAAACAGAACATTTTTACAAGAAAAAGGAGACGCTGCCAACAGGGTGTGGCAGACAATGAAGAAGAACTGACACTTACGCAAACAAGTAGCAATTAAAAATGCGTTACTTGCATAACTTCGAAACGGGTTATCCAATTTCCTTACCAAAAACACAAAAAAAACTTGGAAATTACCTCTAGGCCGTTCTAACATTATTTTTTTACTTACTAAATGGTTTCGGAATTATTCAGCCCGCTATAATGAAATATATACCTATATATTATTTTTATGCAAAATTGGAAAGTTTTTATTATTCAAAAATTTACAAAACTCGAAAATAGCAAAAATTTTAACAGATCATAGAGTCACATATATTACAAATAAAATAAGCTTTATCTGATGAAAATCGATGTATAAATATTGATTTTATTCATAATAAAGTGAAATCACCTTTTGTTAAAATTGTAAAATAAAATTTTTTTCAAATAACAAGGTTTTTACAACTGATTTTGGTAGAAGTCACCGAAATAACAAATACGTGTATCGGCGTTTTTGAAAATTTACATCTGGGAGTTAAGAGATGGGTTTTTGTTCTACAGTGTAAATATTCACAATTTTGGCAAAAATCAGGTTATTTCACTTTATTATGAATAAAATCAATATTTATCCATCGATTTTCATGAAATAAAGCTTATTTTATTTATAATATACATACATATGTGGCTTTGTGCTCAGTTAATAAAATTGGTATGGTTTTGCCCTTTTCGATTTTTTATAAATTTTTTTTATAATAAAAATTTTTCAATTTTCCATAAAAAAAAATAATGTAAGTCCGATCACAGGGGAGATGTGTAAACATCTAGTAATGAAACATTTTTTTTATTGCGCACTAGATGGTGTTTATAAACAGCTGTTAAGTATGAATGACAATCTCAAAGACGAAGAAGACTTTAAGTTTGACAAGTTTAGTTTTATTTTTTCCTTATTTTGCTTTGTTTTAGTAAATTTCTTATTAAAAGTGCATTAAATCTTTTTAAAAGTTATTAAAATTAAATGTTTTTGTATTCATTTTATTTATTTGTTTTTATTTGCCTATGATAACATAATGTACGACAATTAGTGAAAATTAGTAGCTAGTGCTACTACTACTATTCCGCACTAGATGGTGTTAGTGTATTTCTATGCAGCTGTTAAGTTTCTCTGTACTTCTTGTTCTCCGTATGATTACACTAATACACTCATACACAGCTCACACCGCGTTAGTATAATCTTACTCAAAATTTCCCCCTCCGGGTTTCGACAAACAAATTTTGGGTCCAATCTTTGTCAAACCCTTTCCAACAAAATAAGAATTTTGAAAATCGGCTCACAAATGATAGAGTCATTCATTGGGGGGGGGGGAGGAGAAAATTTCCCCCTCCGATTTGCGATACAAAATTTTGGGACCAATTTTTGTCAAACCCTTTCAAATAAAACAAAATTTTGAAAATCGATTTACAAATGACAGAGTTATGCATGGGGGAGCGAATTTTCCCCATCCGATTTTCGAGAAAAAAAAATTATGAGACCAAACTGCAGGAAAACCCTTTCCAACAAAAAAATAATTGTAAAAATCGGTTCACAAATGACAGAGTTATGCGTGTACAAACATAAAAAAAAGTTAAAAAAAAGTAAAAAAATAATAATATACATGTACAAAATAGTTGGAATTACCGCAGTTAAACAGCAAAATAACCAACAAAAAAAGACAAACGCAGTCAATTAACCGTCAGCCAAATATCGCGCCAAGTTTAGCAAAAAATTCGGTAAAACCGAAAAACCGGTTTCTTTTTCAAAAATTCCGGGTTCAAAAATCGAGACGAACCGGGTCTGAATCCCGAAAAACTGGACACAAAATCCCATAAATCCCAGAAGTTCCCGGCAAAAATCAAAAACGGCAACGCCGAAATACTCACTCAATACAAAAACACAGCAACACAGCACCAACCAACAAACTTACGACCATACTGCAGGAGTTTGGCCTTGAGACTCCCTCACAATCTTACTTAACTAAGATTAATCTTACTCAAAATTTGTGATTGTATGTGAAAAAGATTTTTAGCAAACGGGGTAGCGAAAAAATCACATTTTCAGTTTTCGGTGATTTTTTTCATATTTTTCTTTAGTTCTATTTGCATTTTCTCTCATTGTCTATCTCTTATGTAATTGTGTTAGATTTTTGTTGTTGTGAAAGAGCAATTGAAGCAAATTTTGAGAGTAATTTATAAATAAACTAAGTAAAGTGCGACTTTGGCTCGCACACGAAGGGTTCCGTACGAATACACATATGTATATCCCTTTTTGTTTTTGCCTCGTTTGTCATTTTGGCAGTTTTTTCGTTGTGCTTTCTTGTTTAATTTTAGTTTTTTATTTTTTAAAGCATTTTTCGTTGTTTTTTGGGGTTTTTTTTATTTTGGCGCTTTTCGTGATTTTTTTACATTCAGTTTTTTGCAATTTTTTTTTGTTTTTTGCCGATTTGTTTAGTTTTGGCGATTTTTAGGTTATA
Organism: Panzeria rudis; assembly: GCA_956483635.1. Classification (NCBI taxonomy): domain Eukaryota; kingdom Metazoa; phylum Arthropoda; class Insecta; order Diptera; family Tachinidae; genus Panzeria; species Panzeria rudis. The sequence goes on along the minus strand of OY101450.1, from coordinate 104,848,900 downwards.
GCATTTATTTAACGTTTTCACTTTCTGACGATATTTTTAGTTTTAGCGATTTATTTTATTTGTGGCGATTTTTTCAATTTTGGCGCTTTTTTCGTTTTTGTTTTGACACTTTTTTCGTTATGGCGATATTTTTATTTTTTTGGCGTTTTTTTAGTTTTGGCGCTTTTTTTTTTGGTTTTTGCGTTTTTTTTTCTTTTTTGTGATTTTTTCATTTTTTGGCGATTTTTTAATTTTTTGATGATATATTTAGTTTAAGCGATTTTTCGTTTTGAAGGCTTTTTCGATTTTTGTCGTTTTTTAGTTTTTTGGCGATCTTTTTAATTTTGGTGATATATTGCGTTTTAGCGATTTTTTTAATTTTGGCGTTTTTTTTTCCTTTAAGCGCTTTTTTCATTTTAGCGTTTTTTTGTTTTGAAATTTTTTTTTTTGGATTTTTTTAGTTTTAGTGTGTTTTAAAATTTCAAGATTTTACATCTTACGGTTTCCAAGATACAGCATATTGTCTCAATTACATAGTCAAAATTACAATAACTAATAGAACACCCTTTAATTTTTATTGTTTTAATATCTGTGTTAATTGGTGTAGTCTATTCTACAGACTACACCAATTAACACGAACTTTGAAAATCTAAAGTGTTTATATAGTTATAAGTGTCTGCAGATTACATTAGTATTTCAATATTTTTCGTTGCTCGCCTTAGAACACCCTTTAATTTTTAGCTGTCATATATTTATTGTTGTAGCGGTCAAAGTTTTACATATTCTGTGAAAATTTCAGGTCCGTAGCTTTTACGGCTCCCGAGAAAACATTACATTAGTATTTCAACATTTTTCGTTGCTCGCTTTAGAACATATCCTGTGAAAATTTCTGGTCCGTAGCTCTTACGGTTCCCGAGAAAACAGCCTGTGACAGGCAGACGGACAGACGGACGGACAGCGTAGCGAAAACAATAGGGTTCCTTTACACTTATGGTGTATCGGAACCCTAAAAAGACATGCAACTAAAAATCATCGTATAATTGTAAAAGGTTTTTGAAAGCAACTTTTAAAGAGAATTGAAAATAAAACATGATTTTTGAATCAGCGTATGAATTGGGTATAAATGTGTTTCAAGAAAAACAGTCATATATTATTAAATTCGATCTACAACTATTGATTTTATTCACAATTAATTCAATTGATTGATAAATTGATAAAAATCACGATTTTCATACAACATTAACATTTCTTAGCAAAGGATATCCTTACTCCCTTACTCCCAATAAAAAAAATTGGTCCAAAACCTATGGTGTGGTAGAAGTCATGTTTTTAATTTTGAAATTTCATACTTAATTTTATTAGGATCTTTATTTATACTGAGCTTAGTTCCATTCGTGATCTGTGTATAAGAAATAAAGATCCATTAGGCAACACAGTGCCGCCGGATAATGTCAACACGATTTCAATAGAATGATTTTTTTCACTTTTTTCCATATAGCAAACGATGACAGACTTTTATTGAGAGTAAAAATTAAATTGTCAATCATTCACTTCGTAGTTTTTTAAGATTTTTTTTTTACAATAACAAAAACTACTACCCCTCCCCCGGTGTCAGTGCCTTTAATGTGTGAATGAACCAATATTTACACACGTTCAAACACGTAAGCAGTTTAATATCAATCTATGGTAACTACCCCAGCAGGCATTGAATTTTTAATGCCATACAACAAGTTGACAACAATATTGTGGCATGACGAAGGGTAATAGTGCCTACACTACAGGAGCACTTCAAAGTAATTAAGTGGATTGATTAGCAGAACATTGTCCTTACAAACAACATGTTGAGGAAAAAAATTATAATAATAAATTTAACAAAAGTTTTTATAATTGAAACTTGGACTAAAAATTATCATTTGATGTCATTAAGGAAGTAAAATAAAATGAAGAAAATAAGAGGGGCTATAACCATATAAGCCCACGTGAGGTAAGAAAATGTTCTTAGAATGCTCCTTGACAAATATTTTTTAGTTAGTCTTTGCATTGGATCTTGATGTTTATGGACCTTTTATGGAATTTTTTTAATTTCAGGGATTGTTTTTTTCTAATTTCAGATTTTTTGTTATTGCTTCGAGCGAAGCAGATTTGTAAGCGAGAAATGCTGGTAGTTGTTGTCTCTCCTGCTTCGGAAAGCGCTTCGGAAAGGCATGATTGATGTTCCCAATGTTCCACTTGGGAGCTCTTGTTTTTTACATAAAACAGCGCTTATTACGAAGCATCAAAAATGCACTAAAATCATGTCTCTTCGTTATATTGCGTCATCCAAATATATCATCGTTGAATTACAGACAAATCAAATCGTGTTTTACTATAAATCTCTCATGCAATAAGCGAAAATGTAGAAAGAGATATTTAAGAGTTTTTAAAGGCGGAAATTCTTTACAGCCTAGTTTGTTAAAAGTTGCAATGCTACCGAATAATATTTTTTTTATTTTTAACTTCGTATTTCAAACAATATGAATACTGAGAGATCTCTGCCTTCTTTTTGAGCATCTTCGGAAGCGCATGAAAACATCACATGTTGGTAACATGTTACTTTTTTATTGCTTCTAGAAACATAATTCATTTTTTTTTTTTGCTGGGTGGTTACAGCTTTTGTACATGATATGGAATTTTATAAAAATAGTTTTCTACAGCGAACAAAAAGATATTGTAAGGATGCAGGATATATATAATCTATTGAGTCGCAAATAACTGCCCTTATTGTAAACACCCTATTCACCTGCAGCAATGCTCATTAGAATTATGAAACGAAAAATCATTAAAACACTTATGAAATCGTAGAGCTTTTTGTGACGTCATTAATGCATATACAGCAGAGACACTCTCTATTTTCATATTTTATGATCCCTCTCCTTTAATTTTGCTGAATAGTTTCCTAATCCTGTTGAATATTTTATTTCTTTATTTTTGCTTATTTTTCATAATGTTCACTATCTTTCTCCTGTAAAACATTTTGTTTCCTTTTTAGCCGCATTCATTTGATTCTGAACGCTTTAGGAATTTATTATGTTTTAAGTTTTTGAAAATATATATAAACTAATCAAAATTCTAAGCAAAATGTGAAAGGAATGCATGACTGATTATCGAAAATGTGTTGACGGCATGAGAATACTTTTAAGATTTATTATAATTCCAAAATCAGCAGGAAATAAATATTTTGTTACAATAGACGCTATTAATTAACTATAAAAAGGAATTTGATCAAATTTCTCATAAAATTATACAGTCTTCAAACACTTTAGCGTACGTGACCGAAATGAAAGTATAATTCTTCTGTTAGGAAATAAATCATTAAGTACATATAAGAATATTTGTTAAATCAAAAAATAGTTAATACAGTGTGTAAAGACACACTGTGTATTTAATACAGTGTACAGCACAAAAAAGTTACAAGGTTCTAACATATGACCAAAAGCAAATTTAAAGCTTCCATAAGCGGATACTCGCCGTCGGGGAAGTTTTTGTCCGTTAGGTGTAGATGTCCGTTAATAAGAATAAAGCAACAAAACATTTTTTTATTATTTATTTAAAAAAAACACTTTTAATTACAATGGAAGTCCTTTGGTTGGATTTCTAAAATGCAGGGAGGTGTTTTTTTTGGCAATATTTCCGATCTCACGAGGACATGCCATGCCGCCTTTCCAATCACTTACATAGTTGTGCATTAACGATGAAAGTTCGTTGGTGAGTAGAGTCACTCAAAGATTCTCCTGAAACACTTTTAAAACTGATACCATGTTGCTTACAAAATTCTGGAAGCCGAACATCAGAAGCGACGAAGTACAGCATTTTTCGTCAATCTCTTTTGCTTTGCTTTAATAACACCGACACACAAAAAAACAAAAGTGATCTGAACATTTAACCCGACCCACCTACCTTTATGTATTTCGATACGCTGAATCCAAATCAGAGCTCGGTTTGGCTCGCACATTCTCAAAATTTAGAGTAAACTGCGAAAACCCGACACAAATAACTTTTTCTGGCCAAATGTAAAGACCAATATAGTTTTCTTTTGTGCCGGTGTTACTTTACCACAGCCTTTAGTTAAATGAAGTGGTTTAACCAATGATATTTATATGACAAATCCTTAGCTAAACCATCACTGTGGCATTAATTAACTATAGATTGTGAATTTGGCCCTTATAGAAATGTTTTGCTTGCGAGCAATACGAAATCATTCCGAACACCTTTGGTCTACTATTGCACCATTGGATTTTAAGAAACTTTCCTTTCCGCTTACATATATGGCACCACATTGCGATAGGTTGTGGTGCCATTGCCATAGAGCTTCTAATGTATAATTTTTCTTGGCAATATACCCGCCTTAAGTTTTCTAAACATTGTTATTTAATTTTTGTAGCCAAAGAAAATTATCTTTTCGCTAAAATGTCCGCTTACGGGAGCTTTTTTGTCAAAATTAATGGTAGTTTTATGTCCGCGAATGGTAATGGGAGCGTCCGTTTGTGGGATTGTAATTTGTTTGTTTTTCATTAGAATGCTTCCAAGTGAAGTAAAATTGTCCACACAAGGAGATGTCCGATTATAAGAGCTGTCCGCAAGTAGAGCTTTCACTGTATATGTATAAAATTTCTGTAGAAAAATCTTACTGATTCTTTATTTAAAAATATATGAATCAGAAACTAAAATCTCTAAGATTTAAATTGTCCTGTTTATCCTTTGTCTTCTATTACCTCTACACTAGAAATCTTAAGCAACTGAACAAAAATCTTATAAAGAAAATATAAAAAAATATTAGACAACTTAAGCTTTCTCTAGCAAAATATTTAACCGACCATAATAAATGCTTAAGATTCTGGAATAAAAAAAACATGACAACAGGTAACACAAGAATAAAATTAAATTGAATGTGAAAGTAAATACTGGAAAAATTTTTTAACGAGTGTAATGAAGTGAAAAAGAACAATTATGAAATCTTTGTTAAATACCTTATTTTCTACTAACACAGTGCAACAAGAATACTTACATAGATTACTATACTACATTCTTTGGATGTGGTGTGATCCTCCAACTATAAAAATAGTTGAAATTTAAAATTTTATGAATAATTTTTCTTTTGAAAAAAATTGTGATTTCGGCCAATGTTTAATAATTGAATTTAAATAAATTAATCAGACTACCAGAACGGATCAGTAATAGTTATGAGGCCACTTCACCATCTCATCCGCGTTCTTTGTTCGTTTTTACCACTTGTGAATGTGGGTACTAGTGAGTAGCAATATCAACTATTTAATATGAGAGGTGGCGCAACTTCTTACATTCACTTACAAGCAGAGTACGTATTTGCACACACAAAATTCTAGTACACGCACACGAGTAAGTGCCAAATTTTTGTGCTCTTACTTTTGGCCCATGTGCGTGTGCCCACCAAAGTGGAACTTGCACATGTGCTGCACACTCATGTACAAGTCCGTACTCTGCTTACAAGTTAAATCAATTTTGATTAGAACGAAATGTTTGAATGCACACCCCCACATTCAGAAATAAATAAAATGTATTTGAAATCTATTTTAAGACAATTTCTTACGAAAAATTTCAAACAAAATACATTTCAAACTCATTTTAAATTTTATGAATATGTTTAATGTTTAAACTGGAACATATTTAAAGTAGACGAGTCTATAAGAAAAATACAAAAGAAAATCCAATAAAGGCTGTAATCTTTTTATGCACCCCAAAACATTTTTGGAACGAAGTTCCTTATGGCCCGTTGTGCAAATGATATGCAGCATATATGTAAATGTTTTCTATGCTGGTGTAACGAATATGCTGGTGTAACGAATATGCTGGTGTAACGTGTAACGAATATTGGTAAAAAACACGTCTGATGGCAATTCAATATAAAGGCAACATGTCGGCGCAAAGGCTTATTTCCTTAAAAACTCAGGGCTTAAAGCTTTGGTAATTTCGCGGTTTTTGGTACACCCGTTGTTTCTCAGGGAAGTTCTGTGATTTTGGGAGATTTTTGTCCTAGTTTTTGTTAATCCGGAGAACTTCTAGAATTTGGGAAGATTTTGTTTTAGTTCTTAGAAATCCGGAAATTATTGAAACTTTTGGGGAGATTTTTTTCCAAGTTTTTTGGGAATCCTTGGACCAGGTTTGTGACATGCTAAATAAAGGTGTCTCGGCTAAATTCTTAAGAAGTATCGCTTCAGTATCGCCTAAGTACTTTCCAGGCGAGAGTTGGTTTTTGTTGACGAACTAATTTCTTTTTCCATGTACAGGTTAAATAGGCCAGTCAAATTCAGGTTTCACTGCGGAATGAGAGATAATAAACTGTAAATTCGTATTTACCTTCATTTTGGTGATGTAAAAGTTGTGTTTATGCGAAAAATAATTTTTTGTGAGTTTTTTTAAAGATGGAAAAAAATTTGTTTTCACTTTTTTCATAGTAACGTACAAGGAAGGACTCGTAATTTTTACTAACAATATTTGGCAAAGTTATAGGTACGATAGTGCTGAACAACTTTTGTAAACATAGCAATGCAATCTGAACAACTAAGTATATCATGCCCGAGGTAGTCAATTTTTTGGTGGTCCAAACTTCAATATTCTCAAATCTTAGGTCCTCCTCTATGATTTTTACATACTTCGTTTTGTCATCGGGTAGCAAATTTCAAAGATGGGAGTGTTGTTCTCTGAAGTGGTTAGCGCGTAGTTTCAAGCAAGCCATCATGAATTTTTCTGATGTGCATTGATGTGTAATTTTGTTTATTGCTGTTGTACTGTGATGCAAGCACAGCAGTGATCACTTAGCAGTACCAACAGCGATTAATACTGACATATACTAATGCACATCACAGCACCCACCTTCCTCGGTATTGTAGCAGAGTCGTCGGCGAAGTAAAAGAACTAGTAAAATGGCTACATAGCTTAAACAAACTAATGCCTCTACTTGACAATATAAGCGCCACAACATTGCTCTACAAAATTTAACAAATAATGCACAATAGCAGAGTTGTAATTGAATTAAGCTTTCTGTCCCTCTCATTTCTATCTACACTATCCCTTTCCGAAAGAATGTAGCACATCAATTACACTGCACATCAATATGGCAACTTTTGTCTGATGATTGACTTTATTAATTTATTAATAAAGTTTATTAATTTGACGTCGCTGATTTCAAATACACTAAAATTTTTTTGTAACAGACCTTGTATACGAGATATAGCTTTCACGCAAAAATCGCTGTGCTAGTGTGTTAATTTGCTTGTAATTAAGAAAGTATTAAGTTTTCTTGTTGGAGCATTAAGAATAGCTCTCTGCCTTCAAATTTAGCAAGAAAATCATATAAGAGAAAATTTTTTTCATTATAAAAATTAAACAAATTAGAACTATCTTTCAATTTATAGTGTTTTATTATTAAAAAACACCTGTGTCATATATTTTTAACTAGAGCTAATACTCGTATAGAAATTTCAATCGCTCACTCCATAAAAATTAAATTAAGAGAAAAGTGTCCAGTTTAACAATAAATATGCAATTAATGCACAAGTTTACATTAAAGTGCCTCAATATTTTTGTCGGATTGCCCTAATCAAATTTCTTAATAAAATTTTAAACTCAAGTAAGCAAACGTTTTTAATTAATATTTATACTTTTTCTATTTTTACGTTGCTTTTTTGTTATGCAAATGTTAAGAGCAATTAGCAATTAAAGTACAAAATATTATTATATCCCCCTTGTTTCATGCTTAAAGCAACCATAAAGTACTTTACTATAATAAATAAATTTCTATTTTCTTACAACACAAAAATAAATATATATAGAAAAACATTTCATTGTTCTTTAAATTAATATGGAAACAAGTTCATGCTTTTGAAGAAATGAAATTTTAATACAAAGCTACAATAGTTATTTAATTAATTTGTAAAAATCCTTGGCAATGCCATTTTCAAACTAAACTCAAAAGCTTTTGAGTTATATTAGGATATTGCTTAAAAGCAGAAATTTCAGATAAAATTTTCTTATAGCCATAATTATTTTTTTTTTTGTAAAATTGTTAACAAAATGCAATTATACCTTGTGTTGTAGTAAAATTTTCAGCCATAATATTGTCCAAAATCGAATAGCTCTACAACAATTTGTAGAGGCTTAAAATGTATATCAGCCAACACACTTGTGTCTTTTCGTACAAAAAACTTTTATGCACCAACAACCAATCACGTGTATAGGTTTTGTGCATAAATGTGAGCAATTTGATAGCTAAATCAAATTACGACTACTAAATGTCATGACATAGTTTGTAACAAACACAAAATATACGTTTTGTTTATAACAACCAAGAATTTATAAAATATGTTTCAATAAAATACCACAAAATATTCTGTATTGGATTTAACTTTGAAAGGTTTTATTTAGAGGAAACTTAATTAAGTCATATCCAATATCCAAGTATTCATTTTAATAAAATCAAAATGTATTTTAATGCCAATCTTTTTTTATAGTTGACTCCTTTTTTAAATGGGTACAAGTCGTAGTAGTAGGAAAACTGAAAATTTAATAGACAAGCATGCAAATAGTAGAACCATTCAAATAATACGGTGGCGTATGAGTACTATAAATGCAAAGATATAAATTAATATTACTTATACGTCAATATCAGAACTATTTGGTATGTGTCGTCTCATAAGAACTAATGTTCTGTTGTCGTATAAGTCACAAAAAACTGTTTCGTCTTATTCGGTGTGGGTTCAGCCTTGGTATTAATTTCCTCAGCGACATATACACTACAAAAGCTTTGTCAACAAAACTTTTTTGTTGACCTGTGTTATTAGACTATTTGCTAAATACATAAGCAAATATTTAAGTTGTTTTGTTAGAAATTATTTATATTTGATTTCTACTCAATAACAGAAGTACATTAACATATTTTCGATTTATTTATTAATCATATTAACAACTTGTGTTAAAATATGAATTACTTTTTTAGTGTGTTTTTAAGAAAATAAATTTTTATTAAATTTATCGCAAACTTTTATTAAAAATTTGGCTCTTTTCATACCAAATCAATAAAAGAATTCGATCTTTACAGTGAATTCAATCCAAAGTAATTAAATCAAAATAAATCTTTCATGATTTCATGCAATCAAACAAACATACGTCACCCAATAAACATATACAGCCAAATTCATAAAAAATTCTTATTTTGGGTTTAAAACTCACAATTGTTATTGAACAGTTTCACGCTAAAAACTGTTTAATATAAAATTGCATTCATAAACACTACAATAGACATTGTGTATTTTAAGGAAATTTATATTTCGATACTGGCAACACCACCATGTTTTGTAGTTAGTGTTGCAATAAAAAGAATATGATTTCATCCGGATATTGAAATAAACGAATAGCTTTTTATTGTTTTCGTGTAAGTTAAGATTTTTTGAACTCTCTTTATAATATATTCCTCAGCTTATTTAACACAAGTTTTCTATGAAGTAAAAGCAAAAAAGAGAAATGATCACAAAAGAGTTCACACGAATCTTTTAATCATGTATGAAAAAGGTACTCGAATAACGAGCCTATTTTCATTTGTGTTGATTGTTTCTACATCACTAACATTTCTTTTTGCTTTTATGTGTTTTGATGGTGCTTTTTTGCTAATTTTGTTTCGAATTTTGTTTAACTTAAATAATTTAGTGGCATATTCTATTAAATTTTAAAAAACATACTTAAATGCTTATAGCCAAGACTTCAAGCTTTAATTTAAAGAATATCATGTATTCCTGTGTGCTAAATTTGCAAAGATATTTGAAGTTAAAATTGATATATCGATGATATGAATTTATTGAAGGTTTATAGAAGGTGCATACCATCTTTAAACCTATTTTAAAATTTTCATGTAATAAAGATTTATGAATGCAATTTTATGAAATTTTGCTTAAAAGTAGTTTATTACCCTGTTTGAAATATTTATGAATATGGCTGATAATGTATGAATAGATTAATAAATTGTTTAATAAAATGTTGATGTTAAATATTAGAAGAATTACTTAATAAATAAGGAACACCAAAGGGTACTTCACATTTTTAATTAGACAAATAAATACAAGTGCTTGAACTCAATCATTACTCATAAATCAAAAAAAAATCCACTTGTTTTATTAATACGCTCAAAATATTGTGTGGGTAAAATCAACTAAAGAAATTTAAAATATATGAAAATTCATTTGAAACCCGTTCTAATCATTTTTCGTGTAAGAGCCAATTTCAAGTCAAACGCACAAAACCATTCCGATGTTTAATTTTTAAAGTTTCTTTCATTTACCCGATATATTTACTTCCTACTCTATTTACGAGAAAATTCGTGAAGAAAACGAAGCAGTTTTTAGAGTCGACAAAAAATCAATTTTTGTTAATTTTTGATAGCAATTCCAGGATTTCTATCTTGACCGTTATTAAGCATGAACGGCTTTAAAATTTTTTGGCAATACATATTTTGTTGATATTAAAAATTTGTTTTGGAGTTACATAAAAAAATTCCATGCTTGTGCTTAGTAGAGATGGGCAAGTGCAATAAATTTTGATTGCAATCAACATGATTTCAACCCAATTGATTTCATTCTATGATTTCAAAATGATTTCAGATTTCAAACTGAAATCATGCCAAGATTGCAATCGTTTGGGATTGCAATCATTTTGAAATTATCTTTTTTTTTAAATTATTGATTGCAATCAATTTAATTGCAATAAAATTTTGTTAAAATCATGTGATTTCAATCAATTTCCCTGAAATCATTACTGTAGTGTAAGTCCAACAAAATAATATAAAAACGTACCAAAACGTAGCTTTGTTAGCCATTTCATGCAGTTTGTTTTTAATTATCAAAGTAAGCTTTATTTCTAGAAGAATGAGTGTCATTTGAAGAGAACGATGATTTTGATTCTGATCTGATTTTGATTGCAATCACTGGAGTTGATTGCAATCATTTTTATTGAAATGATTTTATGATTTCAAATTGAAATCATGAAATCAAATTTACGATTTTTATTGCAATCAAAAACTAGCATCATTAACATGATATCATGTGATTGCAATTAAATTGATTGCAATCTTTCACAGCTTTGGTCCATATGAGCTCTATATTTATGGGCAGGGCTCGGACTTTCATGCAAATGCATGTTTTTTGTTGTGATAGATAAAAATGTATTGACTAATTATCTATGGGAATCATCAAATTTTAATTAGTTTTGCATCGATTTCTAGTTGCATATGTTTGCATATTTTAGAGATAAGAGCATATTTTGGCATATTTGACAATAAATGCATATTTTCAGAGCAATTAAAATGTTTTCAATGCAATATCTCAATTTTTGAAAAAAATATTAATATGCCGATTGTGGATGGCAACTAAGCCTCAGTTGGGTTGTCAGTTGCTGAAAATGATACAACTGAGGGCAACTGGCAACTGAGAGCTGTAAATTCAGTTGCTAATAAGTGCCTATCTGGCAACCTTTAATTTTCAGTTTCCGACTATGCCAAATCATGTTTGTTTTATGCTTTGTTCTCAAATAATAATAAAAAATAACAAATAAATATTTTCATATAATTTTAGTTTTAGTACTTTGTTCGTAGGTAAATGCACATATTTGAGCATATTTTTAATTTTAGGGTACACCTGTTAAGCGCTTAAGATTAATTTTTAGTTGCATGAAAGTCCGAGCCCTGTTTATGGGTAATTCCAATTTCAAATGAAACTGGTTCTGCATGATTTAATATACTATAAATAAATGTACATAATTTTTTTTTGTGTAAGACTGTCCATTATATGTCAAAAACGAAGACCGAAAGCACTCTTTATACTCTCTTCACACAAAATGGCGTCTCCGTAATGCATACTGCTGACTTTCCACATTAAAAAAGTATGGATTTTTCCAAAATTGAGACGAAATTTAAAAATGTTTTTAGAATAGTTGCATTTGTTTGTTTCTCTTATTTCACACATAAAACTTTTAAAAAAATAATAGAAAATGTAATATTTTTAAATTGTTGTATTCCGCAGTCTTGTGTATTGAACGTTACGCCTATTTAGTACACTTCGTTACTCAGTTTAATAATTGAAATTGCATTATAAACATAACCTAAAATAATACCGGGTTGTATTTCTAAATATTTAAAAGTTTTGTGAACTTGGTTAAATAGTATTATATTGCAAAACGTTTCATCAACCAATCATGTTTTGTATTCAAAATATATATTAAGTGTTAGACAATATTAACCGACTTCAAACCGACTTCAAAAAAAAGAGAAAGGTTATCAATTCGTCATTTATTTTTTTAAGGATGTTCTCTCAAAGCCGATGCGGTGGGGTATCATAATGTCCGGTGACATAATGTCCATGGACATTATGTCACTCCAAAAAGTGTCATAACGTCCATCGATATTATGACTCATTCAAAAGTTTCATAATGTCCATGAGTGCAGGGTCGTAAGATAAAAGTTTCCCCACTTCTTATATCGAATAGCGGCTTCGCTAATATGAAATTTTCTTCTTAGCCGGGACATAATCCGTAAGCCCTGAAAAAGGCCGGCTATACAAAAACCTTTACTCAGCGAAGTCGCTTTTCGATAAACTGATAGGAGAAAATCATTAAGCCCTGCTGAAGGACGGCTATGCAAACATCTTTACTCAGTGAAGCCGCTCTTCGATATACCGAGGGGAAGAAATCCTTAAGCCCAGCCAAAGGCCGGCTACGTAGAGTATCTTTAGTAATTGAATTAAAAAATCTTAAGACTTTCAATTTAATTCCAAATAAAGTCGACATACTTTAAGCATTGGTGACGCTATTTCAAAATTTTTTTGACGTCAATTGACTTTATTTCCCACCATGTCAGTGTTGGCAAAACGTTAATCTGATTAACGATTAACAACTAACGATTAAAAGGGCTAATCGTGATTAATGATTAAAAACTAACTAATCGTAAATAACTTTTTTTGATTACGATTATCGATCTTAATCAAAAATCGTTAATCCTGACTAAATAATTTCGATTGATTATTGCAGTTTGAATCAGTTGGAATATTTGCATAAATGTTTCAAAATAGTTTCAAAGCTAAATTAAAAAATTTTTAAAATGCTCTACAGGAAATATTTTCTAGAAATTTTTTGTGAATTTTTGCCATTTTTGTTATTTGTATGATTATCTGAGATTTTGTTATTCTTTACAGTTTTTCTTCAAAACATTTCAGCAATCAAGCGCATTTGCAAGTTTTTCGCGTTCTTTGCAAGAATTCGATTTTTTTTACCATATTTGCTATTTCCAATCAATTTTAGGGTTTGTTTCTTATATTGCGGTTTCTCGCGAGTTTCCGCCATATTCGCGATAGATACGATTTTTTGTAGGCTTTCAGATTCTTTATAGTTTTAACGAATTTCATCAAATTTAGAGTTTGCTATCAGCAAGTTTTTGCGAATTTGCGCCAATTTCGCAGTTTTTATTGAATTTTTCGCATTCCTTGTAGTTTTAGCGACTTTTAATCAATTGTTACGGTTTGTCTGATATATTGCAATTTTTCGCGAATTTTCACTTTTTTCGCGGTAAGCCAAGGGTTTTGGCTTTCCTACATTTTTAAGGGCAATATTAAAGTGTGAAATCTTTCCAATATTAGCAAGTTTTTGCGAATTTTAGTAGCGTCCGCGATTTTTTCCCCCAGCTCTGGATATTCCTTGCAGTTTTAGCAAATTCTAATCAGATTTAGAGCCGTTTTCATATATTGCAATTTTTTGCGGATTTCCGCTATTTTCGTCATAGAGGTGAGTGATTTCCTCCATGTTTCTCGATTTTTTTTTTTTTTTTTATAATTTGTTTTATACATATCCATTGATGAGAAAATACATATGTAAATTGTCATAATTTAATTCTTTGTTTACAAGTAATCAAATTAACGATGAAATATTAATGATTAAATTTATTAATCACTATTACGATTACCATATTTAATCATGATTATTTTAATCAGGACTAAATTAATCCGATTGACAATCAATCAAATTAACCAATCGATTGAAAAATCAATCGATTAATGCCATCACTGCACCATGGTAACCGGACTCAAGAATATAAAAACATATAAGCTTAAATATGTATGTATTAATTCGCTTTAATTTTTTCAAAGTATGGACATTATGACACAATTAGTTCTCGTGCAAGTACATCATAATGATAAAAATTATGGGCATTGCCACGCCTATTTTGTAGTCGTTTTTTTTTGCAAGGACTATTTTTAATTTAATTGAAATATTTATAAATAACTAAGGAGTTTATGTTAAAACTCAGCGAAGATATACATCTGAATTGTGCTTGTTCTGAAAAAAAATATTTAATTCGTAAGAAAGGGAACGTTTAAAAGCGTTATGTTAAAAAAAATTTAAATATAATTTATCTATATATCTTAGGGCGTAAAAAAAACTAACAGCAGCTAAAAGGTAAAAACGATATAGAGAACATTATATGTTTACAAAATTGTGATTTGCTTTGCAAAAATGTTGCTTCTAACACACTCTTGGTTGTTATATTTTCGAACAATTGTTTAATTCTCAAGCTCGTATTAACGTCGTGTGTGCTGTGTAATCATCTAATTATACAGTATCGTATTTTTGTTGTTGGTAATTTTCATACAAAAGTGAGTTATAATTATACAATTGAGTTTTATATGTTCTTCAAATAGCTGTATTTAGACCAGGTCTGGGAATATTCTGTTTGTTAGATTAATATGTAAAAATCTTTTATATATGTGATAACTAACATCAGAAAATACATTCCTCTTAATGATAAATATATACTTGATTAATTTAAATTTAATTTTCAAACTATTTTAATCAAATTTGCTTGTCACGAAAAAAATTTATTATATTCCGCGTCAAATTAAAATTCCCATACCTGGTTTCATTTCATGGTATCAAATCAAGGTGAATTAAATTGACATTTAAAATACGACAAAATACCGATACAACAAATTTGTCTGTTCACAAGCACATAAACAAATATGTGTCTTCTTTTTTTAAACGATAAGACATACGATTGAACTTGTGAATTGAAAAAATGTATTAGGCATGTCGTGTTCTGCTGCGAATAATTATTTGAAATTGAGATAACTTTTAACATTGTCGGCCGATCTTATTCAAATTGGTCTTATTTTACATAAAGCAAAGCGCTTAAAGAAAGAAAAGCACAAAAAGTAAAAAATTCTTATAATGAAAAAAGATCACCAAAACTTAAAAGGTCGTAAAAAAACTGTAATAAATTTGGATACTATTATTAAACTTCTCTCTTTAGCTCGCAAGAAAAGATGATGATGTAAGGGCCAATCTTGAACAAAGGGGAGGTGATAATTATAAACACTCGGCCAGAGTATTTATAATTTAGGGTTTACGAGAAGAAAAGAAGAAATCGTTAATAATTTCCTTTTCCTGGAGGCAGTATATGAGGGAATGCTTACCTCTTGTAGGGTGCCCGTATGAGGAACAAGGCAAATGAGTTGTAATTTATTTTCAATAAAAGGAACAATTTATTACAATATTTTTTTAGAGTAATTCAAGTGGTTTTAACTGATAAGTATTACAAATTTGGTAAGTATTTTAAGTTTAAATTTGAAGTAAATATTTTAGATTGTGGCATGTGCACAGTGCAATAGTTATAAAGGGAGTGAAGTTAATTTTATTTCGATTTATAAAACGATACGTCGGCTCGTTATACGAACCGATTCGAAGTTAAAATTAACCTCAGCGAGTAACTTATTATAGAGTTAACATCTTGTAATTCTATGTACACTGCAAAAATAACTGTTTTAAATTCAATTATATATAATAGATTACAAATGTGTCTTATATTAATATAATATAAAAATTATAAAAATGCATGCAGTTTTGTAATTTGTGTGTTCAAAGGTTACTTTGGACAAAAACTAAACAAAAACGACCAAAACTCTAAAAAATCGTCAAAAAGCGAAAAAATTGCCAAAAGGAAATAAACAGCAAAACTTAAAAAAATATATATTTAAAACTAGAAATATGATCCAAACACTAAAAAAAAATCGACAAAAATGGAAAAAAGGCACCAAAACGAAAAAAAAGAGCAAAAACAAAGAAAAATCGCAAAACGAAAAACGTGCCAAAACTAAAAAAATTAAGTGAACTGCGACTTTGGCTCGCACACGAAGGGTTCCGTACGAATATTCATATGTATATTCGTTTTCGTTTTTACCCCCTTTTTTTGTTTTGGCAGTTTTTTCGTTGTGCTTTTTTGTTTAATTTTATTTTTTAAGTATTTTCCGTTGTTTTTTGGCGCTTTTTTCATTTTCGTGATTTTTTCGTTTTTTCTGGATATATTTGGTTTTTTTTTATTTGTTTTTTGCGAATTTTTTTTAGTTTTGGCGATTTTTTGGCTTAGGCGTTTTTAACGTTTTTTTTCACTTTTTTACGATATTTTTAGTTTTAGCGACTTATTTTAGTTGTGGCGATTTTTTTCAGTTTTGTCGCTTTTTTCTCTTTTGGGGATTTTTTTTTTTAATTTTTGGTGATTTTTTTAGTTTTAGCAATTTTTTTTTTATTTTTTTTGTTATGACATTTTTTTCGTTCTGGCAATTTTTTTCGTTTTTTGGTTTTTTGCATTTTTTTTAATATATTTTTCGTTTTGGCATTTTTTTTTCGTTTCAGCGTTTTTTTAAACGTTTTTTGGCTTTTTGACGATATTTTTAGCTTTAGCGATTTATTTTAGTTTGGCACTTTTTTCAGCTTTGGCGCTTTTTCCGCTTTTGGGGATTTTTTTCGGTTTTTTGTGATTTTTTTTAGTTTTGCGATTTTTTTTTGTTTGACACTTTTTTGTTTTGGTGATTTTTTTTATTTTTTGCGATTTTTTTTTAAGTTTTTGTGCTTTACTCGGATTTGGCGCTTTTTTCGTTCTTTGGCGTTTTTTGGTGATTTATTTTAATTTGGCGATTTTTTCGTTTTTTGATGATGTTTTTAGTATTAGTTATTTTTTTCTTTTTGGCGACTTTTTTAGATTTTTGGCGTTTTTTTAGTTTTTTGGTGATCATTTTAGTTTTGGTGATGTTTGTTCGTTTAAGCGTTTTTTTAATTTTGGCGCTTTTTTCCTTTAAGCGCTTTTTTCAGTTTTGGCGCTTTTTTCGGTTTTAAGAGTTCTTTCGGTTTCTTGGGATTTTTTTAGATTAAGCGATTTTTTTTTTTGTTTTGACATTTTTTTCGTTTTGCGATTTATTTGGTTGTTGGAGATTTTTTTATTTTTGGCACTTTTTTTTTTTGTTTTTGGCGCTTTTTTCGTTTTTGTGATTTATTGGAATTTTTGGCGGTTTTTTTCGTTTTTTGATGATATTTTTAGTTTTAGCCATTTTTTTATGTTGTAGTCCTTTTTTTTTCTTTTGACGACTTTTTGTTCGGTTTTTGCCGTTTTTTTCGCAATCCTTTTAGTTTTGTGATATTTTGCGTTTTAGAAATTTATTTTTAATTTTGGTGCTTTTTTCCTTGAAGCGTTTGTTTCATTTTGGCAATTTTTCGTTCTGACATTTTTTTAATTTTGGAATTTTTTAGCTTTAGCGTTTTTGAAAATTTCAAGAGTTTACCTCTTACGGTTTCCAAGATACAGCATATTGTCTAAATTACATTATCTGATAGAACACCTTTTAATTTTAATTGTTTTAAATATCAGTGTTAATTGCTGAACTTTGAAAATTTTAAGTGTCTAGACATACATAAGTGTCTGTATATTACATTAGTATTTCAAAATTTTTCGTTGCTCGCTTTAGAACACCCTTTAATTTTTAACTGTAATTTTTTTGTTGTAGCGACCAAAGTTTTACATATTCTGTGAAGGTCCGTAGCTCTTACGGTTCCCGAGCAAACAGCCTGTGATAGACAGACGGATAGGCAAGCAGACGGACATACAGACAGACAGACAGACAGACAGACAGAAAGACAGAAAGACAGACAGACAGAAAGACAGACAGACAGACGGACAGCGTAGCGAAAACAATAGGGATCCTTTACGCCTTTGGTGTACGGAACCCTAAAAAATATCTAAAACTAAAAAATTACCAAAAACGGAAAAAAGTCGACAAAACGAAAAAAGCACCTAAACTGAAAAAAGCGCCAAAACTAAGATAAATCCCTAAAACTAAAAATATCGTCAAAAAACCAAAAAAAATCGGTAATGAAATTTTTAAACAAAAAAAATGTTCCAATTTTGCATAAAAAATATATTACGCTTAAACGTAATTTTATTTCAATTTGTTATGGTTTTTGTAATTAAATTGGACTACGCCTACCCCAGCTACGATTAAATCACTGTAGCAGCCTCTTGAAAATTTCAACATTTTCGAAAAAAAATAAAAAAATGCATCCATAGAATTTTAAATTTCTTATTACAAATTTACCTCTAAATATGTAAAAGACATTTAAACAATATGTAAATCTCATAAAAAGAAATATGCCAATGTCATCTAAGTAAGCCGTAGGAGCTTCTTTTTTTCGTTACTTTGTTCTATTCTGTATACTGGAGTACACAAAACAGGAATAATTCATTTAAACTATTGTAAAGTCATAATAAAACGTAATATATCAAAAGCATTTTTAGTAAATGTAGTATGCCTTCAAAAGTCAAACACATGTGAAAAAAGATTTTTTTCTAAATTTAAGACCAAAACCACCTTGACTATGCCTTAGTAAAATAGATTCCAAGCTACCAGATTATATCGAGAATGAAAAGGTCATAAATGATTCGTCATTGTCATACAACTTGCTAACCAACAAGTAGTTATAAAAGCTCCTTTTTTTCAAATACTATTAAAAAGTCACACAAAGCAACTTGTTGCTCAATTAAATGTCAGTAATGTAATGCTGTCATACTTGTGTAGAGATTAATATAGTGGTTAGCATTAGCAGTATTATTATGTGTTTCAATGTTAAAATTAAATTTGGTGGTCGCATGCTGAACAATGAAACCAGTCAACCACACCGCCCACACAGCCGCGTGACTGCATAAAATCATACTTCTGGCTCAGCAGGGACTTAAACAAGTTTGCGGTTTTTAATTAACGTTTTAATTTGTTTCAAAATGTCTAAAACTTGCGGGAAGTTAAAATATTATGCGCTTAAATTACATGCGTATTATTTAAGGAATAAAGAATTTAAATAAAATTCTTGGGAACTTTGACTGTGATTTTATTTAAACAAAATATATTAATTTTTAATTTTAATCATGTTTTAACTGTAATTTTTACCCACCTGCACATTGCTATGGAAAACAAACTTGACTATAGATTCATATGCAATTTCCTTGCATAAATGATGTAATCAATTGCTTTTAAGCAAAAAAAAATCTTAATTCTTAACCTTTTTATGGATGAATGTTTAAATGTCATATGCTATTATGTCATATCGTTCACCTTCTTCCACATAATTTTGCTTTTATCTTACAGAAAATACGCATACAAAATGCCATTGTTTTAGTTATAAAGTCCTTTAGCCTACAAAAACTAATTAACATACTCACACATTCAGACTAATTGTTTTTGAGCCAGAAAAGGTTACAAAATAATCTTACGTTGTATTCTAAATATGTTTGCTGTAGTGCTGAGTTATGCATTTTCGTGTGTGTGTGTATGTGTGTGTTTATAAATACCCTGAAGGAAATGCCGAGAGAAAAACTGTACTGATTCACTATAGACTTTTTCCCAACTACTACTAACTAATTGTACCCAGGCAATGTCCTTTGCTATAGACATTTAACATATGCTTGTCATCGAGATTCTACTACTGGCTTTGGAACTATTGACTTACTATAGACTAGGTGGTTCTTATGGGACCATAATGAGACATTACCACCAGAGATTCACTAGTGCATTTTAATGATTCTACATGCAAAGAAAAAACATGGTTGAGGCAACCATAATCGATATAATACATACTATGATTGAATATATGTCTAAATATATGGTTTAAAACATCTGTTTTACATATAATATGGTTAAAACAACCATATATAAGGTTCATAACAACCATATAAATGGGTCAAAAATACAATGTATGGTTTGAAATAACCATATATATGGTGCAAGACAACCATATATATGATTCAAAATTACAATTTAGGGTTTGAAATAACAATATATATGGTTCAAGACAACTATATATATATATATATATATATATATATATATATATATATATATATATATATATATATATATATATATATATATATATATATATATATATATATATATATATATATATGTATATGGATCTATATTACAATATATGGTTTGAAATAACCATATATATGGTTAAAATTTTATTTTTTTTAGCTTTTCAGTGTGTGGAATTTGAAGTAAAAAGTATTATCTATTCTCACATACATATAAACATACGTATTTGCTGACAAATGTTTTATCTACAATCGGCCACGTTCTGAACACCATTTCGTTTTTAAATATTTTAGCTTTTCAGTTAATTTCATATGTTTGAGTTATTTTATCAGAACTAAGCTACTAATGTACAAAATTGTCCGATTAAAGAACGCTGTATTTCTTTTTCAATGGTTTCCACAACGTGGCCGAATATTAATTGCAAGCATTTATCAAGTAAAACAAAAAACTGACGAAAACGCATTCAACCAAGCGATAGAACCAAAACTTTTTTGGAAGAAGAGAGCCATGTCTCTTTTGTAACCAAAGCTTAATTGCAAGTAAACTGTTTTAAAATAGTATATTTTATTGTTATAGAACTGTACTATTGTTGAATTTTTAAATATACCATGACTGTAGCTCGAATTTTTTTTTAATAATAATATTGTGAAATTCAATCATTTTGCTACTAATATGATTGCTATTAATGTCATTATTAAATGTAAGCATGAGTTTTTTTACGTACACTAATTAACGTTCACAATTGTTTAAAACAATAATAACTTATTTGCTGCAACCATAAAGCTATATATATCGGGAAACATGACATTGTTGACGCAACCATGCCACAACCATATCTTTTCTTTGCATGTACTCAACACATATGAAACTTTTTACTAGCTAAGGCAATTAAATTTTATTTTTTTATGAAAATTTTTAGTTTTGTGTGCAGCCGCATTTATTTTCATCGCAACAAAATGAGACAATAAAAAATCGTTTTGTAGCTGTCAAAAATTTCTCTTCCCATTAGAGGCAAAATAAAAAGTGTAAACGATTCGTTGACAATGTCACCAAAAAGTCACCAAACTTGTCGACAACAGTGGTGTCTTGGCGACACTTGGCCCCTGGCTTCCTTCATTCACGATAGCTATGGCATTAGTGAGCTTAATCCTTGTTACACTTCATTCTCATAATACATATTTCGAAATACAATGTGAGTTAAATTTAATCATTTGTTGCAAATGTGGAACACTTGAAATGACTTAAACTTATTTAAACTGTGGCTTTTTGTATCGGAAAACTATTCACATTTATGAATTTAAAAATGAATCATATTAGTACTTAATATGTATTTCAATAGTCGAAGAATGTCTTTGAATGATAGCCAGACTTTAGTGTCGCGAAACTTAAATCTAATACTTGGATTTTATGTTCTTAGAGGGGATAGCGCGCGCGCCGTTAGGCTTCAAAATAGGACACTTTTTGTCTATGAAAAATTTTAACTTATAATGGGTGATTTTATAAGAACTATCGGAAAGTAAAAAAGAAAAAAACACATAAAATTCAGAAAAATGCATGAAATATTTATTTGGATCGATAGTTGGGTCGATATAATTTAATGTTTGAAGATTATTTCATGCAAATGTTGGCCGCGGCTGCGCCTCAAATGGTCCATCCGCTTAGTCCAATTTTGGCATACTCTTTCCAACATTTCGGCCGGTATCTCACGAATAATGTTGGCAATGTTGGCTTCCAGTGCGTCAATCGAAGCGGGCTTGTCGCTATAGACATTAGCCTTAACATAGCCCCACAAAAAATAGTCTAGTGGCGTTAAATCGCACGATCTGGGCGGCCAATTGACTGGTCCCAAGCGTGAAATAAACTGTTCACCGAACTCGCCTCTCAATTGGTCCATTGTTTCGCGTGCTGTGTGGCATGTGGCACCGTCTTGTTGAAACCACATGTCATGCAAGTCAAGCTCTTCCATTTTGGGCAGAAAAAAGTTTGTTATCATCGCACGGTAGCGCTCACCATTCACAGTAACGTTGTGATTCGCATCATCTTTGAAGAAATACGGCCCAATGATGCCGCCAGCCCATAATCCGCACCAAACGGTTGTTTTTTGTGGATGCATTGGTAGCTCTTGCAATGCTTCTGGCTGCTCTTCACTCCAAATACGGCAGTTGTGCTTGTTCACGTATCCATTCAACCAGAAATGAGCCTCGTCGCTGAACACAATTCTTCGATAAAAAAGTGGATCTTCATCTAACTTAACAGAGCACGCATTTTGGTAATAAAATTCAATAATTTGCAAGCGTTGTTCGTTTGTAAGACGATTCATGATTAAATTATAGACCAAACTGAAGATGTTTGACAGTGACACAAGATACAAAACGTGCGTGAGCTGTCAAAACTAGTGTTGCCAAAAAGATAATAGCAAAAAAATCACTCGTTAGAAACTTCACGGGCCGTCTAGAAACCACAGATAGTGCGTATGAGTTATATTTTTCCCAATCATAACTATCATACGCTTTTATTTATTCGCAAAGAATTGAAAATAGACAAAATGAAAATGAGTTTTTATCATAGCTGTTAGTCAAATTACGATTCCTCTAAGCAATCAATTAGATTACTGTTTAAACAGAATCGTAATCAATATATTATCCACCATAAAAAATGTTTGATTACTAATTGATTACGGTTGTTGGTGAACAACCATAAACAGCAACTATTTTTGAATTATTTGAATATAATTTCTTTAATTATGTTTTACTTATTTTATTTCATATACTTTTCTTACCACACCACTGTACATACTTGTTACAAAAAGTTACTACAAAAAATTGTATGCATTTTAATAGAGACTAAAAAATTTGCATTTGTACTTCGAATATGTAACGTTACATCTTATTGCTCATTATTTAGTTGTTTTACATATATATTTGAAATTAGTAAATCCAGTTTCTTTATTTTTCTTTTCTTAACATTCATGAACTTTGAGCATTGTTAAGTTAATTGTCAATCAATATAAATCTGCCTCGCTGCATTAAATAAAGAAGTTTAAAATAAAATTAAATAAAAGCATTTACTTATAAAGTAAAATATATTATGATTGAAAGTGGTTTTTTATAGAATAAAAACACTTAATATTTTCGAGGCTTTAAACACTCATTTCAAACAACGAATAAAAATAATCTAAAAATACTTTTTCATTTCATTTCATTTAATCGGGAATATTTGGGACTACTTTCAAATAATCAAAAGTAAGCACAAAAAAATCCGGCTTCTTTTTACGATTACTTATTATAACATTGGTCGGCGTTTTCTAGCACAATTGTGCTGATACCATTCACACGTATTCTTACCCTCTTTTCATTTAGTCTTCAATGAGATAGCGATGAATGCATATGAGGCGGATGCTTACATATATTTTCATATTTTTTTTGAAGAATATTTATACACCAAACACTCGTGTTTCATTTCCAATTGATAATGATATGCTAAAAATATTTCATTGCATTTAAAACACGTTTTATTATAGAAATAAATTCAGTTAAGTTCAATTTAGAGTCGTACACCAAGGCTTCCGTACGAATACTTTATACATATATCTCTTTTTGCCTTTTGCCGACTTTCGTTTATTTTTAGTGCCTTTTTAATGTTTTCGCTTAAGAATTTTTTCGGACGAATTTTGTGTTTTTTTTTTTTTTTTTGATTTTTACACTTTTTCGGCCGCTAAATATACAAATTTCAAAAAAGTAGCAAAAGCATGTTAGCTTGTTTTTTGTTCTTATTATGGTGCTTTTAAAATTTGGTGTATACCTTAGTTAGATCGGGAGATGAAAGGTTACCGAATTTACTTGTTTTATCCCTTTTTGCCCCTTAGCTTTTGAATTTCTTAAAATCCCTTCTTGATCCGTGCATCGAAAAAGAAACCTATACCCAAAATTTGTTTCTAGTCAAAATATTCATTCAAAGTACATAACAAATAGTTGTGCAAGAAAAAAAGTAGCAATAAGAGCTCCTAATTTTACGCTTTATATGTATATCCAAACATCAAAAAATTACCAAGTGCATTTGATGGCTTCTAAAGGAGAGCAGGAAACATTTTAAATTGCATTTCTATCTTTGGTATATTAGGAGATAAACGGCTTAACAAAAAAGTACCAAAATTAAGTTTTCAAAAATCTCTTCTTAGTGCATATATACAAATATATTCATTCAGTATGTATAGCAATGTGAATAGAAAATACTTGTATGGAAAAAAATACCAAAAAGGGCTATTTTACCCCTTATATATTCGAATTTCAAAAAAGTACCAAAATTTGTTTGGGGGCTTCATAAGGAGAGAATAATGCATTTCAAATTTAATGTATATCTTGATTACTTTAGAAGATAAAAGGTTAACAAAAAAAGTACCAAAATTATGTTTTTTATCCTTTTTCGGCCCATAAATGTACAAATTTTAAAAACTACCAAACATCGGTCCACACATTTTTCTATCTTTCATGATGCTTTTGGAATTCTATGTCTACCTTACTAAGATTCGGAGATATAAAGTTACCGATTTTACCCGTTTATCCCTTTTAATCAACTTAGAAATAAAGTTTTCAAAAATCTCTTTTTAGTTAATATATACAATCATATGCATTCAGTATGTATACTCGTACCAATGTGCATGAAAAATAGTTGTATGGAAAAATTTACCAAAAAGAGCTACCAATTTTACCCTTTATGTATTCCAATTTCTAAAAAGTGCCAAAATGTATTTGAGGGCTTCGTAAGCAGAAAAGAATGCATATCAAATTCAATGTCTTTAACAAAAAAGTACCAAAATTATATTTTTACACTTTTTCGGCCCCTAAATGTACAAATTACATAAAAGTACCAAACACCTGTCCGCTTATTATTTTATCTTATAATGCTTTTGGAATTTTATGTTTTTTATGTTTTATGTTCGAAGATATAAAGTTACCGATTTTACGGGGGCCATTTTGTTGATATTTGTATAGGAATATATAGGAAAATCTAAATGCCATATCTCCAGAACAACTCAGCCGATTTCATGCAAACTTCACATAAACCATCTACAGTCCATTTCCAACGTATCCTGGTTGAAATCACTTGACCCGTTTTGCAGTTAGTGTTGACATCAAAGTGTACACTTTTTATATATATATAGATTTCCCTTAACCGGCATTGCTTATCATAGATAAATACATAGATTTCCAACTCTCGGCCTGTCAATAAAAAAAATGACAACTTTCTTCACAAAAAAGATGCAAAAGATGGTACAATTGTACTTTTTTAGCACTATTTTCAAATAGTCAAAAGTACAATAGCACCCCAATGACTAATTTAGCACTATTTCAAAATTTACCCTATTTACTGCAAATTCTGCAAAGCCTTAAAAGCAAAAGTTGGTTTTAATAATGAAATGTTATTACGGTTAGCCAAGTTTACGTCAGCAAATTTTTTTCAGGAAAAACTTCTAGCATGGTAGCATTAATATTAAAAATACCTTTAATAGAGAGTGCTGGTGGATGTAGAAATTATTAAGTTGAGTGTTATGTTTTTTTTCCGATGGGGTTTGTTTGAATTTGGAATGATTTTTCGCCATCCCACGTCAAATTTGGTTGATCAACAGACAGATTTCGGATATGTGCCATATTTGTTGTTCTCTTAACTATTCAAGAGACCGGCTGTATTCAATCCAATACTAGCGTTGCAGCTAAAAATTTAGATATGACTAAGACGTTGTATGACCACATTGGAACGACGGAAATAAATATATTAGACTTTTTAGCAAGAAGTATATCATGATCGTTTTATATTCAGATCACAACAACTTATAGTCTTTTGTCTACTTTTTTAACATAAACATTAATATTAATTGTTAAGTTTATCTAGATATGTAGTGATCCTGATGAAAGGTATCACACCCCCACGTTACAAGTGGAATTATCCCTTAGGGAAATGAATTAAAAAGAGATTTTTCCCAACCTCTACATTTAGAGAGAAAGGGACCTTTCTCTCTCAATGCAGTTCATATGAGGGAAGTTAGTGTCCCTTTTCCGAAATGCTATTCTTATACAGAAGATTTTATGATTTACTTCAGTTTTTCACTCGTAGATTGCTGATTTGAAAACTAGATAAAAATGCTAAAAGATAGAACTATTTTAGAATTTGTTAAGTTGTTTTGTTATTGCGAAAAATATCCCACAATATTGCCAAACTTTATATAGTTTTAGGAACTATAGCTAAATCAATTTGGACCTCCGAAAAATAAGCTTTCTTTTTATCAGGATCATTACATATAAGTACCTCGTGTAAATGAACGTCAATGTGCATTTCTGTTAATTGTTAAGTTCTTTACGCACATACAAATTTGTACAAAAATGTACAAATTAATTATGTACATATTTTAGTTAATTTTGAATAAAAAATATTTTAAAAAAATTAGTAAAATCGAACTGAAAAAAGTACACCTTTTCTTGAAAATTGGTACAATATGCAATATCTGACTTTGCATCCCTGTATTGTGTATTCAACAAACTTGAGAGAGGCAATTCAACACACATCAGAGAGAAATTTTTGCACATCAAAATTCACTAAAATGTATATTTTTTTGCATACACAAACACTTTTTTATTTAATTTTTTATTTCTTTTTTAATAAATTTTTTGTTTCACCTTTCTGTAATTTTTATATATATTTTTTTAATTTTGTTGACACTTGTACGTTGAAATTCATCGACGTTTTGAATCACTCTTTTCATTCAGCAGTATTGCACTTTTGTTAATATTTGGGATAAAATTTTTAGTACCAAATAGAAAAATTGGAATAAAATGTTTAGCAAATCAAAATTTTTGTGCTCAAATGTATTAACAACGACTCAAAATTCATATTGTCATTATTTAATGCAAAATTAATTATATATAACACCTAAAAATTCATGTTTAAGAAATATGAATTTTATAAAACACTTTTTGTATGTATACATCTATGTACTGTTTAGGTGGTGTGGTGAAGTTTTTATTTAAACCAATACTAATACAAAACGTTGTACTAACACATTCTTAGACTTAGGTTTTCTTGACAACCGATTTAGGTTTCTGACAACTATTTGCCAACAGTCAGGCTTCTACGTTTTTTATGTTGTTTATGTTGTTATTGAAACGTGAAGAATATTTTTAGAAAAATAAAAATATGAGGCTATGAGCCTGACGACTGCTCTAAATAAAAATTTTCGTACATAATATTTAAATATTTTTTTAATAGGCTTTATGTTTAAAATTTCATCGTATTTGCAGCAAATAAATGCAATACACACTATGAAAATAATCCAAAATAATCAGAAAGTTATCGCAGAAAAAGCAGTCAGAATATTTGTTTATTACTTTTTTGATTATTTGAAAGTGAATGTTCTAGAAAAATGTTCTTTGTGGTGTTTCACATAAAAATGCTGAACCCATGTTCGTGTAAATCTTAAGCGTAAGATTTACACGATTTCCTATACCGAGTACTAATTGTGAATAAGTATGAAATTAGCTCTTAAACATATTTTAAGTTTTCAATGATTTCTGGCGTACAAGTCGAGTCTGGAGTTTGGTTGTCTTTAAAGACCTATTAGTAAAATTTTATGTTTAACATTTTTGTAAATGATTTCATCCACACCTTCCCCCTTTCCAACCCTTTTCACGATTTGTTAAAATTAAGCCAAAAATTACAATTATGTTGGGGAGTTAAAGCGTTTAAATGTTCCACAAAAATATTTGCCTTAATATTTTGTACAAAGTTGCTGAACATACCGTACACGTCAGATATAAAGAACACATAGTTTCATATACCGATATGCTGCACGAACAGGCCAAATTCGGGGAAAATTTAACCGCCGCCCTCTACCCTAAAATAAAATTTCGCTCTGATCTTTCAAAACACCGATACACGTATATATGTTTGTCTCCTCTACCAGAATCGCTTGCCAGAATCCTATAACTTTTAACAAAGTTCGAAATTGTTGTATAGTGTTGTCATGAAATTCGCCATAAATATTCCACCTTATGGCTTCTATTTTATAGTCGTCTAAACTTGAGCATCTCGGCCATTTTTGAAGAAATTTCGTCATATTGAATAACTTTAGGGCGCGTCATCGGGTGGCAATAATAGCATGTCAGTCCAGATGCCGTGGGTTTGATGCCCGCCATTGAACTTGAGTATTTTCCGCAAACAAGCTAAATCGCTTTGTGGGTATATAAAGAATTTCGATGCCATTCGAAAGGTTTTAGTCTCCTCTCACCAAGTATTGATTAAAAAGAACTTAGCTTCCTGCTACAAGTCCCACTAAAATGCCAAAGTATTGTTTATCCTTAAATATCCTGAAAAATAATATATGAATTTTCTATATTTTTTGACAGAATGTAGCCAACTGACATATCTTTATTGAACGTTACATTTGCTCTCACGGTTGTTCTGAGAATGATTTTTACGCAAAAAATACCCCAGAAAAAATGAGTATAGAGCTTGAAAGCTCTACACACACCCATCTACTCTCTAAAAACAAAAAACAGGACGAAATTAAAAGTTATCACCACTTTTTCTTTCCTGTGACTTGGGTTCACATGGAAAAATATAAAAGTTTTTGTCTTTTACAATAATTCCTTACAAACATTTAGACATGAGCGAAAATAAATAAGCCTTATTCTTCTTTCAAATAAGACTAGTTTTAAGTTAAGAATCTAGTCGAATTGTATGGTTTTTATCCAAAGATATTTAATTAGTTTGGCTTAAGCTCGTTTTTAATTTAATCTTTTGATTAAACTATTTGTTATTTAAGAAAGAAATTCTAAAGCATGTAATAATTAAACATTCAAAGAAAAATTTTAGGCTGTACGGAAGGCTGAACTGATTAGGATGAGCTAAACACGAAAATAATAATAAATAAATAATATATTAAAAAAACTAAAAACACGCAACTAAAAAATAGGAAATAAATTTTAACAAATTTGAATTAGGAATAGTGTTATTGTAAAAAAGCGCGGGGTGCTTTTTAAGATATCAAAATGATAATCCTTTTCCTCATATCTGTCAATAAAATATTTGTAACTATTGAAACCATGCACCCCACGCTTTTTTTACAATAAAATAAATATTTTGACACTATTCCTAATTCAAATTTATTAAAATGTATTTTCTATTTTTTAGTTGGATTTTCTATAAAAGCGTGTTTTTTAGTTTTTTTTTAATATTCAGGCATGTTCTGAAAATCACACAGTTTTAAATTACATGTGATTTTAAAATCAATAATGGTCCTGCAAATGTTTTGAAAATCATAATCGATAGCTTTCTTTCAGAAATGATATTTAATGCACTATACAATAGTAAATTTAAAAAAATAGTGAAAGATTATCTGCATGACCATTATTGATTTTGAAATCACATGTGATTTAAGGCCAAGTGATTTTCAGAACATGCCTGATTATTTATTATTAATTTTTTAGTGATTACTTGATATTTACATCACTATTAGCTATTACATACCCTGTCAGTTTTTATCCATCTTCATTTCTTGTCTACAATTTAACTCATAAAAAATTTACCTATCTTTGTACCTTGTGTTCAAGTGACCCCATACCGAATTTTATGATTCTTACTATCGTAGCTTTCTATATAGCATGTAATTACTAATTACTTTGTATGGGGAGTACCCCTTCCTCGCTGCCACCTCGTCAATTTCTTACCTATGGTCGTGTCTTGTGTTCAAATAAACTAATGCCAAAGTTTAAGGCGCTTGCTATTATAGCTTTCCAGATATCAGATTATTATTAATTACTTTGTATGAGGAGTACCCCGTCCCTCCCACCTATCCCGCCAATTTTGTAACTATCTATGTTTTTTATCTTCAAATTACCTCATACCAAATTTTAAGACTTTCGCTATCGTAGCATTCTATATTGCATTTAATTACTAACTACGTTGTATGGGGAGTACCCCTTTTCTCGCAGCTATCGTTCCAGTTTTTTAACTATGGTTGTACCTTGCCCTCAAATTAACTCATACCAAATTTCAAAGCGCTTGCTATTATGGCTTTCAAGAAATCAGATTATTATTAATTACTTTGTATGGGGAATACCCCTTCCCCCGCTCCTATCCTACCCATTTTTTTACATATCTCTCACCTTGCTTCCAAAATAGTCCGTACCAAATATGAATACTGTAACTGCTGTAGCTTTCAAGATATAAGATATTTTGTTAGTATGGGCGTGGCACAGCTCACTTTTATATCCATCCTATTGTATTGTCATCTGAACCTAATGCGTGTGCAAAGTTTCAAGTTGATCGGATGTCTTGAAGTTGGTGAAAGTTACGTTGCAAGTTTCCGTTACATACTAACATACATATGCAGCTAATAAAAGTGTATTAAAATAAAATTTCTTTTTTCTTTTTTTTTATGTATACGAATCTTTAAAGTGTCATTAAGACTAACGGGTTGGTTTGATTAAAAGACTTTACATCTTGTTTGAAAGGCTACTAAACTACGCGTCGACTAGTGGCTAATTCGCTTTGATCGGGTAAACTGACGGAGTTATAGTATAATTCAGATGAACAGTTCTCAAGATTTTTGAATATAACTATCCTTAAAAAATTATTCACGAACATCTCGAAAACGCAAGAATGCCTGCCATCTCTTTTTTTGCGGTTATGGCAAAAATTTTAAAAAATTTTAAACTATTGTTATTTAAATAAACAGTTTAAATACTTAATTGCTTAAATATTTAACAACTTAAAGTTTTTATACTTTACTCAAGCAATTACATGAGGTTATATAAATGTCAGAACGCCTGAAGTGACTTGACATTCCTGCAGCTAACCGCAAACATTTATTTAAATACTTGTTAGAAAATAAGTTTGCTTTTCTGTTTTATGTTCTTCATAATTTTGAGGTTTCTAACCAATAATAATGATTTTTCTAAGTGTTTTTTATTTGCATTCTATTTATAAATGTTTATTTTTAAAAATCAAATAATAAAATAATAAAAAGACATCCAGATATAAACCACATTGTCATGAAATATTAAAAATACTTTACATACAATTGTAATTGTTGAAAAACATTTCTATAAATCTTGTTGTTGCAGTTGTTGTTTTTTTTAATAAAAAGTGTAGTTTATGGATTTATGCCAACAATATTTAATAATTTTATAAAATCTTTTTGTGTTTTTCTATAAATAGAAATTACATTAATTACGTGCCGGTATGTTTGAATAAGAAAATAAACAATTTTCAATTAGAAATTATTACGACTGCAAATGTTTTTATCTTGAATAGTTTTCGTTATTGTTTAAAAATATTTTTATATGCGAATTTAAATTTTATAACGCCTTAAGTAGTTTTAATTTATTTTTAATTAAAATTGTATATCGAAGACACGGTGATGTAATAAACACTGTGGGCCAATGGTAGTCAGTCAGTCAGTCATTGAAAATTGGCAGTATTAAACGTCTTCGCCAGAAATTTAAATTTAATAGCCATTAATTTGATCCTGCTGGAATTAATATGTATTACTCCCTGTGTGTAAAACCGATGTAAAATCAACATTTCGCAATTTTGATTGGAAATTATATTAAGTTTATAAGAAATAATTTGTTGTTTAAGAGTGTCGGTGTTTATTTGCTTTGTTCATTGCTACAATGCACCATTGTGCTCAGTTGTGTGACTTCTTGTTGTTTAGTTCAATGTTCGTGTTGTGTAAATGGAAATAGCCAGTGACCATTTTCAGCTGCTGATTTAAAATTACTATTGTTTCATATTATTTTTAAATGAAAAATTACACTATCCAACAAAAAAATGTCAAGGAGTATCACTATATTTTTTTGATATGTTATTGTCCCCTAACTACAACAACAGTCGTGCTTAATTAATTTTATCATAACTTCAGAAGGAAGGGGTTGTCTAATTTTATTACAAAAACCACTAAAAAGCTTGAATCTAAATTACCTTTAAGCCGGTTTCGGAATTATTCAGACCCCTATAATGAAAAATATTTTTTTTATGCAAATATGAATATTTTCTATCTTTTTTAATTTATAAATAATCGAAAATGTCAAAACCTTACAATTTTTATTTAATAGTCACAAAGCCACATATACTGCAAATAAAATAGCTTTATTTTCTGAAAATCGATGGATAAATAGTGGCTTTATTCACAATAAAGTGAAAATACCAGATTTTTTTCAAAAAGTCGAGTTTTGAAGAGGCTGCTTCACCGATTTTATCATAAGTTGAGTAAGAGTTATCCAATTTTTTCGCAAGGGCCACTTAAAAAACTTGAAACTAAGCTACCTTCAAGCTGTACTGATCACTTTGACAGTACCGGCAGCGAGTAATACTAACATATCCTAATGCACTTCACAGCACCATCCTTCGTCGGTATTGAAGCAAAACCGTCGGCGAAGTAAAAGACCTAATAAAATGGATACACAGCTTAAACAACTCAATGCTTTTACTTGACACCAGAGGGGCTTGCAACACTGCTCTACAAAAAAAACGCGCAATAGCAGAGTTGTAAATGAATTAAGCTTTCTATCTCTCTCCCACTTCCCCACCTGTTCTCTCTACACTATCCTTTTCCCAAAGAAGGTAACACATTAATTAATTAACTGGCAGGCATTACTTGCCTGATTGTGTTACTTCTCTTTAAAAAAAAAATAATAAATAAATAAATTTTGGGAATATTGACACCGCAATGGTATAAAAACATGTTTTTTCGGCACAATTAAAAAAATTTTATTATTTAAAAATTTATAAAAAATCAAAAATAGCAAAACCTTACCATTTTTATTATTTAATCATAAAGCCAAAAAGCAATAATAGACTCGAAATAAATTAATCCTTGGGCCATGCCAACGAAAATACTGGTTTCAATTTTGATCGAAATGAGACATCCGCCAACATAAAAGAAAACTCGAGTACTTCATGATAGATAAACAAATTTATGTCATGCCTATCTCTGAGACGCATTTGACAGCAAGAAGTTTTTTTTTAAATCAAAGGATATACTCTCTACGATACAAAATACCCCCAAGGTAGAGCTTGTGGTGGCTCGGCTATACTAATAAATCGCGATTAAAACACTACTTAATGGGTGATCATTGTGAAGACTATCTTCAAGCAACTAACATCTGCATTGAAGCTGTTTATCAAATCCTGGTGATTTCATTAATTTACTCTCCTGAAAGGTACTCTGTTATAGAAATTCAATATAGTCGATTTTTTAATTCACTAGGTCCACGCTTTTTGGCCGCCAGTGGCTACAACGCTAAGCACACGTTCTGGGGATCTCGTCTCATCACACCAAAGGGTCTCGTTTTGTTTGACACAATTTCTGAAATACGTTTGAATGTCATATCAAATGGGCAGCCAACTTACTGGCCAAGCGATCGCCGAAAAATACCTGCTGTTATTGATTTTGGAGTGGTAAAGTGTGTTCCCAGCGAAATGATCCAAATTGAAGCATCTTTAGATTTGTCTTCAGATAACTCACCAACCATTGTCACTATATATTTACATACAACTTCTTCACTCACTTGTGATTTAACGATGACAAGCACAAGTATAAATTGGTTGAAATACAAAAAAATATTTGAGTTCTCATTGCACAGAAAATGTTCCATTAAAAATGCCTGCTGAATTAGAATGTTTGAGGCAAACCTTAAGCAAGCTACTCTCAATGCTACTGCCAAAAATCTTCAGGTGAGATATATAATAATTTGAATTGTATTTTACGCCTCAAATGCTATCCCGCAGAAATAAGGTTTCTTTGGTTACTATGATACCTATGATAGCCAAAGAGCGTACGAAGGTGTAATCCTATAGGCCTATAAGTCTATTGTCTAATATGTCAAAACTATTTAAAAAGTTACTTATGAGTAAGTTAACACTCATACTGAATGGTACTGAATGCATTCGGAGCCACCCGTGAAATTGGTTAGAAAAACTTTCGAGGAAAAGCAACATTGCTCTGCGCTCTTCATCGATGTTTCGCAGGCATTTGAAAAAATATAGTACGAAGGTTTATTACATAAACTAAAGTAAAACCTACCCGCAAACACCCTTAAGCTTTTAGAAAGCTACTTAACTGAACGAAAAGTTTTTGTTAAGTAAGGTAATTTTCTAAGCCCTCCGCAGCGATTGAAGCCGGAGTTCCTCAAGGAAGCACCCTTGGTCCTATATTATATCTGATATATGACTCTGACTTGCCGATAAGCAGTAACATACACCTATCAACATTCGCTGATGATACAGCTTTTCTAAGCGTTCACAAAAGCCATCAAAAAGCTTCCCGTAAACTGCAAGAGTGCATCCTCAGTTGGAATAATACCTAACCCATTGGCGGATAAAAATTAACGAAAAATGTTTACATACTACTTTTACATTGCGCAGAGAAACATGCCTGCCAATACAAACTAATAACCAAACTATGCACCAACACACTGAAGATAAATACCTCGGTGTTCATCTTGATCGTCGTCTAACATGGAAGTCCCACATAAATGCAAAGGTGACCCAAATGAAATTAAAATCAGCTCAAATAAACTGGCTCATTGGAAGCAACTCTGCTCTAAGCATTGATTG
Organism: Panzeria rudis; assembly: GCA_956483635.1. Taxonomy (NCBI): domain Eukaryota; kingdom Metazoa; phylum Arthropoda; class Insecta; order Diptera; family Tachinidae; genus Panzeria; species Panzeria rudis. The sequence continues at coordinate 104,814,068 of OY101450.1, read as the reverse complement.
TAAACTTCTTCTATACAACTCCATTCTAAAACCAATATGTTCCTACGGTATCCAGTTATGGGGCACTGCATCGGCATCAGATGTAGAAAAAATTCAAAGGCGACATAATCAAATACTCCATACGATTACAGCAGCCCCATGGTATGTCAGAAACAAGCAAATTCATACAGATTTAGATGTGTTGCTGGTTAAGACAGTGTTTACTAAACACGTGACAAGATACATGCACGCGAGTCCCCTAGCCCGAATTATCATTAACTTTAAGGGACACTCTTGTTCTCAGCCGAACACGAGAGACGTAGTCACCCAAAACCAACCGCTGAAACAAATATTTTTGTCTGGCATTGGCTGGACTTAAAAATGAAAATTTTAGAGTAAAGTTTTGATTACTTATTGTTAGTTCAATTTTATTTAAAATTTAAAATTTAAATTTAAATTTAAATTTAAATTGTTAAAACAGCATTGTTATAATATCACATTTCATATTAAATGAATATGATTACAATATAAATTACAATATAAATTTTTCGTTTAATAATCAATTAAATCATGTTGAATTAAAATCAAATTCACGTTACTTATGATAGTATCTATTTATTGTATACCTAAAGTAAAGTTTGAAGTTATTGTGGCTGCAGTGGTTAGTGTGGGCAAGTGGCCCAAGTTAAAATCTTGACTGGGGCAGATAACTACAACATAAATTTTTCTGATGTCTATAGTAATACATATCACGTGTGTAAAATAATTGATAAAAGTATCATTTGTTTCAACTTGAAATAAATTTGATTGAACATGATTCTTTGTGTTATTTCAATATCAAATTCACGTGGTTTCAACTTGGTAGCAATTTGATTCAACATGATTCTTCGTATTATTTCAGTATCAACTTCATTTTGATTTGACTGTACTGAAATAATAAATCAGCATGAAATATAGTTATTTCAAAAAGAAAAATTGTCTTTGTTGATTATTGTAAAATCATGGTGAATTAATATGAAACACCTATTAAACAAAATTACTACCGAACATTTTTAAATTAACCATGTTTTCAACGATTTTAAAATAAACTATTTCTGTGTGTACTGATACTGCAAAGCACTTTAACTGAATGCACATAAAGCCAACAAATTAAGTAACTGAAATAATATTTTAATCCAAATCCCCTGTTTAATGTCACTAATGTCTGATTTTTTTGCAATATATACATATAGTCTACGAGCAGAAAAAGCATCACTGACTTTTGATATTTAACAGCAGGCTTTTTGCTAAAGAACAATAGTAAATATAAATAAATTTTTAAAATAAAAATATTTTCCTATCAAACAAAGACAACTTTTATTATCCGTTTTACATTTTCAATTGTGTTTTCCTTTTATTCTTTCATACGCTTCTACTGTTGCTGATGCTGCTGCGGCTGATGATGATGTGAATAGTAACCATGCCATACAACAAAAACAATTGCATCTGCACAGAATCTTTGTCGTGCAGTCATGGTTTTATTGTTTGCTTTTGTAAATTTTTTCTACTTAAAAATCAGAAAACTTTTTAGTCATGAACTCAAAACTCTGACCTTCATCATTTTGCCATATGAAAAGTAAAAATGTAAAAAAAATTGCTGATTTTGTTGGCTTCATTTCAAAATATTGAGTAATAAAATTTATGGCCACAAACTTTATTTTGTTGTGGGATCACCATTAGATTTGTATAAAACTTAATAAACCTTATCGTGTTTAAAGAAGGTTTAAGAAGATAAAAGCACTTTGGGTATTATTAAAGCGATTTAGGCCTTTGGTTGCAAACAGAGTGGGTGCTGATGATGAACCTGCGATAAAGCTGAAGCTATCCTAGAGGGAAAAGAATTTGCCACTAGACAAGTCTCGTAACTGGTTCCCTAGGACTAGCAACCGGCTTGAGTTCTTTAACTTTACATGAGAGGGACAGGTCATTTTTACACGGTGTTCTCATTGCAGGGTTTTAATTAACATAATTAAGATCAAAACAATTTTAATTATTTGACTTAAGCTCATTTTTAAATAAATTGTTCAATTAATTTATATATTTATTTAGAGAGAAAATTTTAAAGCATGTCGACAAAGAAAATTTTTGACTGAACCAAAGTCATCAGAGCTCTTTACCGCTTAGACCACACTACCAATGACAGCAGATTGCAGCCAAGTAGTTGAATATCATTTTCTTTTAATCAACTCACACTGATTCACTTTTACGCAGAAATAATTAAATTTCATTTTCAGTAAAGTAATTCAACGAATTAGTAATTATTTTGTCTAGAACTACAAACAAATTTTTAAGCACAGACATAAATGTCTCAATAATTTCATTAAAAAAAAAGTTTTTTCAGCGAACAAATTGTCCAAATCTATAAAAGAGTTAGACTAAAAATATTTCCAAATTCTAAACAAAATAATTTACTGAATAAAACAATAATATTTACTAGGTTTTCAAGCAATATTTTTGTCTGAAATTACAAAAAAAAATTGTTTTAAAATACTTACAAATTCTAAACAAAATAGTTTACTGAGCCAAACAAAAACATTTACCTTATTTTCTGTAATATCTCAAACAAACTTCTAGTCTGAGTCTGTAATAAATTTAGTTTTTAATATTTTTAAGTTTTAAATAATAACATCATCCATCATGCATTGAGCATTTATGATATTTCACTTCGTTAAATGTGTTCAATTCTGTATATTTATCGAAAGACTCTAAAAAATGAATAAGAATTAACGCAACAATATTAAGGAACTGATTCACTCAGATCTCTTCAGTAAATAAACTTGTTATGGAAGCTATACACGCTGCGACAGTTGATGCAACTTCGGTAGGTTGCACACGAAATTGTAACAATTGTGGGCTCGTTGTATTAAATTCTGTATTTTTTTGTACAAAATATCAAAAAGTTTTAATTTTTTGCTATGTTGCACAACGCTATCGCAACGTTTGTGTGCCTGTTGCATGCGGTTTTATGAAGTATATGTTATTATTGTTGTGACCGCCAGTAGGCATTGAATGTGAGTATTATTTGCGGACATTATAAAATGGAAGCTCTTTACTTGGTCAAAACTTGGTTGCAAAATGAAGTTGTGCATGAGATCACACACTAAATTGTATCGTTTTTGCAACAAAGGTGAGTACAACTTGATTACTAGCTGAGTTGTACCAATTGTCGCAACATGTATGGCTTACATTGCAATCGCATTGCTTTTAATATAACTGTTGTTGTTATGTATACAGCAAACTGAATTTTGTTGTTGGCGTCCTAAATAACAGTCAAACAAAAAATTTACTGATTCAGTAAAGAACATTTGCTGAAAATTCAATTTTATTTTAAACAAACTTTTGAAAATTTTATGGTGATCCATTTTCTATGTAGAGTTGTTTTTCAGCTTTTTATTTAATGGTTATTATACAATATCATGGCAATACCAGTAAGACATCCTGAAACACACTTTAACAAAATTACACTTAAACGAAAGATATTTTGTGTAGATTAATAATCCTTAAATTATTTTTGGCGACCGATCCAGAAATATGATGTGATGTGGGGACACTTGGTTATAGCTCCTTGTCTATATAAAAATAAAAAGATGATTATAAATAAACAGTATTCTGCAAATTGAAAAATTTTTAAATAGATGAACCATCATACATATGAAATGTTTTCATACAATATTTAACAAAATATTTGGAAATATATTGCCAACTAATCAAAGGTGGTTTCTAAGATTGTATATTGAATATATGAAACGCCCTAAAGTAGGCTTCGAAATATGTACACCCAAAATATTAAACGCTAAGAATAACAACAACGATAAAATAAACATTTCTATCAAACAACAACAAATTCAAATGAAATAGAAAAGTGAAAATAAAAAGAATGAAATAATTTCGTGCCTTAAGCTACGTTCATATCTATCTAATAATAAGCGTAACCACTATTTTTCGGTAAAAGTTTCTTTAATATTCCGTGTGTATGCCCGACAAATAAAACGATAAAAGGCAATACTGATTGTGTATTGAATTTTTTACCAAATAGACACAGGCTCATTTTAAAAATATTTTCCTAAAATTAAAAAAATTAAACCAGAAATTATTGGTTACGCTTATTTTGTCAAATATTTGATAGATGTGTACGTAGCTTTACTTAAGCTTAGTACTCTATTCAAATTTGCGAAAAATGTTGATCAACATTGGTTTTTCATAAGAAAAATATGACAAGTAACCAATCATAACTAGCCCTTGTAAGTATGCTGCAAAATTTTTTACGTTTTTAAAAACCCAATGTGTTTGTTGTAAATTTTACACGAAAAAAGTGGTGCTCATATTATTTCGCATGAAGACTCAAAATATTGTAAATACATTTCATATGTTTTTCACAAAATTAACAGAGTACCACTTCTGCAACAACTTTTCGTGAATTTTTTTTCGTGTAAATTTTTTTTATATGGACTTTTGACAGCACGTCGCACGAAATGATGAACAGAGTACCATGCTTTAGCGTTTACGCATGCCACTGGGAGTCAGGGCTGTCAGATATTTTCTGACCTATTTCGCCAAATTGATTTTAAAAATTGCAAAAAATCGCCTTTAGCAATATCATATAAAAACTCGGGGAAACTCCCGACATTATTTGTTTTTATTTACTTCATGTCGTCTTATTGCTCGGGCTTTATAAAATTAATGTTGCCCTGTGTAATTATTAATTAATTTCCATTGATTTTCTAAAACCAATTTGGTTTTATGGTAACCCATAAATTCGTTTATTCAGATCGTTAAGTTTATTTGAAAGTTTTTATTTCAAATGTAATTTCAATTTTAATTTCAATTTTAATTTCATGCATGAAAAATAATTTTAGCTTTGTAATAAATTCACTACCAAACCATTAATAGCTTTTTCTAAATCACTATTTTTACATTTGTCGATTTATTTTATTATTTATTATATTGTTTATTTTCTTTTATTTGGCTTTTTCCTGATGTTCAAAAACTCATTAAAATATTTTCTCCGTTGGAGAAAAACAAAATTTCTGAAAATTAATCAATTACTGCGCTATTGTGTTTTTAGTTTTCGTTTGTTTAGCATTTGGAAATAATATTAAAATTTTATCAAAGGTGAAATTAAGCAAAAACATTGACTCATTTGCAAAACATTTTTTATTGTTTTTCGGAAATCTGATTAGTCGAAAATATTAACGCGTCATTTGTTAAACAGTATCTGGTGAAGACCTAGAAATTCTGAAAGCAATATCGCGATTATTGCTTCATATATCAGAATGTTTCAAAAAAAATGTTTGCTCAACAGTCTGGACACAAGATAGCCAGTGGAACCTATTTTAGTTACACAGCAATAAGTTAAACAGAACTTGTAGCTGAGAAATCAAACTTATATAAAATTTTATTTAATATCACTATGCAACAAGCAAAATAACAAAAGCACTAAAAATTCTTTCTAACTCCAAATTTTTGCAACAATCAGCTGATTTTACTTTATTGTGAACAAAATCAACTTTTTTCCAAGTATTTTCCTGACACGTTAATATCTTCCCTCATTTCATGGCTCTAATTTTGACTTAATATTTATTATTTGAACTCCAAAAGCCATACAGACTTCAAATACATACTAAAATAAAATCTTTGCACTTATACTCTATATCTGAGTGCAATTTCTCTTATACGAGTTTTAACATTTATCTTATAACTAAAAAAAAACGAGAGGCTGGCGACAGCATCAACACAAAATGCTCTGCCAGAACGATAAAGAAGCGTCTTTTATAAATAAATCACTTTTCTTTATTGGCCTGTGGCCAAAAAATCTGCAACGAACAAACAAACAAACATTGAATAAATGTCTGTTTATGTTTTAAATAAAAGAAAGCAACATGAGCAGAAACATAAATAAATTCGAGAAAACACATATTTCTTTTAAATTAAATACTATAGGTCAGGGAAAAAAAGTATGGTTTCATTCACATCTTCTAGTGTTTAAAATCGAACTTGCATTTTTCTCTTACGAGTTAGTAGTAATAGGAGCTGCGTACACTGAAAGAATTTTGTTTCATAAGTCCAATGAAACGATTTTGTTAAATTTTGTTCACAATTCAAATGAAATATTCCACAATTCTAATAAAATTTCACGAATATTGTGAAAGAGTTTCATTGAAATGGCTACATTAGCTTTCATAGTTTCATTACAAAATTTCATTGGATTTATGACAACAATATTTTGTCCCTTTATTGAAATCCCTTTAAGTTTTGGCCAAATGTTTCAATCAATACTTAAAATTCTTCAAATATATACCATGAAAAATATGATGAGATTTCAATGAAATGTATTTCATTGTTTTAATGAAAAATTCCACTGCATTTATGAAATACCGATAAAATAAATTATATTCATATATCCAAATTTTCTTTTTTAAATACATTTAATTCCACAGTTAATAACCAAAAGCGAACAACAGAATTAAATGTATATGCTTGTTGTTGTTGTACTCTTTCGTATTACTATACGCCCATACACAATTGAGGTATTCACAAGGTAGTCATAAAGTCTTTTGTTTTTAAATAATAACACGAAAATATATAACAGCTGTGAACAACGCCTCATAATTTAGTGTGTCATTTCAAATTTGAGTCAGCTGACACAAAAAAGCAACTATAAAGCTATAAACACTTAAAAGACAGCAGGCTACCGACTTCAATCTGTCAAAATTAAAATACACACGTTTATATGAAAACGATTATTTTGACGACTTCACAGCTACACGACTACCGCTGTAGCTGTCGCCAACTTAGCCTAATTTCTATTTTGATTGGCGACAATAAACACATTAGTGCTGGCAACATAATGAGAAATGTGAATAAATTAGCGCTTAAAAATTTGTTGAAACTGATCGAAAATATGCAAATTGTTGAAAATAAAAAAAAACCTAAGGTAATAGCCCTCTCAAAAATAAAAATGATTGAGTAATTTTTTCGGCGCTATTTCTTGGCTCCGGTGTTACGGAGTTCAAAACTTTTATTTTTAATTAGTTATAACCCCTAGAATATAGAACACATATAAATGATATTGGTATCATTTCAAAATGCTCTAAAATGCATTTCCATTGGTATATAAATTCCTAAAATCTTTTAACCCATTGCGAGTGAAATGCAATTTTAATATTTTATTATCTGAGTTTTCATGTAAAAATACCATTATCTTAAAAAGTGCCCGATGCAACGATACTTAAGCTTGTACACAGTTTTATAGAGAACCCTCCTAGCTTTCATTTGGTATATATTTGATAGCCGTTATCGATGAAATACGTGAGTTATAGAGCTTTGGAAATGAGATTTCAAAAATAAATTATCTCATAAGCTCATTTTCAAAGAGCCAAAGCTCACGTGTTTCATCCATAACGGCTATCAAGTACATATATACCAAATGAAAGCTTGGAAGGTTCTCTGTAAAACTATATACAAGCTTAAGTATCGTTGCATCGGGCACTTTTTAAGATAATGGTATTTTTACATGAAAGCTCAGATAATAAAATTTTAAAATTGCATTTCACTCGTAATGGGTTAAAAGATTTTCAAAATGTATATACCAATAGAAACGCATTTTAGAGCCAAGAGAGAGCACCGAAAAAATTTCACTAGAATTGGTAGGCCAAAAAACCTATTACCCAATGAAATTTTTTTACGATTTTTCAACGATTTTGATATTCTTGACACAAGTCAATATATAATTTTCTTTAACAGAAAAGAACATCACAAAATTCAAGTATGTATTAAAAATGCAATAACAATAAAGAGCTATAAACAAATAAATTGATTTTTTTTAATTGTTTCGAGATATAAATATATTTTGAATAAGCGATTTTATTTTTATATTTGATAGTGGCACCACTGAATTCTACATCTACAGAAAACAGCTGAAACGTCAAACTTAAATGTCAGCTGTTTACGATGTAGATGCCGCGTTCAAAATAATTAAGTAGCTGACTATACGACGACAATTGACGCCAACAGCAATTGTAGTCGAGTAGCCGTGTACCCTGCTGTCGTCTAAGTGTTAATAGCTTTAATGTTTGAAATCAAAATGTCAAGAAAAAGTGAAAAAACTAAAAATAATAGAAATGTGTTGTTAGTCTATTTCATCTTGTTAATAAAGTAAATAATATCCTACCTGAATATCTTTTAACCATTTCACTTTAAATTAAAGTAGAAAACAGAGAACGAAGCCGATCGGCTGCGAGCCGGCTTAAAGCCGCCGCGGACTAAAATGTATCACAATAATCTGCCGCCGATGTGTCCGGCTCGCATCGGCTAAAAATCCACCGCCGATGTCTCCGGTTCGCATCGGATAAAAATATGAGCCGACTGTACCGGTTAAGCCAACTACCGCGGTTCAGTCAAAATATTTTTAAATTCAAAGTTATTTCATTAGTTTGGCTTAAGTTCATTTTTAATTTAATCTTTCGATCAAATTATTAAGACTGAAATTAAAAAAGCTTAGAATAGTTGAACATTCTAAGAAAAGGCAGTTAGTGAAGTCCCGAACATTTAGAAAAAATTAATTAATAGGTGCGACTCGCCACAAGATGGCGACAGTCTGTTAATTGAGCTTACTAGAATTAGTAGGATTTTCGCTGCAGTGTTGTTGTCACTGTCAGTGGTGGTGTAGGTAAAGGACTCTGAACAAAGAAGAATTTCGACAATTTCTTTTATTCGAATGAAATGAGTATTTGAATATCTAACTTTTTCCGATTTGTTTTGATTTTATATACATCACTAAGACATTTTTTTTTATATTTGTATATTTTTTTAAATAGTTTTTATGAATTTTTCTACGTATTTCGAATCAACTAGATAATTTGGTGTTGTTTTCCATTACATGAAACAAATAATAAATTTAAGCTAAGATATAAGACTTCAAGCATCATTTTCAGAGGTAACATGAATCAATATGTGCTATATTAACAAACATATTTGAGGTAAAAAATACAAATTTTGGAAATATCAACTTAAAGTAGTCTTAACAAACGTGAGTGCCTACTTTAAAATGTTGATATAATAATTTTTTAGAATACAACTTTACTCAACATTCCTTGGCAAAGCTACTTTAAGCATTTTTGCATACAGCCGTAAGGCCCTAATTGTGTAAATCACGTCACCAAAGTGAAATTTGTATAGAGAACAAAAACAAAATTTGAAATATTTTATAAATTTGATTAATTTTTCATACAAATTTCAAAATATTTGAAAGGTAAAGCAACGCTTTAATTTCTATACGTTTGTTTGGTGAAGAATTTGTATGAAAAACAAAAACAAATTTTTAAAATTTTGCCAAATTTATTGTGATTTACACAATTAGGGCCTAAATAAAAATGAATTTAAGCTAAAGTAATTAAATAACTTTGGATAAGAACCATACAGTTCGACTAAAAATTCATAACCCATTTTTCACTTTTTATTATGCAATTTTTTATATATCATTGATGTAATTTCAATTGCGAATATAGCATATTAATCGAGTGTACCAAAATCGTTCGAAATTTAACGCAACATTTCAATACGTCCTACAATCTATCAGTTATTATCACACCCCGGAGAATTTTTTATGCACATGATATTTCAAAAAGTATTGGCAATTTTCCGCAACAATTCAAGGTGTGTGTAATGATTTTGAGATCCTCCAATTTCGCTCACAAAAATCAACACTGTGCAAAGCAATTTCGTTACGTTTTCATTAATCGATTCACAATTGGATTGGAATTATGCTTCCAATATAATTTCGCAGCGTATTTCATGAACGGCTTACTTTTCTTATGCACTATGATTTAGGTTACGTTCGTAAACTCAGGAATTGTGCAATAATCAAAGTTCTACAATCGAAAACATACACTTGGGAATACTTTTTTTCGTCAAAACTTTCATTACACAAACACTTTAAGGGCCAAATAAACTACGCAAGCGGCTTCGCAAACAAAAAAATGTTTTTCATTTGCACACAGACTACGCAAAACTAGCTCGTACAAGCAAAGATTTTACACATTTATCACTAATTTAAATTGTAATTTTCCACGACAACCTCACTCTATGGAAATTTTGTTGCAAATGAGCTAATTTTATAATAGACTGTATAATCAGTTTGCGACAAATTCAATATGGCAGTTACAATATCTAAATTTTTGATTTTTCTGCAAGCAGCTTGCCAAACGTAAAAACACCGCCATATATTACACAACAGGCTTGTACAGACTGTCATGTTTGGCAAGCCGCTTGCGTAGTTTATTTGTCCCTCTACAGTGCTGCCGTATAATATTGGAAACAACAGTCGACTTGAGTAGACTTCAACCCGCCGCCGACTTTTTTTAAGCCGCCGCCGCCGAGATTTCTTCGACTTCAGTCGACTTTGACCCGCCGCCGTCAATATTTCGCTAAGCCGCCGCCGCGACAAAACAATGTCGGCTTCGTTCTCTGGTGGAAAATCCGTTTCTTCGCACATACAATATGAAATTGTCCAAATACATAAACATAAACGAAACAAGTTGTTGCCGCTGACTGAGCGACTGGTAGTGAAAAAACGTTCGGTAGCTGCCAGCCAGTTAGAGATTACAAACAAAATTTTCTCACTCGCATATTTTTTAGTGACAAAATTTTTTATTTGTATTTATTTAAGAGTTATAAAAATGTAACTAAATGTGAAGTTATAAAACTGGGAACAATTTCAAGACATACTTAAATGCATATTACATACATATATACATACATATATAAATGGCGGCGGCGTTTCTATAGTGTCACCGGCTCGACCAGAGAGTTTCGGCCGTCCGTCTCAAATTTATGCTGTGTAGTTAGGACAACCAATAAACATAGTATACAAAGTCTTATTATTTCAGGACTTTTTTGTTTGAAGCACAACAACAATGTTTTTAAACTTTTGTAAAATATTAGGACATTATGACAATATGACTAGATAGCACACCGTTTGAATCCCCCAAATATTTTGACAGTGCTGTTGACTGAAGTAGTTAAGACGTTGTATATAAAGCAAATGATGAGAACCTGAATTCGACACTGTGAACGGTAATCAATATTACAAAATTTTCTGATGTGCATTGGCGTTATTAACTTTCTCGCTTTAAAACCTGCATTGTTGTGGCGCTATAAAATCAGCTTCTGAACAAGCTCATATTGTAAAGTGAATAATGTGCCTACTTTCCTACTGCTTCAAAAACATGAAAATTTTTTACTGGGATTCAGTATCTCTCTGGTTCAGCGAAATTTTTTTTAATTTATTTCTTCTTTTAATATAATTTCTTTACGTTTTTCCTTTTCGAAATGACTGCATGCCCATTATTTATTGAACTTATTATTCAGTTTAATTTATTTACTTCGTACAGCAATCGTTTTACTTTTACAAACATTTTTAAAACAATTATCGTAAATCTGTTTCGTACATGCAGAATAAATACTTGTTTATATGTTAAAGGAAATAATTTTCAAAAAATTTGTGCACAAAAAAACTTTATTATTAACACGAGGGAATGAAATTAAATTGAAAAATTCATTTAAAAATCGTTTCGGCAAAATAAAATATATGAAATTGTATAGTACATTTAAAAGTGATTACGATGCCATGTTGTTTATATTTTTTATGGAATTCAGGCAGAATGTGTTAATTTCTTGTAGAATTTCCGCATTTGAGTTGATGTTAATCTACCAAAAATACAGAAAGAAATCACTGTTGGATTCTTTTAAGAGTGCAATAACATCATTGGTTTATATGTCTTCAAAAATGATAATGGCTAAAGCTTTACAATCAATACAACAGAGTGGGAAGGATCGCAAAATAACGTAAATAAATAGAAATGACAGCAGCAAATGCCGCTAAGTTACAAAAAGAAAAGTAAGCGTGTTTCACCTAATAGCCGCTTGTAGCATATCTAACACTATACAATTATATTTGTTAAGAAAAAGTATTATTTTCAGAATGCATTTTATTTATATATGCTCATTTATTGTTGTTCTTGTTGTTGATTGCTTGCTTAAGTATCTTGTAGACACAATATAACAAATGAGATACAAAAGCAACAACAATTATTCTACTTTATTACGGAATTAGTATGCTGCAAGGCTTGTTAAAAAAAAGCTTTTCTGTGACGTCACTTGGAAAAAATTCGAGCTTTAGCATGCGCACTAACACACTGAGACTCTTTGTTCGCTGCCACTCATTCAGCCATTCATTTGTATCTCTGTTCAAAGAACGTTTTTCCAAGTGTTTCGGTATTTATAAATGAAAATTGAAAAGCCAACAAATTTTCTGCATGAAATTTGTATAAAAATTTATATGGAAAATTCAGTGCAACGCGGACATTGGCCCCTTTAGCAAGTGAATACGATAAAAACCGGAAAAATATTTATTTTGTGGTAAAAAAAAGATAAAGAAGATTCATATTCGAAAAAAGAAAGAAAAAAAAACAGATTCATTGCAACTACGGTGCGGTTTAAAAAAATATACATATAAAATTGAATTTTTTATACACAAAAAAGAAAAATTTATACAATATTTTTTTTATTTTTTATTGAAACTAAAAGTTTAAAATTTTGGCTTTTAGTTTACTCTACGTACGTGCTTAGAATTGAAAGGTAATTTCAGTGCGATCGTAAAAATTCTTCGGAAAGGCGGCACCTGAATGCAGTTAAAAATTGAGAATAAATTGTGTTATAAAACGAAATAAAAGGTGTGATAAGAAATAAATTTTAAACGAATACAAAATACATATAAAATAGCAAATAAAAGTGAAATTTCTAATTTAGAAAACAGAAGCGTAAATTTTGAATTAATTGAGATTTCTTTTTGGTTTAAAAATAAAGTTTTGTAAATATAAAGAAATATATTATTAAAAGATATATGAAAAAATATTTGAAAAGTAGCAAAATAAATTTTTGAAATTGCTTAACAAATGCCAAAAATTTTAAAATTAATAAATTATTTAAATTTTAGTAAGAAATACACGCAAAAGTGGAATGTAAGGATATCAAAATATAAGGCCAAGTTAATTTAAAAATTTGAAATCAATATCATATCACTAATTTAACTAAATCGAGCAATAACAAGATGTGAGGTACTTACGTCTTTTTGGCGGTTATGGCTCGATTTGTTGATAATATTAAGAAAGTAATTTTCGCAGCAAAAGATAGTTTTTAGGAAACAAGTACAACAGGTTAAAAGCAAATAGTTCTGAAAACTCAGCAGACGGGAACAACGTGCTGTTTTCGGGCGCCACTATACCTCTCTATTACTATTACATTTACAGTATTTCCACGTGCAAAAAGGAAATAATGTCCATGGACATTTTACTTTCAAAATATAAATAATGTTCATCGAAAATCAGATATAACATCCTTGGATATTATATCCGCTTTGAAGTGTAAATAATGTCCATTGTTCTCTCCTCTGAGTATATAAAATAGTGGCTTCGCTGAGAAAAGACCATCTCCTCTGGGTATATCGGATAGTGGCTTCGCTTCTGACTGGCTTGCATTTAGAATCTTATAAAGAGAATCCATATGACAGACCGAGGAGACAACTCTTCAGTCAGGGCGGAGGCCAGCTATTCATAAAATTTTTACTCAGCGAAGCCACTATTCGACATACACAGAACAGAAAATTTAAAAGCTCAACCAGAGGCCGGCAATGTGGGAAGCCGGCAAGTCAGAAAGCCTTTATCGAGCTAAGCCACTATTCGACTTACCCACATCTATCTATATATGTATACACTGAAAGGAAAACTATTCATTCAAGCAATGAAACGGTTTCATCACATGTTATTCATTATATTAATGAAACTTTTCATTAATACAATGAGCAATTACATTTCATACATCAAATCCTTCAATACCTACTCTTCATAAATTTTTAATAGTCCATTGTATTAATGAAAATCATCACATTGTTTAAATGAATTATATTTTTGAGTGTTGTGTTTTTCTTCCGACGGGGTTTTTTTCAATTTGGAACGATTTTCCGTCATCCCACGTCAAAATTGGTTTGTAAACAACCAAACCAAATTTGACGTGGGATGACGGAAAATCGTTCCAAATTATATTTTTAGCGAATTTATGGAAAATATAAGTAAGTCATACAATTTTTGTCAACTTAATGTATATTATTTTTCAAACATAAGTAAACCAACATATTCAGGTATGTGATGGAATTCGATTTTGAAAACGAAGCACTTTTGAAAGTCGCTTTTAACGCACTTTTCATAAAATTTTTATAATTTTTGTGATACAGCTCTTTTGTAATAAAGAAATATTTTTATAATATTTGCTATAAAATTGTTTTTAATAAAGAAATATTATTAAAAAACAATTTTCAAAATTGCTTCGTTTTCGGAATCGATTTCCATCACATACCTGATTATTATTATTTATTTCAAAAATGTTACATACTCGTATTTATTACTTTTCAAAGTTTTGAATTTCTAACTAATATAGTCATCATATATGCAATGAAAATATTTTCTTTCATACATAATAATATTCTTCATTGTATAAAACACGTTGATAGATATGTGTCTCCCTTTTTTCTAACAATACTTCATTTATGTATTTGAAATAATGAGAAACGAGAGTGCCTATTGGCTGAAGTGGTAAGCGCATTGACTAAGAATCATGAGGTGTTGAGTTCGAGACTAGTTTCAGGCAAGCCATCAACATTTACTGGTTTCCGAGCAGTACCGGTAGTGTATATACAGACACAAACTAATGCACATTACAGCACATTAATTGCCTGAGTGTGCTACTTTTGTAAAAGAAAAAATAATGAAAAATCTACATTTAATACATGAATCTGTTTCTTTGAAATTATGAAATCGTTTCATTCCATTTATGACATGGCTCGCCAAATGAAATTCATAAATACAATGAAATATTATACATTAATCCAACGAAGGACTTCATTAGCTGACTTTCAATGACAAATTTCATTAATAAAATGAAGAAAATAATTGTCTGAATGAAGGCTTTCGTCTCAGTGTATGTATGAAAATGGATCTGTGTTTGTATGTTTGTTTGTTTGTTCTTTATAGGAATCCTATAGGAATTTATAGGACCGATCGAGTTGAAATTTTAAAATTGTCTAACTTACGATCGCGAAAATTAAAATAGGATAATTTTTTTTTTAATTTTTATGAGAAAGGGTAACCCTCCCATACAAATAAATTTTTACTTTTCTTATATCTGAAAAACTACACTAGTGAGACTCTTTAAATTTAACATGGGTCATTATTAAAATAAATTACAAAATTGCGCAATATCTTGGTGGTATAGAGGGGGAGAAGGGTACCCCCATACAAAGTAATTATAAATTTTCCTATATCTACAAAACTGCAATAGCGATGCTGGATAACTCGAAGACCAAAGTAAAAGTTCCAGAAAAATCTTGGAGGTATAAGAGGGGCAGAGGTGTACCCCCCCCCCCCATAAAAATCTGGCTAACTTTTGCTTATTTAATCCTGGAACAGACTTAAGAATGCATATTTTTACTACTTATATAAATTTAATCGCTTAATTCACAACAAATTGTGTGTAATTTGTATCGGCTTGTAATATTGTATTGATGGATAAAAAAAGAACAAGATACATACAAATACTCTCTGAGAGTACATGCAAATAACCTCTGAGTATCGTAATAAATACGACTTTTTCAAAACATATGAAATATAAGTGTATTCAATACACTAATTTGTATATGAAAATTATCAACAACAAGTTTACACTATTGTATTCAATACAATATTACACTCGATACAAAGATACAACAGGTTTTGTGCATTAAGCAAATATTTTTACTTACTTATATTTACTCAAAATTTATTTTTTGTTTATTCCTGGTATTGAACTTAACTCATCATGTTTTGTAAACCAACGCCTCAGACAACTCAGCTAACTCGGTATAGAAATAACAACAGCTAAAATCCAGCATAAGCCAGCAGCATGTAATACGACGTTTGTAGGCTATTAGCCTGAAACACACACCAAATAAGACAAAACGGTTTTTCTTAAGTCAAACATACTCGTATGATTCTAACGCACACCAAAATAAATTTGGTGTTTGTTGTCTCATAAGAACTAATGTTCTGTTGTAGTATTAGTCAAAAAAAAAACAAATTTGTCTTATTCGGTATTTGTTAAGCCTTAGGCGGCACTGCACGAACACCTGTTTGTTCGTGCACGAACAACAAGACAACAACTTAAGCAACTTTTTTAAAATACTTATTTTAGCAACAGGGGTCTCTACACCAAGCTTTATGATGCTAGCTCATTTGAAATTAATTTTTGTGCCGCTTTCAGCTCTTGGACGCATAGTGGAGTATCTGGATGAATTAATCTCAAAAATGAGTACTAATGGCTCTAGTGTGGGACGGGCTGAAATCTTGTTCGGTGGATAGAAGCTAAAAATAATAGATTTTCAAAAAAATCGAAGAATGCCGACATTTTTAAAAATATGATTTGAAAATTCAAATCCAAAAAAACAAAATCCAAAAAAAAATTTGGATATCATTTTTCTTTGTAAAAAATATCTAAAAACAAAAATAAAAAATTTTTTTTTTATTTAGAGCATAATTAAAAAAATTATGTGCAAAAAGCTAAAAAATTGATTTTTTTTGTAAATGTAATATCTCAAAATTTATGGCTCTTTTCAAGGTTACTAAAAAATGTCACAAGATTGGAAAAATCAACAAAAAAATTAAAACCGTTCGATTTGGCGTGGAATGTCCCGTATATAGAATTTAAAAAATATCAGATTTTTGATCACAATCCTAGCAAAAAAAAAATTTACTACCAGCAAATAAAAATCTGAATTATTACCACTAAAACTTTTGAGTTTTATTTAATACAAAAAATTGGCGAAACAAAAACTATTGCTTTAATTAAATTCTAACCAAAATCAATCAATTGCATAATTAAATTACAACATTGTGCCACTTCAGTGAATAAATTAAGTTTTGTTAAGCTAAATTGAATAAGAAGTTGACACATTCCGTTTTGTGTCTAATTGGAAAATATTGTGACACTTTCCTCACCACCGGTTTTCATCAATACAGTTTTTGCGTGAATAAATAAATATATTTTTGGAAAAGATAACAACCTAGAAACAAAGTAACCCGGCTGCAAAACAGGTTGGTTGGTTGGTTGGTTTCAATAATTAACTGTCTACTAATTGTGTCATTAAATTAAGAATTTGTTTCTTTTATGTCTGCTACATGTTAATTTTGTATATATTTTGTCGATGGCTTTTTTTTGGTTGACCTAAAAAAAACGCTGTAATGAAAACACAAAACAAATATTTCAATTAAGTTAAACTTAATACATATTAACAAGATATGAAAAACTTTGATAGGTTTATTTAGAAATTTGTTTTACTTTTTTGTATATAATTCTTTTTTTTCACTTAATGGCCAAAAATAAATAAACATGACCTTTGTGACTACTTAGGCAAATCAAAAAAAAAAAATACTACATTTATTTAACCATCATAAAACCAAATTTACACAAACGAATTTTTATAGTAAACTGGATATTATAAAGTCATCGAAAACAAAAATGTTCTATCTAAAATTTATCAATATTTAAAAATATTGATAACAAATTTATCGATATACGTATACCACCAAGGGTATCTCCTTATTATTATAATAACCCCGCGAGCACTGAACTAACACAGGTGGGGTAGTCTTCTAGGTACAAACAGAAAAAGGTTAATTTTAAATGTTTAGGTAGTGATTTTGCTTCATATGTATTTCATGTTATTTCAGCATGATTTTACAATAACCTTCAAAGAAAATTTTTCCTTTTGAAATAACTATACTTCATGTTGATTTACTAATCGAGTACACTTAAAGCGAAATGAAGTTGATACTGAAATAATACGAAGAATCATGTTGAATCAAAGTTATTTCAAGTTGATACAACATGAATTTAATATAGCCATTTTATAAATTATTTTACTTACGTGGTGTGTATTAGCATAGTAATCAGAAAAATGTATCCTGTAGTTGCCTGCTCCAGCCAAAATCTCGATTTGGGCTCATCTATTATTGCACAGTGGTTCTAAATGGAAAAAAAGATTAATAAATATGTAACTTTGAAACTTGCGTTCCGATTACAAAACGATGTATGTAAAAATCATAGCGGAGGACCTAAGCTTTAAGAATGTTGAATTTTGGACTACCCTGTTGAAACACACGGCGAGCACATACAATCATATTATTCATACGTATAGAATTTTGCTCTAAATATTTGGAAACTCGTATTTTCTTCACATTTTTTTAGGAATTAAAGATTCATAGTAAAACGGACGTTTAATACAACGTTTAAAAATTTTTTAAAAATTAAAAAACAAAGTTTAGTACAGTTAACATGCAGGTCAATTAAATGCTTCTAAGAACTTGACTATTTTTAGCTAATCTGCTCTTCTGACCAGATTTTAAAGCGGGCGAGTAACTCAGATTACTTATATTAAATACATATAGATTAAATATCTATATTAAATATATCTAGTATAATTTGTAGAGAAATTTTAAAAACTCGATGGGATTTTTTTTCTTAAACGATTAATTTATAATTTCGTAGCAAAATTCATCATTTTCGTCCAGTGTAATCTTTTTACAGCCCTTTTTAAAATGTATGATTAAGAGTTAACGTGGACTTTAACCGCTAGTTTTTTATACCGAACTTGCCGTTAAAGTCCATGTTAACCTTTAATCGAACATTGTGAAAAGGGCCGTTAAAGTCTAATCTTTTGAAATATTGGAAATAAAAAATTTCAGTTTTGAAAATATTTTAAGAAAAAAACTTGTAGCAAATAAGCTCTATTTTTTACCAAATTTTGCCATTTTTCACTCCCATTGCAAAGTCTTGACTTTGATTTCTTTTAACAACTACATAAATTGAGATAACAAAAAAAAATGTCTGCATGTTATCAATGATAGTGCTAAAAATCATAAAATATTTTTTTGAACATTTTGGCTATGCTATTACCGGAGATATTGACGAAATAGAGTACAAAGTCGAGACCAAAAACCAAATTTTTAAAATTCAAATCCAAATTTCTTCGAAAATACTAGAAATATTTTAATTAAATAAACTGTATTTTCTGTATCTATTTATAAACTTTACTTCAACATTAAATTCATTGAAATCGGATAACATTTGTAAAAGCTATGAGGCCGATAAGGTTTTTCATGACAGGGATAGTAAATTTTGACACCCTGTAGCTTTACGTGTATTTCAAAAGGGTAGTCCAAATTTAAACATTCTTAAAGCTTATGCTCTCCTCTATCTTTGCATGCATCATTTTGTAATCGGGTCAAAGATACAGATTTATTACCCTTTTGCAAATTGGAACCACTATTTGTTTACAGTCTGCTACTTTCAGCATTGTGCCATCGGGTGGTCCCTTTTGGCATTGTGCCACCGGCATGCCACCTTCGGTCGGCCACGTTCTGTCGCTGTGTCAGACGCCCCTTATCTTTGTTAGCCTTCAATACACTCCTCCTAGTCACCGAATCCGGCTCCATGACCCCCACCAGAAATAAAAGTTGTAATTTAAAAACAAAAATTCCTCTTACCTTGATGATACCAAGTATACGACGGCAATTCGTCAACAAAAAAACCACTATCCGGAAGATACTTAGGCGATACTTAAGCGATATTTAGGCCATACTTCTCAAGAATTTAGCAGAGACAGCTGGTGTTTAGCCGATACACCTTCATTTAGCAAGGGTGCCTTTACGTAAGGCACACAACTGGTTCACCGATTCCCAAACATTTGGACAAAAATATCCCCGAAATTCCAGATCTTCTCTGGATTCCCAAAAACGGAAACAAAGTATTCCCAAAATCCCATAAGCTGCCCGGATTTTAAACTTCCCGAAACAACGGCAACGCCGAAAAGCGCAAACATACCAGAGCGGCAGTACTGAGTTTTTAAGGAATTTAACCTTCGTTTTGAATTGTCGTTCGTTACACGTATTTTAACATGTACTTTTTCATTTCAAAAAAATTGTTTTAGCTCTCAGCATAAAAAACATTTATATGCTGCATATCGTATACACAATATGCCATAAGGAACTTCGTTTTAAAAATTTATTTGAAATTAAAGTTATAGTCATGTAGATATAAAATGAAATGTAACGTTGTGAATCTAAATTGATTATTAGGCTAATGTTTGTAACGTTATATTCAGAAAGAATTGGGCATGATTAATATTCCAACGAACAAGAGAAAAATTAACATGAACTTAATTAGTTCAACGTACACAGCAGAACAGAGTAGCGCCACTTTCAGAAGCTGCTACACTTCCATCGTCAGTGCTCACGTGTATTTGCTTATCACCACTTGTCATATACTCAATTATAAAATCAAACTAAAAAAGTTTATCTTGAGTAGAACAAAAATCAGAAAAATGGGAATGAAGAAAAATAAACCGATGGCAACGCTGGGAAAGTGCAGTTAATATCAGTTTGAGAGTGATTTAATTCTCGTATTCAATTTTCACGATAAAGTTGTATATATAAGAATTAAAACCACATTGAACAGAGCCACCTGACAAGTGGTGATAATCGAAATAATCATATTAATGAAATGTATCGTTGATTTTTGATTGATTCATTAAAGTAGATCCAACTTTAATTTGGAATGATAAGAATTAAAAAACAATATTTTATTGATTCAATATTGAACTATTTTGTTTTAACAGTGAAAAATATTAAATCAATGAGATTTGATTTTTGATTTAAAATTAACACTTAACAATGGTCATGTTGATTTTACATTAGTATTTGTATGAAATCAGAGTCAGGTCTCATTTTGTATGAAAATATCTCTAGTTTTCCTAAGTCACTTCGTAAAGTGATTTTATAACTGCAAATGAAGTGAAAAAAATGGTCATAACTTCCTTGTTTCGAAATGAATTTCTACAAAATTTCTCATTTTTGAAAGATACGATTCTTATCTTTCAATTAGGGCGTGGATTTTAAAAATCAATTAGTAAATGGCTAAGGTATGATGGTTTGGGGGGAAAAAATTTTAAATTTTTAACAAAATTTTATTTCCCCAGGCTATAAGTTGCTTATGAGACACCAAAATACTATACATATATATTTATTTGTGGGAAACATTAAATAGCTTTCCAAAAATGAGTTATGGTATGTCTTGTGAGTTATGGTATGAGTTATGGTATGTCTTGTGCTTTTACTTTTTTGTTTCGTATTTAGAAATAGGACGGTCATGCTATTATATTTCATCGCAACCCATAAATGGTTTAAACGATTTAAATAGATCATACACAAAACGATGAGGAATAAATTTCCAACTGTTTCGAAGTTATTCAGAATTGGGTACTCCCGTAGTGTAGTGGATAGTGCGCAAGACTATTAACCGGTAGGTCTCGCTGTTCGATCTTATGCAGTGTACGTGTGTATCTAGCAAACGAAAAATAGGTTTTTCATGCAAAATTGAACTTTTTTCGTGTTCAAAAGCTGATAAAAAATTCAGAGTACTTAAATGAAGTCTATTTGCTGATAGTTAAGCATTGTCTATATGCATTTCAATGGCGCTTTATCAAATCGTCAGTAGACTTCAACCACAACTTTGAAAAGTTACAAACCCTTTATCTTATGCACAGACTTTCAAAAACCATTTGAGAATTTACAAATGATACACTGAAAAAATTCCATGCAACATATGCAAGAAAACGCTCGTACATATTACGAAATATTTCGTTATTTCGCACCACGACAATCTTTCGTAAAATATACGAAATGTACGAAAATAATCAAAAAATAAAAGTAAAAAAAAAAAGTATGGCTCAACCGGGGCACGAACTCGCAATCTTCATATTTCAAGTCATGTACTCTACCCACTGAGCCACTTTCTACTTATTTTATTAGAGCTAAAAATTAGTTTTATTTACTTACATCTGAAAAATACAAGGAAAAATATTTACGAAAGGTATTCGTTACTTTCGTAAATTTAAAAAAATATTCCCTAAATGTTTTTTCGTAATATATACGAACGTTTCGTATATTTTACGAAAAAATTCACTACGAAAGTTTTGTTCGTAATATGTTGCATGGATTATTTTCAGTGTACCTGATATTTTCGAAAATCACAAAAAATTAAGATAAGCGTATAATTTTGTTTTGTATTTTTGCTGGTCTGGATTTTATTGCTTCATGTTTTTGCTTATACACAGAAAATAATCCATGCAACATTTTACGAAAAAAAACTTTCGTAGTTACTTTTTTCGTAGAATATAAGAAATGTTCGTACATATTACGAAAAAAAATGTTGGCAATATTTTTTTGAGGAAGTAAGGAACATCTTTCGTAAATATTTTTTTTTTGTTAAAAAATATATTTGAAATAAAAAATATTTTAAAACTATTTTTTTATAAATTGACATATTTTTCAGATGCAAGTAAATAAGACCAATTTTTAGCTCTTATAAAACAAGCCTTGATATATGAAGATTGCGAGTTCGTGCCCCGGTTGAGCCAAACTTTTTTCCTTACTTTAATTTTTGAATAATTTTCGTATATTTCGTTTATTTTACGATAGAATTTCGTGGTGCGAAATTACAAAATATTTCATAATATGTACGAGCGTTTTCGTTCATGTATTGCATGGAACTTTTGCGGTGTACTAAAAATCCATAATAACTACACTGAAAATAATCCGTGCAACATTTTACGAAAAAAACTTTCGTAGTGACTTTTTTCGTAGAATATACGAAACTTTCGTATATATTACGAAAAACCATTTAGGCAATATTTTTTTGAATTTACGAAAGTAACGAATACCTTTCGTAAACATTTTTCCTTGTTAAAAAATATATTTGAAATAAAAAAATAAATTAAATTAATTTTTTATAAACTGACGTATTTTTCAGATGTATGTAAATAAAACAACTTTTTTTTTAATTTACGAAAGTAACGAATACCTTTCGTAAACATTTTTCCTTGTTAAAAAATATATTTGAAATAAAAAAATTAATTAAAATAATTTTTTATAAACAAATTCCCAAAGCTCTAACAATTTATGATGACACAAATAAGTGCAAATAACTTTTTATTCGCAAAGTTTTCCCTAGAAATCACACATCAAAAATTATTTGCCTTTGTAAAGATGATAATTAAAAGAAATATTAAGTTTTGATTTGAAACCATAAAAATATTCGTTCACGCCTGCTTTTGTGTGACAGACACACCATTATCGTTTGTTTTGGCTTAAGTGGAGTAATGAGGGAAACAATTTTTACCAGACATCAATCAGTAAATGATGGTATTAAAGATTGATTATGTAGAAATGTCTAGTCAATAAAATTGCCAAGTTAAGATTTCAGATTTTCTGTACAAAAACATTGGCAGAAGCTATTATGTTCATGCTTTTTGATAGGAAAATGAAAATTATTTCATTAATGTTCCTTGCAATTTATTTTAGTATGTTCAGAGAAACGTGATTTATACATATATTTTTCTTGTGAGTATTCCACTTATGTGTTTAATGTGCGCAATCTGTGATGAAGTTCGTAATATGTGTGTATGTAGTTATAAATATTTTATAAGAAAGGGATATGAATATAAGGAAGAAGGTTGGCTGGGTTCAGCTGCTGCCGAATATAATATCTTCTTCACACAACTATGAAGTATTCTAGGAGGGTTTCTTTTAATTTAGTTGTTACCGAACAAAGTGTTTCTAAACATTTGCCCGGAGTTTTATTTCCAATTCCTTAGAAAGGATTTTCTGATATAAAATTGTTTTCCCAATTTTCAAAATTTTTTATATTTAAACATATAAAATTTTGAGAGTTTTTACACGAATTTGAAATTTTTTAAATGTTTTATATATTTTTGATTCTTTTGATGTCTTTACATACATTTACATATATTTATTTATTTAAGTTTTTTTTTTTTTGTTAGGCCTTTTGTCTATATTTCATTTTTATTAGCTATTTTTTATATTCAATCTAGACAAAACGACTAATAAAACAAAAAAATACAAAAACAAAAGTTAAACAAAAGAAAGCTTCCCAACAAACAGTTTTTTTTTAATTTATTGGAAATTCATTAGTGTTCTTTTTTCCAATTTGTTGTTGCAAGAAAATATATTTGAAAATTATTATAAAACAAAACAAAAATATCGCGAACAAAGATCATATTGGTTTTGTTGTTGAATCATGGGAATGGCCAGGCTGTTTTCACAAAATAAAAAATAAATGGTAAAATACTTTCATGAGGAAAATATAAAATAAAAGTTTATGAAAACGAAAAATCAACAGGCAGGTAAGCAGGCAGGCAGCCAGCCAGTCAAAAAGAAAGATGAAAGCACAAAGATATATTGCGTTATGAAACGAGCATATGGCCCCATTTAAAAGTTTTACTAAAATTTATAGAAAAATCCTAATTTACACAAAATTGTTCGTACAAATGAATTGAAATTTATATATAAAATTTCTGCAAAATTAATACAAATACCAAGTGTGTTTAAATAAACAAAATTATATTTTAGGCTGGTAAAATAAATCAATATGTTATTGATTTTTGTTTAAAATTAATTGCTCGTAAAACATCCAAAATAATTTTCTATTCTTAGAAATAATATTCTTTTAAATGTTTACGTTCATAGACTGGCAACACTGTTTTCTTTGATAATCGATTTTACAGCTGTCCAGTTGGCAGAGGGAGGAATGTTGTAGATGTGTGACCGATTTGAGAATTCACTTTGAAAATTTCATGAAATCGGGTACGTAGGATATGGGGAAGGGGGTTTAAAAACTGCACAAGTAACGCTGCGTAATATATGAACAGTGCTAATGTACAAAAGGTATTAAATCTCTGTATATCTCATCACTCTACTTTTTTCTTTCTTCTGCTTATTAACACTCACATGTCAGACGTCATAAATGAGTTTTCGTCACTAGATGTATTTTTCAAACTGTCACATGACAGAAACAACTAAATGTGTCAAAGTAATTTTGCCTAATTTGTTTCACAATCAGTTAATGGCTGCATTAATTTTAAAGTTTAAAAAATATAAAAATTTTTCACAGTCAGCTATGGCTGACAATATTCAAAGGCGTTCACAGAACAAATGTCATTATGAGTAACTTAAAGCATGTCCAAACAGCATACACCAAGAACGTTAAGAAAATTAAGAATTGAAATTCGAAAACCAATTAAGAAATCACGAATAATGAATTCGAATGTTAGAATAAGGCTAAAATTATGTACCGTGACAGTGAAAACTATACAAGCCTCAGATTTTTTTCAACCTTGAATACACAGAAAAAAAAGGAATGTAAAATCAACATGACGCAATTGTGACTAGAAATCATATTAAATTTACAAGAAATAGTTTGTCGTTAGTGTGTTAGTGTTTATTTGCTTGGCTCATTCCCTACCAGCAAATCTATAGTTGACTACAAAATTAATCAACTTATAGTTAACTTTTTTAGACTAACTAAAAGCTAACAGCAATGTAATCCAGAACTAACCCAAAATAAATTCTTAGCGTCTCTTTTCACAATGTACGTTTAAGAGTTAACGTGAACTTTAACGGCAAGTTCAATATACAAAATTTGCCGTTAAAGTCCACGTTAACTTTTAATCGTACATTATGAAAAGGGACGTAAGTTGAATGTATAGAAAGATTTGGTGAGAGCTAACAATTTTACTCTCTCAGCTACTTTGAAACTCATTTCGAGTCTATATTAACTTTTTGCTGTCATTATTTTAAATGGCACCTTAGATGGGTGGTCAGCGCGTTGACTATAAAACGTGTGATACATAGTTCGAACCCCAGCATCATCTCTTTGCATACGAGCTATCAGTTGACCTAAATAAAGTCAACTTGTAAATTAGTTAGAAAGTAGTGCTTAAAATGCTTAAAATGCGTTAAATGAAAAATTATTCATGTAAACTTAAATCTCTTTGATCTTAAAATTTTCACTGTCAAAACAACTTTGTTATACACGTTATATTTCATTTTAAATCAACATGACTATAACTTTAAATTCAAATAAGTTTTATATTAAATACTCCATTTAAATCCAGCTAAATTAAAATGAAATTAATTTTACATACGATGGGTATTTATTTAGTGTATAGCTAAAATAAAGTTTGAAGCTGTTGTGGCTATAGTGGTTAGCGCGTGGACTGTCATGCAAGTGGCACGGGTTCAAATCTTTACTGGGGCAGCCAACTTCAACACAAAGTTTTCTGATGCCTATGCTAATAGCCATCACGTAAGTGATATGGCTATAATTCAACATGATTCTTAATATTGTTTTAATATCAAATTCGCGTTGTTTCAACTTTAAATAACTTTGATTCAACATGATTCTTCGTGTTGTTCCAATATCAAATTCACATTGTTTAAACTCAAAATAACTTTGATTTAACATGATTTTTCGTATTATTTCAGTATCAAAGCAAAGCAAAATCACTACCGAAAAATGAAAAAATTAACCTCGATTTCGACAATTTTACATTGAAATGTTTCTGTGTGAAGGTTCTATTTGCAATACTTTGTTTCAAACCTTATTCATTTTTTTTAATTTGCCTAGAAGGTGTATCTTATACTGATTAAAATAAGCCGTAAATTATACAAATCGGTTGGGAATTGGTAAAGTTAAAATTTTTTAAACAAAACTTCATAGTAGAATAGTGCATCCAAAGTATTGTGAAGCTGCTCACAAAGTAAATAATAAAAAGTGTATACATAACTTCTAAACTGCTGGCTAGGAACTAGTCCCTCTACAGTGGGCTAAAGCTTAGGGGTGCTGTTAGCTGAGTAGTTAGCGCGTTTGACTACAAACCCTGAGGTCTTGAGTTTAAGACTAGTTTAATGCAAGCCAACAACATCATGCATTTTTCTCATCTGCATTGGTTTGTTATTGTGTTGGTTGTTGTTAGAGTATTAAAGTGATGAAGGCATAGCACTGATCACTTTGGCAGTACCGGCAGCGATTAATACTAACATATCCAATTCCCTTTACAGCACCCTCCTTCGTCGGTATTATAGTATAACCGTCGGCCAAGTAAAAGAAGTAATAAAATGCTGTGTAGCCTCTACTTGACACCAGAGGAGCTTGCAACACTGCTCTGCAAAAAACGCGCAATAACAGAGTTGTAAACTGATTAAGCTTTCTTTCTCTCTCCCACTTCACCACCTGTTCTCTCTACACTATCTCTTTCGCAAAGAAGGCAACACATTAATTAACTAGCTGGCAGGCATAACATAATTGCCTGATTGTGTTACTTCTCTTAAAAAAAAAAGCTGAACAAAACCCATATCTAATACTTTAGAAATCTTGTAAATTTCGCAAATCTCAAACAGTTTTCAAAGTTTTTATATAATTTGGTATGCTAAAAAAGGATAAATATTGTAGGGTATACTATTTTAAATAAATTCGGTAAAGTTCGACTTTGACTCATACACGAATAGTTCCGTACGAATACCTTATAATTATATCCTTTTTTGTTTTGGCCATTTCTGTTTGTTTTTGGGGATTTTTAATTTTTGCGTTTTTTTATTTTTTGACGATTTTTTTCGTTTTCGTGATTTTTTCCGTTTTAACGCTTTTTCGTTTTGGCATTTTTTTTAATAATGTTTTCTTTTTATTTTTAGGATTTTTTATTTTATTTAATAGATTTTTTCGTTTTGGAATTTTTTGCGTTTTTCTTTCGTTTTGGGCACTTTTTTAATTTTGGGTTTTTCGTTTTGGAGATTACCTTATTACATTAATTATTAATTTATGATTTAATTATCAATTGTGTTTGCTTCAAGTGTCTAATAACACTGATTTTGATCAGTCTTGCATCAAAGTGGGATTGTTATGTTAAACAACGAACAAAGTAGACAGCAAGGTATTTAATCGCACAGCATAGAAAAAAGTAAGTTTCGTTTTTGATAACAAAAATCCAGGTATTCAATAATTTTTTTTTAATATCCTGTGATAAAGTATTCCGGTATATTGATAACAAAATTATATAAAAAAAATATATATATAAATTAAAAAATATGTTGACATTGCTAGGATACGAACTCGGGCTTCCCGAACGTAAAGCATACTCTCTACAGCTGTTTTAAGCACTTATGTATGAAAAGAAAAGAAATAACCGGCGTGGGAAAGAACAAAATTCAAAATGTTGTTCTAAAGTTGGGATAAGATCAATGTAGCGAGCTGCCACTTCAAATTTTATTAAAAATAAAAAAAAAAGTTATTCATAGATTCTCCAATTTCGACTTTGTAATTAGGGAATCATATCTGTGTTATTTTTCTTGTTGTAAAGAGTAAAATTGGCTTAATTGAACTTTATTCATTAATTATGCAATACAGGAGGAAAAGGTAATTATTTCTGGTAACACCAAAACATAAGACAACAAGCTGTGGTCTTTAACATCCGATACAATCCCTCTTCAGTCGCCAAGTATTTTACATTAGATTCGATTTGCGCCTGAAAAATTTAACTTTTAGAAATTTAACTTATAGAAACGACTTTATACATTTTTTTATTTTAATATGGCCTACAATGTTATTCTTTTTTCTAGACTAATTCAATTTATTATTCCCCTTTACACTTGCCTTTTATTTGCCATTGTGCAGACAATAATATGTTAAGCATTAAAACAGAAAACATATTTTTAATATTAAACTGCTCTGGGGCCTTTCTTCATCCCTTAAATTACTTAACTAAATATGTTTTTTATTATTTACGTATTTCTATATGTGAGAATGTGTGTGTGTTTAAATGCCCGGTTGGCCATGTCTTTCAGACATCTTGCAATACCGACGCATGACGATGTTAAAGCATCGATGACCTGTTGGTGGCAGCTCAAACATTTCAGTGAGAATACTTTCGAACAAATTGCAGTTAAATTCATACATGACAACAAGAGCGACAGTGTCATCCATCTTTTCATTAATGACCATGTAAATGACAACATCCTCAGAAATGTCTTTGATTCCCATAACATTCTTTCGTTTGTTTCTTTTTTATATGTGTTCTACAATAACAATTTGAGGAATTTGTCGCTCAGAGAGCGTTCAATACAAGAACTTTTAATAGACATTGTAACAGAACTTGTCATCAGCTCAATATTGCTCAATTTTGCAAGCAAAAATGTATCAAAATCAGGGATGCCAACTTAGCCCTTTTTCGGGCTAAATTTAACCCCTTTTTAGTTACTCAAAACGCGAAACAAAAACGCACTTTTACAAAATCTAGCACTTTTAACAATTATACTTTTTTTATTACTTTTTGATCAATATTGGTAAATTTTTTTTGAGAACTATTTCTTCCTTTATTATAGTAATAGCGACTTGTGGACATCGTTTTTACTCATTTTCTGTTGCTAGTTTGCCTTACCAGTAATCAAAAAAGAAAAGTCTAAAATAATTTTCTATTTCTTTAAAAATTGGTTGTGATTATAAGTTGACTACAAAATTTAAACGTGTTTTGATAAAAAAAAAAACACTTTATAAGTTGTTTTATATGTATCTTTTTTTTTTAATTTAGCCCTTTTTAGCCCCTTTTACAAACATTTTTGCACGTTTTGGGTCCAAAAAGCTGGCATCACTTATCAAAATTAGTAAAACTGGTGACAGAGAATGTCACAAGACGTTCATTTGCTGGTATACGAAGAACAGTGTTTTTTGTTGTAACGAAATTATACGAAATCTTAAATTGAACTTGCAAGACTAGCTAGCCTACAATATCCACCAACTAGTTGGCATGCCCAGCTGAGTCGTTTCTCTTTTAACCATTCTTTGAGTACGGCTTCTTTTAGATTGTCTTAAAAGAAACTTTAATCGATAAATATCGAGCATGACAAATGTCGAAATTTCCTTAAGTAGTTGTTGATGAAAGTGACCTCTACGACAAGTTGGCCAACCGGGTGTGTCTATTTGTATTTGTATTTATTAAAAGCTGGTACATATTTGTTATGTTTATTCTTGATCAAACTTTATATTTTTTTGTAGATTTTTGTTTCTTGTGAAATGTTTGCCATAGAAACATGACACCTGTTGATATTTTTCTTTCTCTCACATCATTGTTATTGTTGTCGTTTGTTCAATGAATTTGTGGCAAAAAATCTATTAACAGGAACACATACACACAGTTACGGCTAAAAGTACCCAGTGAACATTTCTTGCCGACATGTATCTGATCCTACTTTTAACAGAATAGTGGATAAATTGCCGGTACGCTGGCTCCGCATATTTTTGGAAATATTATGTGACTGCTATCAGCTAACGTGCACTTTTTTAGAGGGAAATTTTATTTCCTCTAAGGCTTATAACAAAATAGTCCATTGTGAATCCAAATTGATTATTAGGCTAAGGTTCGTTACGTTATATTCAGAAAGAATTGGGCATGATTACAATTCTAAGGAACAAGGAGAAAATTAACATCAACTTGAATTTTTAACGTACACAGCAGAACAGAGTAGTGCCACTTTCGGAAGCTGCTACACTTCTATCGTCAGTGCTTACGTGTATTATGCTTAGCACCACTTGTAAGGTGGCTCCGTTGAATGTGATTTTAATTTTCATATATGAGTAATTCCATTTAGCCGGGTTTGACCACATTACACATATTTTTCGTTATAAATAAAGAATATATAATTTTTTACTTAACCCTCATACGATCTTCGGGTGAAATTTCACCCATTTTAAGTTTTAAAACCATATATCTCTTAAAAATTTTATCGGATCGAAATGAGACCTTTTTCTAATTTTCTAAATTGATATTTTACACCAAAAAACGGTACAGATTCTTTGACATACTTTAGGATTTCGAAATTATTTGAAGAATTACGTAAAAGTCCCTCGGGTGAAATATCACCCATTTAGAAAAACTCATAAGTATTATTTGTGGGAACCTTTCTGTGGTAACCTTTATGACAGAAATAAAATATTTCTGGCAGCACAGTTCAACCATATGTTTTTTATGTGTTTTTTCCATGTGATGATTTGCAAAATTATGTAATTCCGTTATTCCACATGCGTCATTTGAAAATTATTTTTGTTGGCGTAAATTTTGTAACACAAAGAAATATACATAGTGAATTTTGCAAAAAAATATCGAAAATGTCTACAACAAGAAAGGTAAATAAAAAGGTAAATAATAAATAAAAATATTTTCGAAAAACAAAACAATTTATTTTTAGCGTTTACTTGATGCTGAAATTGAGCATTTAATGGAAAGTTGGGAAGAAAGTGATGCAGCAGACGACTCTGTTACAGATTCTGAAGATTATGTTCCCGATAAGTTGGTTGAGCAAATTTCGCATTCTTCCAGTGATGAAAGTGAAGAAGAAGAGTTAGATGTACCCACTGAAGCAAGTAGTTACATTTCATCCAAGGACAAAAAGGTTATGTGGTCCACTGAGTTGCCAAGTACTTTTGGACGACCATGTGCAGAAAACATTATTCGCGATCGAATAATGTTTTCAGCGCTTCTAGTCGCATTGCTAGTATAAGTGATGCATTTAATGTATGTTTTCCTGAAACTTTACGGAAAGTTATTATAAAATATACGAATGTGGAGGGTCTTCGTATTTATCAAAATGATTGGAAAGATATTGACGATGTCTCATTACAATCATATTTTGGTCTACTTATACTGGCGGGCGTGTATAAATCACATGGCGAGTCACTGGATAGCTTGTGGAATGAAGAAACGGGAAGGCCTATATTTCGTTCAACGATGTCATTGAAACAGTTCAAAAAGCTAAATCGAGTTATAAGATTTGACGATAAAGCTTGCAGAACAGAACGCAGAGCTCGTGATAAGTTAGCTCCAATTAGAGAGCTATGGGACAAATGGGTGGATAATCAACAACGTATTTATGTTCCACATGAAAACATAACTATTGATGAGCAACTATTGGCATTCCGAGGTAGATGTGCATTTAAACAATATATGCCATCGAAGCCTGCCAAATATGGCATTAAATTTTGGGTACTTTGTGACAGCGTCACAAGTTTCGCCTGGAATTTACAAGTTTATACTGGTAAGTCAACTCCTGATGCAGCACCAGAAAAGAAACAAGGTCAGAGAGTGGTTCTTGACCTTATAAAAGATCTAAAAGGGCGAAATATAACGTGCGACAATTTCTTTACAACATACGATCTTGCTGTCGAATTGCTAAAAAGAAAAAACACCATTGTGGGCACAGTTCGGTCCAATAAAACGTTTATGCCACAATCAACTAAACAAGAACTTCGTAAACGTTCAGTTTTTTCCAGCATGTTTTTTTTCAATGACAAAATTTCACTGGTGCAGTACGTTCCAAAAAAATATAAGACTGTCAATGTCCTAAGCACTTTTCATCATAACAAATCGGTATTGGATGGAAGGAATAAGTTGCCAGAGATTATTTCGTTTTATAATGAAACTAAAGCAGGTGTAGACACTTTAGATCAGCTGGTGGGTACATACACAGTGAAACGAAAAACTAATCGCTGGCCTCATGCAATGTTTAGCAATATGATTGACATATCAGCAATTAATGCGTACGTTTTATGGCAAGAAATGAACAATGATTGGAAAAAAGGAATATTACACAAAAGAAGGTTATTTCTTCATGAACTGGGAATGGAATTGGTTAAGCCAGAAATTCAACGGCGATCTCATCTACCAAGGTCCGATTCTGCAATAATTTTGCTCAACACCATACGCCAATCAGACGAAGAGCCCTCTACGTCATCATGTGGGAAAAAAAGAAAAATGACTTCAGGGGCCCGATGTGAACTGTGCCCGAAAAACGATAGAAAAGCCTATTCGGCATGTACATCTTGTCAAAAATTCATATGCGGACAACACAAAATTGCATATTTTATATGCAGCAACTGTAACCAAAACAATTAGTTATTATTATATAAAAGCTAAAAATATGTACCTACATCCTATGGAATTTAATGGATAATTTAAGTTTATTTTTTATTGTTTTCTTATTAATTATATTTTAATAAATATTACTTAAACGGTTATTAAAAAACTGAAAAAAATATATATTTTCATTAAAAAATTGGTAAAGGTTATACATGGGTGTTTTTCACCCGAAGAACTTTACTGTAACTTATTTTGAGGATCGTATGAGGGTTAAGAATAGGTTGCAACTCGCTAGGCCATTAAGCTTAAAGTCGTTGAATAACGGGTAGAATACGATTCCTGCTCAGAATGGTCGTCAGAAAGCTGCGACGGGTGTTACCTTACAAATCTTAGTTTTAAAGAATTATTACTTTCAGCATAAATTCTGTAAAATTTTTATTATAACGTACACAATATTTTTGGTATAGCTGTCTGATCAAAGTGTTTTTAGCTGTATTACGTATTTACTGTTTGACAAAAAATCAGTTTTCTTAACAAAAAAACCATTTTTAAAATGTGACGGGTGTGACCGACGGGTGTGACCCAAAACAAAAAATTTTTTAAAAATTCGAAGAAATAAAACTTTTTATTGATTTCATTAATATAAATAATATAAAAATAAATCATAAGAAAATAATAACACATTAAATTATCTGCTATCCGTTCTATTATAGACAGCAGAATACTCTAGCTGAGTATTTATTTAAATTCAATAAAAGGCAAAAAGAAATTATATTCTTTTTAGAGATAACGGTTTTTATTAATAATGAGAAAGGGAATGAAAAAAAATCTGAAATAAATATTAAACATACAAAGAGGGAGAGCCAAATGTTTCATGGATGATCATATAAAAGTGCCTAAAATTGCTTAAAAATTTTATATAATGTATTCCTTTATTTTTGCTATAATTGTCATGCTCTAAAAAACATTAATTGAGTAATTTTTATTAAAAATAAGAAAATAATTTTTTCCTTGCCCTTGTTCCTTGGAATATTAATCATGCCAAATTATTTCTGAATATAACGTTACGAACCTTAGCCTAAGAAACAGTTTGGATTCACAAAGCAAATACGTTGGAAATAATCATATTAATGAAATAGTCTATTGTTTAACTTCCAAGCTTAATCGTAAGGTGTATCGTTTAAAAAAAGACGTTATATATTTATGTGCTTGTGAACAGACGTATTTGAGTAATTCTATTTAGCCGGGTGTGACCATTTTACACACATTTTTTGTTATAAATCAAGAATATAAAATTTTTTACTTAAGGACATTAAGCCTAATATCGTTGAATAGCGGGTAGACAGTGATAGAACATGATTTCTGCTCAGAATGGTCGTCAGAAAACTTCGACGGGTGTGACCTTACAAATCTTAGTTTTACAGAATTATAACTTTCAGTATAAATTCTGTAAAATTTTGACTATAAGGTACACAATAATTTTGGTATAGATATCTGTTCAAAGTGCTTTTAATTGTATTGTGTATTTACTGTTTGACAAAAAGTTATTTTTCTTATAAAAAAACTATTTTTAAAATGAGACTGGTGTGACCGACGGGTGTGACCTAGTACGAAAATTTAAAAAATTCGAAGAATTAAAACTTTTTATTGATTTAATTAATTTAAATAATATAAATATAATACAGAGATAACGGTTTTTATTAATAATAGGAAAGGGAATGAAAAAAAAATCTGAAATAAATATTAAACATACAAAGAGGGAGAGCAAAATGTTTCGTGGATGATCATATAAAAGTGCCTCAAATTGAATAAAAAACATTAAATAATGTATTTTTTTTATTTTTTCTATAATTTTCCTGCTCTAAAAAACATCAATTGAGAGATATTTATTAAAATTAATAAAATAATTTTTTCCTTGCATAGGGCCGTTTTAGGTGGAATCACTCATTTGTTTTATCGTTACTTTGCACTATTTTAAATGTCAATTCATTTTGAGTAAATAATTTATGTCGAAAAACGTATTTTGTTATTACTTACAGGTTAAGTGATTTCTTTAATACATTTAGCAATTTTTCGCTAACTTGTGATTTTTTCGCGGTTTTCCAATTTAATTTAATTTTTAAAATTTTTTTTTTTGCTTTTAACGGTGTTAACGATTTCTTATAAATTTTAGGGCTTGTTTCCGATTTTGCAACTTCTCACCAATTTTCGCAAGGTTCGCTATAAAAGCGACGTTTTGCAAGTTTTCAGCTTTCCGATTTTTAAGCAATATTAAACTTTGTTATCATGCAAAGTACAAAATTAGCAAGTTTTTTGCGAATTTTCGCCATTTACGCAATATTTACCGAATGTTTTACATTCCTCACAGTGTTAGCGATTTTTAATCAAAAATATGGTCTGCTTAAAATGTTGCTTGTAATTTTTCTTTCATTTTTATGGACTTTTTTTTATAAAGAGAAGTAACACAATCAGGCAATTAATGCCTATCAGTTAATTAATTAATGTGTTACCTTCTTTGGGAAAGGGATAGTGTAGAGAGAACAGGTGGTGAAGTGAGAGAGAGAGAGATAGAAAGCTTAATTCCTTTACAACCCTGCTATTCGCGTTTTTTGTAGAGCAGTGTTGCAAGCCCCTCTGGTGTCAAATAGAGGCATTAGAGTTGTTTTTAAGCCGAATAGCCATTTTATTAGTTATTTTACTTCGCCGACGGTTCTGCAATACCGACGAAGGAGGGTGCTGTGAAGTGCATTGGGATATGTCAGCATTAATCGCTGCCGGTGCTGCTAAAATGATCAGTGCTATGCCTTCATCACTTTAACAGTCCAACAACAACCAACACAATAATACACCAATACAGATGAAAAAATGCATGATGTTGTTGTCTTGCCTGGAACTAGTCTTGAACTCAAAACCCCAGGATTTGTAGTCAAACGCACTAACTACTCAGTCAACAACAACCTAAGTTTAAACTAATCAATATTGCGCTTTGTTATCTTTACAATTTTAGCAAGTTTTTGGAAATTTTTATCATATCCGAGTTTTTTTTCCCAAGTGTTTGCTTTACAGTTTCAGCGAGTTTTTAATAAATTTTGGGGCTAGTTTCCAATATTGGATTTTTTCGCGAATTTTCGACATTTTCGCGATATGCTGATTTATTCAAAGCTTTTGACACTTTTAATCTATTTTGCAAATAGTAATAACTTTGCGAACTTTTTCTTAACAACTCTTATACGTGCTGTTATAGCTAGTTTCCGTTCTATACCTTATAGTGCTATGGCTTCATCACTTTAACAGTCCAAAAACAACCAACACAATAACACACCAATGCACATGAGAAGAATGCATAATGTTGTTGGCTTGTTTGAAACTAGTATTGAAATCAAGACCTCAGGGTTTGTAGTCAAATGCGCTAACTACTCAGCCAACAACACCCTGTTTCACAAATGACACCATTGAAATTTGTTTTTAAGTAACAAGAGGGGACAACAAAAGAAATATACGTCTATCATCGCCATATTGAAAGTTTACACTTGCGATTAATTGTAGGAGGAGTTTTCTGACCGACTCGTCATGGGGGTTTGAGTATGCATTTTTTTTACGAATTTTAGAAAAACGTTTTACTGGGTATTGACAGACGCAGACACTCTCACACACACACACAGCCATTCAAATTTCATAAATTGCTAATGCATGCCTTCGACAACTTGGGAATTTATAAAATGAATACAAGAAAAAAAGTGTTGTACAAACATAAATATTAAATCCGAAATTTATAGCAATTTAATAATAAAGAATATAATATATTTAAAAGGATAAATATGTTTATAATATCTTAATAGATCTTTTACAATATTAAAGTTAGAAGAGAACAATGTAAATATATGATAATGGCAAATTTATGAGGTATTGTACTCTATACTAATATAAAAGGACACAGTCACCTGCATTTATAGTTCTAAATAATCATGATTCTCTATTTATAATAAAAGAGAAAAATTTAAACATAATGTTTTTGTTAGAAAACCATACATGACTGGGCAGATGGTGAGAAATTGTTGAAAATAAGTCGGGTCCAAGATGCATATGAGTTATTCTGAAAAAATCTTTAGACTGTCAGGAGTAGTGCAATGCACAATACGTTGTGCCATACGCTAAAAATCATAAGAGTTATTCTCAGTGAAAGCAACAAATCGAAAAGCTGGCATATCTCAGATTGTGGTGAAAGTGTATAAAGATATTCCTTAGGGTCTCAAGGATGCATACCCACGATTATTTAGAAGCACCACTGTCCACGCACAGTACAAAATTAAAAAATTTGTATATTTGATGTTTCAGGTTTTAGTTGTAAATTTGCATCTTAATTTTGACGTCATTTTAAATATTACTGATAGTAATTTTTGTGGAAGAAATAAAAATGTGCGTAATTGATGTCAGTTTAACGCGATATGACATTGAAAACACGTGTTTTTCAACGAATTTTCGTGATTTTCAGCTGACCTATCATATTACTTATACGTATACAATTTCGCCATAAAAATAGGAAATTCGCATTTTCTTCAACTTTTTTTTCAAATTCATTAAAAAAATACCCGATTAATATATCTTTAAACTTTTTTAAACATAAGAGGATTTCTACGTTATTTAATAAATAGTAAAGCAATAAAAATAAAA
Source organism: Panzeria rudis (assembly GCA_956483635.1). Classification (NCBI taxonomy): domain Eukaryota; kingdom Metazoa; phylum Arthropoda; class Insecta; order Diptera; family Tachinidae; genus Panzeria; species Panzeria rudis. Next base: position 104,776,477 of record OY101450.1, on the reverse strand, counting down.
AAATTTAATAATGGACAATTTACCTCTTTCCTTTCTGTTGACCGATTGATCTGAAGTGTTAGGCGTCTTTATTTTTGATGACAATACAATGATGTGATACGATAGCTCTGGCAAAAAAAACCGACTTCAGTACAAAGAGAAATATACTTGATGGCCTTTCATATAAACAATTTTGGAAATCGGTATGCAAATGGAGGAATTGTGTTCTAATAAATATTTTGGGTGGAGGCGTGGAAGACTTGCCCCAGCGATTTTCGTAGAAACATTATACGACCAAACTCTAAGCAAACTATTCCAAAAAAAAGAATTTTGGAAGTCGGCCCATAAATGGAAGAGCTATGCGATAATCAATATTTCGGTGGAAGGGGGAAAAATTATGGTATCAACCTGCAAGGTAGTTTGCAGCAAATTTCCCAACTGATTTTCAAAAAAAAAACTATGGAACAAAACTGTATCACACCCTTTCAAACAAAAAAACTATTTGGAAAATCGGTTCACAAATGACAAAGTTATGCATGGGGGGGAGGGGGGAAGTAAGTTTCCCCTCCCATTTTCAAAAAGAATTGTGGGGCCAAACTACTAGCGAACCCTTGCAAACAACACAAGAATTTTGAAAATCGGTTCACAAATGACATAGTTATTGATTTGGGGGCGGCGGAGGGGGGCAAATTTTCCCCTCCAATTTTCGAAAAGAATTATTGGGCTAGCAAACGTTTTCAAACAAAAATGAATTTTGAAAATCGGTTAAAATATAACAGTGCTATGGATTGGGGGGGAGCAAATTTTCCCCTCCAATTTTCGACAAAAAAATTTTGGACCAATTTCTGTCAAACCATTTCAAACAAAACAAGAATTTTGAAAACCGGTTCACAAATGACATAGTTATTGATTTTGGGCCAAAATTTCCCCTCCCATTTTCAAGAAGAATTATTGGGTCAAACTGCTAGCAAACCCTATCAAACAAAAAATAATTTTGAAAATCCGTTCACAAATGACAGAGTTATGGATTTGGGGGGGGAGGGGGGGAGCAACTTTCCCCCTCCGGTTTTCGAATAAATTTTGGGACCAATTTTTGTCAAACCCTTTCAAAAAAACAAGAATTTTGAAAAGCGGTTCACAAAGGACAGATTTATGCATGGGGGGAGCAAATCTCCCCCTCCGATTTTTGACAAAAAATTTTGGGACCAATTTTTGTCAAAGCCTTTCAAATAATACAAGAATTTGAAAATCGGTTCACAAATGACAGAGTTATGCATCGGGGGAGCAAATTTCCCCCCTCGAAAAAAATAGGAACAAACTGCAGGCAACCCCTTTCCAAAAAAAAAGAATTTTAAGAATCGGTTCACAAATGACAGAGTTATGCGTGTACAAACATAAAAAAAAGTAAACAAAAAACATATGTACACACGAATTGATAACCTCCTTCTTTTTTGAAGTCGGCTAAAAAATGGGCTGTGCCGCGGCCATAAAATGTAGTATTTAGTTTTTTTCCTCTCCTAATGACCCATTCACCTACAGTTTGGTAGACGCGTTTAATTTTTTTACTAAAACAATTTTGTGGTAAAAAATAATATTTAATTTTTCCCCCTGCCAGTTGACCGATTGCTCAATGACAATACAATTTTGTGCTTAGAAATATGGACACCGCCATGCCCATTAAAGAAATTTTTTTTTGCATTGTTTACGAGTATTGTTTACTCCCATCATATTGGCCCATTGATCTGATGATGATACAATTATGTGCATTCAGTATTATTGTAAATCAAAGATGGCCGCCGCCACAAAATGGCGAACTAGTTATTTGTTTACAAACACCTCAATATTGATACCGACTGCAAGTGTTTGACTAGTAGAATACAGTAGACAATGAAAAAATTCCAAAACCAAAATGGCGGCCAGCACAAATGTAGTTCACCTTTAAAGAGTATAGATCCATGGTAGAGTCCGAAACATAATGGCTGATCACAAAGTTTAGACAAGACATCAAAAAAAATTAAAAACTTGAAAATAAAATAGGTAAAAAATATATGATACAGTTGACCTTGCAGGCTATTCCTAAAAGTTCACGCTAATTTTGAGCTCAAAGCGCTAGAAAATCCACCGATTTTGGAGTAATTAAAATAATATAAAAACATATGCAAATACGTTTGAAATAATCGTATTAATAAACAATTAGCTACTGGCTTGAGCTTTTCACATGTTTACATATTCATATATACTTAAGTATAAAATCAAACCAAAAAAGTTTGTCTTGAGTAGAACAAAAATCAGAAAAAAGGAAATGAAGAAAAATGAAGAAAAAACCGATGGCAACGCTGGGAAAGTGCAGTTAATATCAGCTTGTGAGTGATTTGATTCTCGTATTCAATTTTCACAAAAAAGTTGTATATATAAAAATTAAAATCACATTCAACAGGAACGCCTGACAAGTGGTGATAAGCAAAATACACGTGAGCACTGACGATGGAAGTGTAGCGGCTTCCGAAAGTGGCGCTACTCTGTTCTGCAGTGTACGTTGAAAAATTAAGTTGATGATAATTTTTCCCTTGTTCCTTGGTATATTAATCATGCCCAATTATTTCTGAATATCTTAGCCTAATAATCAATCTGGATTCCCTAAGCAAATACGTTCGAAATAATCGTATTAATAAAAATATTTTTTCAACAATTTCGACCACGATATTTCTTCAACCACTTCACCAACTTAGATAAAATTTGCGGTATTTGGCGCAGTTTTTCAAGTTAAAAAAAGTAAAAGAATCTTAAAAATTGATTTGACCAGAAATTTTACAGTTGTTAAATAAAATAAAGCGCTTTTTTCGAAATTTTTCGTGAACGATATCTCTCGAACCATTCAGACGATTTTCTAATCGATCGGATAACTAATTTAGAATTTATTTGAAAAAAAAATTTTTTCGATAACTTTACTTTCGAAAATTCTCAAAATCTAACGAACCGAATCTGTTAATCATATCACGCAATCTAATTGAGGTCATTGTTTTTTGAATGCCGAAAATTTGAGTCCTATCGGCTAAGCAGTTTTTAAGTTATGAGAGGTTTACATACATACACACACAGACACTTACACACACACACACACTTACATACATATATACATACGGACATCATCGTAAAAATAGTCAGAATAGATTCCCATGACCTCCACACGTCGATATCTGATAAAAACCTGATTTTCGAAAGTCCAGGTGAAATCAAAATTTTAAGTTAAACGGGTTTATTGTCATGAAACATAACAATGATGAAGATAATGTACTAAAAGCTAAAAAATTATTATGTATCAGGTAACAGTCCAATATAGGGCATTGATCAGACTAAAATAAAATCGTAGAACGCATCGAGTTTCTGTTATATATAGTCAACAACGCCCCACGATTTTCTTTTAGTCTGATCAATACCCTATATTAGAGACAAGAGTGGTGTGGTCATTGTTACCAGGTACTATCTAATTATTGGAACTTTAGTTCCTTATAGCGCGACATGCAAATCAATGCTTTGAATGACAAAAATCAATGGTGGAAATAAAACAAAAATTTTTGGAAAATGAAATAATACTGGTCACAAATACTAGTCACAAATACTAGTCACAAATACTGGTCACAACTACGTAGCATAATGGTGAAAATTTTTTACGTTTTCAGTATTGTCGTAATATTCTGGGAAAGTGTCAGGGAACTCCTGGGATTTTGGGGATTTTTGACCTAGTTTTTGGGAATATCCAATATGGTTTGTGACTCAGATAAATGGTTTGTAACTTGGCTAAGTGGTTCGTGGCAGTGATAGCTAAAGGTCCCTTTGCTAACAATCCTTACTAGTATTATAAGTTTGTTTGTTTGTTGCGCTTTAATGGCTAAACCACAGAACAAATTTTTATGAAATTTAGAACACAGATAAATCTAAGTCTAGAAGGACACATATGTTTTTTAAAAACGAGGACCACGAGGAGAGGTAGGGGAAAATATCTGCCTCTCAGAAACTACATATCAAACAGATTTTGATGAATTGCAAAAAATAGATAGATCTGAGCCTAAAAAAAGACATAGGCTATATATTTTTGAAAAATAGGACCACGAGGGGAGGTGGGGGAAATTTCCTCCTCTTTGAAACTATATATCCGATTTTGATGAAACTCCAAAGATAGATAGACCTGAGTAGAAAAAGCACATAGGCTATACATTGCTTCCAAAATAGAAATACGAGGAGAGGTAGGGTCCACTTTCTGCCTCTCCGAAACTATCTAGCCGATTTCGATGAAATTTAAACCATGGATATATCTGAGTTTGGAAGAACACATAGATGATATGTATATTGTTTTAATAATAGGACCACGAGAGGGAGTAAGGGGCAATTTCTGGCCTTTCAAAACTATCTTCTTGAGAATTTTAATGAAGTTTAAATCATGGATAGATCTAAATCTGGAAGCTGACATATTCTATATATTTTTGTTTCAAAAATGGGACCATGATTTGGGGAATAAGGGGCAATGTCTGCCTCTCTAAAACTATCTAGCCAACTTTAATTAAATTAAAGCATTATTAGATCTGATTCTGTAAGGACACAAACGTTATATATATGCTCAAAAATAAGCCATCAAGGAGGAGGGGGGAGAAGTAGATTATCTGCATCACTGTCAGGTGCGGATACAAGAGGTGGAAATGGAGATATCTCCGCCCCTCCCCCAAAACGAGTAAATTTCTATAGAGTTTCTAAAAAAAGTTTCGAAAAATAGTATGTTTTACTTAGAAGCTCAAGCTGGATCCGCGCCTGATCACTGTTATATTTCATTACAATAAAACCGTTTAACTTAAAAATGTGTTTTTATTTATTTTATTTGGGTTTTCTTTCATTACTAGCTAAAGCCCGTGTGCTTCGCTACACAATATCCACTTTGTGGTGAAAAGAAAAAGAAAACTTTTATATTTAATTCTTTTTCAATTATGTTTATTTAAAGTTACATATAAAAAAATAAATATTTAATCTATTTGAGAGCATGGCTCCTTTAAATAATACTATTCTCGTTTTTCTAGTTAATACTCAGGAAAATATTTCTAAATTATGACTGTCTTGACCTCCAAGATATGTTAAGTAAGTGTTGCTTCCATATTGGAAGTGCCATCAATAATATGCTGTACAACTTTCAGAAAGATCGGTCTGCTGGTATTGGCTTTGAAAACATCGCACGCCTACTTGTCCAATTTTGAAGCTTTTTTTAAATATTTGCTCTTTCTGGGAAGTGCCACCTCCTCATGTCCAATCCGGAATTATTTTTGAGCGACAACGCGCTCTATAAAAAATTCGAAGGAAATTAAAAAATAAAATAAAAAATTATATGGGAGGTGCCACGCCCACAAATTTTTTTTTTACTTTTTTCTCTAGAACAATACATAAAATCAATGGAGTAACTCCTACAAAATTATAAGTGTTTTACTGCATTAGTTCCCATAATATGTCAAAATATATATTTGCTATACATCAAAGATGAAATGCCCACTAGTCCACTCCTTAATAATATTTCTTTAAAAACATTATAAAAAGATTTACTGGGATAAATTTCAAAGTCTTTAGCTGCATTAGTTCCATAAATATCCTAAAATACAAAGTTCTTATATATGGGAAGTGACATGCCCACTTATAATATTTCAAAATTATATAGCCTATTTATTAATATGATTTTTTCGAACATATTTGCTTTGTGAATCCAAATTGATTATTAGGCTAAGGTTCGTAACGTTATATTCAGAAAGAATTGGGCATGATTAATATTCCAATTTTTCAACGTACACAGCAGAACAGAGTAGCGCCACTTTCTGAAGCCGCTACACTTCCATCGTCAGTGCTCACGTGTATTTGCTTATCGCCACTTGTCAGGTGGCTCTGTTGCATGTGATTTTAATTCTTATATATACAACTTTTTCGTGCACATTGAATACGAGAATTAAATCACTCTCAAGCTGATATTAAAGTTCACTTTCCCAGCGTTGTCATCGGTTTATTTTTCTTCATTCCTATTTTTCTGATTTTTGTACACTAGCAGATTTTTTCAAATTAAAAATATATGTTTAAAGTTCAGTAACTTAACTAGTATTAAAGAACCTATCACATGACAAGGAGCTTAACCCTGCGTTTAGACATGTAAGTACTTGCATGCAAGTTCTGTGTACGTATTATCAACGAAAAAGCAATTTGTATTCGTTTCTCTGTCTTTCTCATAGCTGAACCAAAAGTGTGTTAGTGGAAAAGTTTGAGTGTATTGAGTTTTTCGAACTTGCACTTGCATGTGCAAAGGCCAGGTAAGTTTGGGTCTAGAGTCTATTATTGAGTATCTTAATTATGCCAATGACAACGCCATGTAAAAGTTACCGGTCCCTTTCTTAAAAAGTTCTCGAAATCGAACCGATTGCTAGTCCTTGGGAACCAGTCTCGCGACTTGTCTTATCACAGGTTCTTTTCCCTCTAGGGGAGTTATTTTATTAGGACTTATTTAAATAGGCTTTATTTCATACAGCCGAAACACAAATCAAGCTAAGACCAAAAAGCAGAATTTCGAAACTCCATAGCAATTATTTCTAAACGATAAAGAACAGATCAAATGTCCGAAATCAAAATCAAACAAAAAATTAACTGGTGCAGTAAAAAACGTTTACCAAAAAAACCAAATTGAACTTTTTTGCTGATAATTTCTTTTCTGTAACTTTTAAAAAATATATATAAAAATAGTGTGATTATCAGGAGCCGTAAAATTTTGATTTTATTGCAAAATGTCATTATTATTTTTAATATTGCTTTTTTCACACAATTTTGATCAATAACTAACAACATTTTATCGAGTACATCTCTCTACAAAAATGCATGTTTATACAAAACAGAACTCATTTTTCCGCTTGAAATGGTTTTTTTTAAAGCTGCCTTTGTGCTTTAATTTACATAAAATTGTTACTTCCCATTTATGTTTTTAATGTTGTTGCTTATTTCATTTTATTTTATGTAGTTTTTGTTGTGTATCCAAAGTTAACATCAAATCTGTTTTTATGAAACCCAAAAACAAGTTCATGTACTCTGTGCTTATATCCACAAAACAATGATATCCTGCCATAAACATTCATACACATTCATAAATTGCTATTTACACACAAATGGCAACTACATTCATGCATTCATTCACTTATGAAGTCACAATTTAGGAAATAGCCACAGGCGGTGCAACACTTACGTAGTATATGAAAAACATATTTTTTTTCTTTTTAACTTCGTCGTTGCAGATATTTGCATTAAAGGAAATGCAACAGTCAAAATGTCCAAACATTTTGAATAGCCAATCTCGCAGCTAGGAAGTTTAATTTTCTCTTTTTTGCCTAAAACTAACATTTAAGCTTAAAGCTTTACCCCCATATTCATATAAATTTATTAAAGTTAATGTTGCTTTAATGTACGAATGTTGTATGGCAAAACCGGTTTTAATGCATACATTAATTTTACTAATCATTTATGAATATAGGGGTTAATCATTAAATAAAATTCTTCAAAAAAAATTTATGTACTATTCAATCCTTAATATCCCAATTGGCCACGTCTTTAAGACATATATAAGGGCGGGCACAAGGCAGCAGTAAGTCGTTGAAGACATACTGAGGACAACTGAATACAAATCGTCAACGAAATTTTCATACAAATGGTGGCTAGGTTGCACAAGAACAGATGAGCGATAATGTCGCTCATCTTGTCGTTGACCTTTTCGCAATGACATGATCTTTAACCATTTCGTTAAGGACAATGCCTTTACATTGTCACTGGCGACCATATATCCGACAATATGTGTATCGTGTTGTTGTCGACGATTACATAAGCGATATAATTACAATCTAATCCTTAAGGACCATTCTGGCGACATTGTCTTTCATGATTTCTTCAACGAAGCTATGAGCAACACTGTCTCTGATGGTATCCTCACGCTATGACAGACATTTCGTTTATCTTTTCATCAACGATTACATAGACGACAATGCCGCCTATTTAATCATAGACCAGGCTTTATTTAATAGTTTTAATAATCAAATTTAAATTTTTACTTACTTGTTTGTTTCTGTTTCATTTAAAGTATTTATGTTGCGGACTGACTAGGCTGGGATTTGAAGTGATGCTAAATGTTTATAAATTATCGCGCTTACCACCATGATATAGTATTACCATCTAAATCATCGACAGCAAAAGGTGAACATATTCATTTGTTTAATTGACGACAAAACGTACGACATTGTCTCTCAGATTGTCCTGAACTAAGTTTAATTAAAGACAAAACGTGGGACATTGCTTGTCGCTCACATTTTGTCCAAAGTTTTACTAAATACATAACATGCGACATTGTCGATCAGATTGTCCCCAACAAAGCTTTATTAAAGACAAAACGAGGGACATTGTCGCCCAAATTAACCTCAACAAAGTTTGATTGAAGAGAAAACTTACAACATTGCCGCTGAGATTGTGTATAGGAAAACCTAATCTCCAGAAAGCGTGCCGTATATTAATCGTCGAAGACAATATCGTGTACAACGATTTGGGCAACTGGGATTTTACTTCCCAGTTGGCCAGATTGCCTTGTACGACATTTTTATCTACGATTCTTGTACAAATTGTCCTCTGTTGATAAGGTTTTCTAATCGAAAATGTAAGTGAATCGTTGTTCACGACAATCTGAGCGACAAGTTCTTGCATTTTGTGCTCTATAAAACACTTTTGACGACAATATGAGCGACACTGTCTTACAGTTTTTCTTCAGTAATACTGTGGAGGACAATATAAGTGACAATGTCTTAATTGTTGTCCTCAATACAACTTAGTTGAGGACAATATGAGCTACAATGTCTTATATATTGTCTTTAATCAAGCAAATTAATACGTTGGCCTCTTGTTTTCGAAGTTATAGGTGGTGCAGCAGCAGGATAATCGCGAGAAATTATAAACCTGCAGCCTCAGTTCGAATCCCAGCTAATTCAGCCTATAATTTAAATGAAATGGAAATAAAAAGGTAAGCAAAAAGTGTCAAAGATATTAATGAAAGCCTATTCTAGTTTTACCACTGTAGCTATGTAATCGTTGGCGACAAGATAAGCGACATTATAGCCTACATAGTCTTTGACGACATAATAAGCGAAATTGTCGCTTTTTTTAATCACTGACGCAAAAACAGATGACATTTTCACTTATATAATCATTGACGACAATCTGAGCGACATTATCGCTCATTGAAATTTATACGATTTTCGCGACACTTTTTCGAAAACTTCATTAATGATTTGTTCCGGCTGTCCTATATATGTCGTCGAAGGCTTAACATTGTCGTGCACCCGTCATTGATGATGCCTTAAAGACGTGGCCAACTGGGTTGCTGCTTACACACATAGTATATATGTACACTTTTCACATATATACACATGTAGCGTGTAAATAATACGCCTGAAAGTATGCATGTAAATAAAAACACTTTCAACAAGAGAAGGGCGGATTCTTTAGCATTTACACATTCACGCTCAAACAAAAAATTAAGGAGTGGATGGATGCATTAAGCGTAAAAGCAGAATACAGCAACAGCAACATTAACAAACGAATAAGTAAGAGGGTAATTAATATTCGACTGTGCCAAATGTTATAAACCTTTCAGTTAAATATTTAGTAAAAGTAGAAAATATGTTCTGAAGAGTGTTTCTAATAATGACCGGAAAAACTTTTAAACTTATTTTTTGACATACATATTTATTTTATCTCTTTTTCGGTTTTCGGAACGACGAATTTCTTTTTACTAAATTTAAAGTTCTTTTCCGGCCTTTTACCAGAATGCCTATTATCTCTTAACAAGATGTCTAAGCAGTTCATCACTTAGATCAGTTTGTTATCAGTTGACACTATCATACACGGATATACTGTGACATACAGGCGCATATCCACCTTGAGCTTTTTTTTTTTGGGGTGGGGGGGGGGGAATATTCCGGTAATATTAAAATCAATTTTAGCTTGCCTGAAACTAGTCTAGAACTCAAGACCTCAGATTTTGTAGTTAAACGCGCTAACTACTCAGCCAACAGCATGAATCGCGGATTATAAAAAAAAAACTTCTATAACGGCCCTTTTCCAATGTACGATTAAGAGTTAACATGGACTTTAACCGAAGCTTCGCAATACAAAACTCGCCGTTAAAGTCCACGTTAACTCTTAATCATACATTGTGAAAAGGGGCGTACATGTGATAACTTCTTTATTTTTATAGCTGTTAAAGAACTATTAGATTATATTTAACACAAGAGAATCATTGGTGTAGTTTAGATCTTAAAAAAGTTATAACCAGTTATATGACAGCAGTTTCAAGCAAGTTTTGTATTTTATCACACATTAAATGCATGATAATTTGGCGACCACTGGCAATATTCCTCTAATGTTTTTAGTGAAATGCTAGTTTTAAAATTATTAACCACCATACCGAGTTTTGTTTGGTTCGTAGGGGGTCGGTCCCAAGATCTTGATTTTTTTCGTTGGTTTTACATGGCATAAATCTTTTATAAAATGCCTTAAAGAATAAACAAAGAAACGTTCAATAAACATACTGGAAACAAGTATTCAACAGCATCAACATTAATTTGAAATCAAAGCAATGAAAATATCTCAAAAAATATTAACTCAAATACTTCTCCTATAAAATGTATACAGACTTTTATGTTTATTAAAAAGACAACATCATATTACAAAAAGAGAGGAAAAAAGAAAAACAAAAAGTAAAGTGGGAACCGTTTCCCAAATTGACTTCCTTTTTAAATTTTGCACACAGGAAACTATTGCCACAGGCGGTCTTCCTTTTTTTAAAATCATTTTTGATTTAAAGATGAAATCATTGAAAGGATATGAGAGAAAATAAATAAAGCAAAAGAAAAAATGGAAAACACAAATATATATCGTAATTTTTTTAGCTGCTGTTTTGCGAGTTCTTGAATGTGTCAAAAACAAACTCGCCAGTTTAGAGTTACAAAGACAAACACTTTGCTGAGCTTTAACATTCAAACAGAAAACTGCAGCCGGGGTATTTTATACTTGAAGAAATCAAGTGGAAGAGGAAACCTTTTTTACGTTTAGCGCAATATTAAAGCTGAAAAAATAAAGTGATAATAATCACTATAGATCATAGTCGCTCATACTGGCACTAGTGTGCCGAACATTAATCGGCTCGTATATGTATACAGCCGAATAAAAACAAAAGTACTCACCAAAGAGTAAAAAATAAACAACAACTTCATTCAGTTGCACGAAAGCTTGTTGTGTTTTTACGTTGTTGTTTTTCTTTTTAATAGGCACACAATAGAATACTACTAACACATGCTCATAAACAGTATTACTAAACTAAAAACTCATTTCTCTCGATGGCCAGCACTGATATAGACTAAAAACTAATCTAGTTCGAAAAATAATCCCCTAAATTTTTTGCTAACCCTTTTACATTCATAATATACAACAGATTTAGAAAGGTATTTATATGCAGATGGGTCGAATATATAATTTATTAAAATTGGTTCAGTATTATGGGATCTATAGACGTTTAAAGAAGTACTAAATAAATTGAGAAATAGTTTTTTGTTTATTAATTGCGTTGTTATTTAATTGCTTTGTTGATATGTACAACTGACTGTTGTGCTCTTGTTGTTCATTATTTTGATTGTTTGTATTTTAAACATGTAAATTGTCGATTGTGCACATGTAAATTGTCGGCTATTTAGCCAAAGAACGTTGCGACGTTCATAGGCGCGTCATGGGCCATGACAAGCATTGCATGCCTCTGGCTTAAAGTTGCTACTTAAGCACGCTCACATATAATACATAAGCAGGAGTTTAAGAAATATTAACAAAGAGGGTGCTGTTTGCTGAGTGGCTAGCGCGTTTGATTACAAACCCTGAGGTCTTGAGTTCAAGACTGGTTTCAGGCAAGCCAACAACATCATGCATTTTTCTCATGTGCTTTGGTGTGTTATTGTGTTGGCTGTTGTTGGACTGTTAAAGTGATGAAGGTATAGCACTGATCACCTTGGCAGTACCGGCAGCGATTAATACTAATGCACTTCACAGCACCCTCTTTCGTCGGTATTGTAGCAGAACCGTCGGCGAAGTAAAATAAGTAATAAAATGGCCAAACAGCTTAAACAACTTAATGCCTCTACTTGACACCAGAGAGGCCTGCAAAACTGCTCTACAGAAAACGCGCAATAGCAGGGTTGTAAATGAATTAAGCTTTCTATCTCTCCCCCACTTCACCACCTGTTCTCTCTACACTATCGCTTTCCCAAAGAAGGTAACACATTAATTAATTAACTGGTAGTCATTAATTGCCTGATTGTGTTCACATGTGTAATTCGATTTTGCTTTTGCTAAGGAGATAATAAGATTTTTTCCAAGAATTGTTAGTAATGAGTGAAAGACATATTAATAAAAGGAAAGAGAGTTCAATAAGTTATATTAGGTTATACGAAAGTCGTTTATCTTTGTGTTTTATATTTGCTTTTTATTTTCAATATCAGCGAATTCCTACGCTTTGTCAAGGCGTTTGAATAACTTTTCTATGGAGCTTACAAAAAGAAAAAAAAATTATATGCGATTATTATTTTTATTTGGGCAATTCAAAGCGAGCTTGCATATTGTTCTATACCGTATTTTGTATTTAAATACTACGAGATACTTTGAACTGCTTATATCTCATACCGGATATAATTTCTTTAATTTTTCTCGAAAAGTTAATTTTAAAATTGGCACGTATTAATTTGCCGTGCCTTTTACACTTTTTTCACAAAAACTTTTATTTATTTATTTTATTTTAAACATCAAAATTCTAAAAAAAACTATAGAATATGAAATACAATATTTTTAAAACACATGCCCATTCACGTGTAAAATTTTATGAATTTTTTCTTTGAAAATTTTCAATAAAATTTTATGCATGCATAAAATAATATGAAAAAAAGGACTGATATGGCACCACTTTGAAATGCCCAATTATTTTAAAGTTTTAAAATATATCTGCAGATTATGGAAACATAACAGTCTCCTAAAAAAACATGTTTTATCATAATATTTTTGTCATTCGTTACCTCAGTTTAGGACGATATGATTTCTATATTATTTAACCTCTTTTAATCGCTTGGAATTTCTTTAAATCAAATGCAAAGAATTTAAAAACAAAATATGTTGCTTTAAGACTATTTCCCTTAATGACTCTCTTGCTTTTTGCTTATACAGCTTTTCGTCTAGTTTTAATTTTTGTTTTACTTTGTTGGATCTCTACACTGCTTAATTAAGTGCTTTATCTTTTAAACTCAACACATTAACAAAAACACCGAAATCAGATTTTTGAAACTACCACTACGAAATCCATACAAATATACAAGTTACGAATTACAATTTTTTTCTGTTTCTTTTTCTTCACAACCAACTCTTAAGCAAATGGTCTAATATAATTAAATTATTTATGACTCAAATTATTACAATTGTAAAGCAATTTGTTTCGAAAAAATGTATATTTTTGGAATAAATATTCAAGCAATGAATGGCGAATTGTTAGAAAATTGAAGAAGTCCATGCTAAAAAATTTTCTATTCACATGCTTTTAATAACTTCTTCTCCATCGTAATTATTACTCATAGAGCTTTAATTAATTCATACGGCTCACCATTTTATTGATTTATTTGATAATAATACTTGACATGAAAAAGAAAAGTCACGAATGATAAACAACTTTTAGACATACTCTGAAAATAATAAGCAAAGCATTTTCTTTTGAATTTGCTCTATTTTGTAAGAGACAGAATATACTTACTTTTATTTGCGGTTATTATTTTTTTGCATTTGCTTTCTGTTTGTAAATAAAGAAATACGTAAAACAACAATTTAAAGTGGAACAAAAAAAATATGTATGAAATGTAGGCAGAGAAAAAAGCTAAAAAAAACTATATTTTCTTTTGTATGAGCTTATGTATTTATAACAAAATAAGCTTATTGCCTACCGTAAAGGTGTTAATAGCTTTTATCCAATATATTTGAAGAATTAGTATTAAAAACTGATGAGACAAAAAATATACTTTTGTATAACCCATTTAATTCTAGACTGCGTTGCCCTTACTATCCTAATATAGAAAAAAATCACGTGTCCCCGCATTCGTTTACGCTTATTTCCAATAAAATCTTTATCAGTGTATGTGGATATCTTCAGCTTGAGCTTGCTTATTGTATGTTGCAAATAAAATTAGCCATATTTCATTAAAATCAATCTACAACTATACAATTCATAATGGTCTGCATAATTTTTCGTTTAAAATTAATATGAAACAATTGTAAATTTAATTAAAGTCTGTACTTTTGCAGAAATTGAATATGATTTCCAACCAACATTGCGACACGTTGTTTTTACATTGGTATTTATTTCTGTGTGCACTTAAAAAATCACCCTCTACATAATTGTATTGAAATGTCTGACAGATTTTCCCTCAAAAATTTTCTGTTGAAGGGTCTTTAAATATATTTTATTTTTTGTGCATGTTTAGGTTTTTATTCCTTTAACTGTTTGACATTGTCAGTTTATATTGTTATAAGCCTGATTTCCTTTTTTTATATGTGTTTACATATAAAAGCAATAATGTTTGTAAAATATGTATTTATTTCCATACATTAGTGAAGCTTCTAGCTATACACCAGTTGTGTGTTTGTTTTTGCATTCTATATATTTGGTTAAATAAATCTTTATTCGCAATTATGGTTTGGGAGACGGTTATAATTTGGTATTTTCGGTTGTTTTTGATTTTCTAGCTGATTAACGCACAGGAAAAACAACAGATCTATGTATTTAATTTTCTTTAGAAAAATTACACTATGTAGCAAAATTAATTATTTTATGACACCTGATAAACATGATATTTCTTTTTTTAGTTATGTTCCGTATTAATAAATCCATATAAGCAAAATTTTAAGTCAATGTCTTTTAATTTTTTTTTATAAAATTTTAGATTTCTGAAGAGACTGAATATATTATTTAATTTCTATTGCCTTCAATCCAGCAGCCATCAAGGAGGCACTTGTGGAAACTGGCATTGACAATCTCCCATAGGATGGAATATGCACTCAGAAATCTCAGCAATTGGAGTATCGCTAGTGGACTGAGCGTAAATTCCACCAAAACGGAGCTAGTGCTTTTTACAGGCAAATATAAGACTCCAACCTTTAAGTTGCCGCTACTGAATGGGACAACCCTGTGTCTATCAGATAACGCTAAATATCTGGAAACAATTCTGGACAGCAAGCTGTCATGGATACCCAACATAGAAACCAGAGCCAGGAAAGCGATGGCCGCGGTTTACATTTGCAATGAAGCTATATATACGTCGTGGGGTATTAAACCTCGCAATGTGTGCTGGTTATTTGACACAGTCATTAGGCCAATACTCTTTTATGGCGCTGTGGTTTGGTGGAAAGCTATCGAAACAGCGTCCAATCGCTATCGGTTTGAGAAAGTCATACACAGCATGGCAAGGCTAATTACTGGGGTTTTACGCTCCACGTCAAATAAGGCTCTTTTCGCCATGTTGAATTGGTTACCAATGGATCTGCTAACCAAAAAATTCCCTTGAACACGGCAGTGCGTCTGCACGCTACGAATGCATTGAGCCACAGACGCTGGGGCTATGTTAGTATCATCGATTCTTGGGATAATCTGCCTGAGCTAATTGATTATACCTCCCCGAGACCATCACTCTCTAGGGGCTTCAGTTTCTCTATCTCGGAGAAAATGAGGTCCACTGGAGGGTCTCCTCCCGTCGTGGAGCACTTCGATGTTTACACGGACGGCTCCAAGAGGCGTGACAGGGTTGGAGGAGGGGTCTACTTTGAACACCTGGAAGCCAAAATTTCGTTCAGACTTCCAGACAAATGTAGTATTTTACAGGCCGAGATATCGGCCATAAAGAAAGCGGCAAACTGGCTTCGGTATCATAGGATATTTGATAGAAATATCCGAATCTTCACCGACAGCAAGGCCGCAATCAGGTCCCTAATAGGTGTATACACAACATCTAATCTGGTCCAAGAATGCCGGGCATCCCTGAACGGGATGGCGAGACATTCAAGTATCATCCTTATATATACGACACTGCCAGAGCCAGACATTGATGTCTTCTGCGGTATTCCCCTACATGCCTGCAAGCAGCAAATCGAAAACTTTTTCCACACCCTGGCACAGACCAGATGATTCAATGAACCTACTTGTAGGATTTCCAGGCTGATCTGGCCAAGGCTGGACTCAGACCGCACTAGGAATCGATTAAGACTTCAGAAATCACACCTGAAAGACATCGTCGCAGCGATCACAGGTCACTGCAAATTCGGCAACCATGCAAAGCTAATGGGACTAACGTCCCACGACTTCTGCAGAGGCACCTCCTGTGCCTCTGCCCCTCGCTGGAAAGCCAGCGCCTGACACAACTCGGTCAGCATTCCTTCGTCAGTCTATCTGAGCTATCAACGACGAACCCTACTAAACTTAGCCTTTTCATAAGGCGCAGTGGATGGTTCCAGCCCTGAACCATACCCTTCTGGCGAGTGATTGCCATAACTCTTCTTCTTTCTCTTTCTCTCTCTTTCTTTCTCCTCTTCTTTTTCACACCTTCACTTAATCTCTTCCTTTCCTCTCTCTTTTGCTTTATTTACATGTAACACAAAGGGACCAACCATGGACCCAAGTGAGCGTAAGCTGCCTGTACAACCTAACCTAATCTATTAGCTGAATGCTTTTGCCTTGTGTGAGACTTAGGTGTCTGAAGTTGTTGATTCACAGGGCTTTTACCTATCTAGCTATCACCTTCTGTCGCTTAATTGTTTCCATCGGGAAATTGCAGTGTACATCCGCAATGAAATTGTGTACCGCAGCACAGTGGCTCATTTCGGCTTTTTTTTTGCAAAAATCATAACTTTTAAACCAATTAATATAATTTCAGTATTTTAAAGCAATAATAGTAGTAAATACTACTAGGATAAATTTTATGTATACTGGTAGAATAACTGTCATAACGCCAGGCGCGGATACAATGGGGGAGGGGATATTCCCTCCCCAAAACGAGTAAATTTCTATAGATTTTCTCAAAGAAGTTTGGAAAAATAGTATGTTTTACTTAGAAGAGTTGTAGATTTTATTAAAAAGCTCTCCCATAATAATTATAATCAGAGTAGATCAATGCAGTGTCATGTTTTTTAAGTTTTTTTTAATGCGTTTACACAAAACAATTAAAAATAACACAATTAAAATTTTTATTAAAATACAAACTACAAACGTTATAGTTAACATTGTTTACCTTTTTCTTTTATACATATTTTACACTTTAATAATACATATACAATGTAACAAGTGACATCGTACTGATGTCATTCCAGCCATAGCATAGATGTCAAAATTCGATGATGATGTTTATCATCAAATTGATGTTTGTTTTCGTTTTATTGATGACATTTGGCATAGCATTGATGTCAGAACTCATTTTCATTTCAAAAGATGTTTTTTTCTATGAGTGAATGTTAATTTTCTGCAAAACAGTCATTAATATTATGACTGATGTCAAATAAATTTGATATATCGGTACTATCCGAACGGAATCTGTGATACGGCTCACAGATTCCGTTCGGATTGGTTTTGATTCCGTTGTTGTTATTCCGAAAAAGTACATTTTTGGTGCTTTAGATTTCGTTTATTTTGTATTTCGTTTTTACAATGATAAAGTTTTTTATACTTTGAGGCGTTTGTTTACTCTTGTTTTTAGATGCAAAGCTCACATCGAGCTTTTTATTAACATGGAAAGCTTATAACCCAATATTTATTGTGCGCTTCTAAAAGTATGCGCGTTTTTTTAGTATTTATTGCAAATGAAGTCAGTATAAAAGGGGTTTCAATTCCACTTTGAAATTTAAAAGTGGTTTGATTACGAAAAAAAATTTTCGTTTTTCGTTTTCTGAAGAAGCAACATACAGAATTGAAACCAATTCCGATCAGAATGGTATTCTGTGATATAGCTGCATAATTGTTTTTTTTTTCCATATCCTTTCGTGATCGGACATGTCTTCGTAATGAAATAAGTGGGTCGGATGAGGCTGCCAATTAAATATTTTATTCGTCTAATGCGCGAAATCTTTCAAACATTTGTGTATACTAATTTTTCAATATTATTTGCTTAACCACTCTAAAAGCAATATGATACCAGAAAAAACTTTTGTCATTTTTGTAATCGGTAGTTACAGTTTGTTGATATGTATTAATAAAATAATTAGACAACTACTTTTTAAGTCAACATATGTTTGTGTATGAAAACTAGTTTTTGTCGCTTAAAGTCAACAATAGCTGAGTGGGTAAAGTTCTTGTCTTCATATCTGAACGAGCACAGGTTCGTATCCCCGCTGAGTCAAAAAAAAATAAATAAATAAAAAAGTAAAATAAAATTTAAAATATATAAATGAAACATAATGTGTATACATTTATATTTTAAATTTCATTTGTTTATTTGACTACTTATTTTCTAGCTTCAAGTAAGCCAAATAATAACTAGTTGATTGATGTGACAGTGTAAATACATTTGTAAAGGGTGCCCCTTATTTTTTTAACTTCTCAAACAAAAAAAAGTAAATAGTTATCGAATCAAATCGTAAGTAGTTACGACTTTAATCCTCATATATTTTTTTGTCTACCAGTAAGCAAAGTTTTTGCTGCACAGAAAAAATTAACACCAAAATTTTTTCAAACAAAACATTGTCTAAAAATAAATTAAATTTTCAGTAAATGTTCTTTCATCAATGAATTGTTTGTTTGACTCTTATTTGCAATGCAAACACCAAAAACAACAAGAAAAACTGTGTCGTAAAAAAACAACTACGATGACGACATACACACAAAAAACAAGAACAACAATGATAGCAAAAGGAGTGCGATTGTACCAAGTTTGTTTACTGAAGATTTTTGAGTGAATCAATTCGTTATTGTCGTTGCCTTAATTCTCATTCATTTTTTTAGAGTCTTTAGATAAACATTCAGACTTGAACACATTTAATAAAGTGAAATTGCATAAATGCTTAATGGATGATGATGATGATTATTACAAAAAATCCAGTAAATATTTTTGTTTGATTAAGTAAACTATTTTGTTTAATATTTGTTAGTATTTTTAGACTAATTGATTTATAAATTGAGACAAAAATATTGTTTGATATTTTTCATAAAATCCAGTAAATCTTTTTGTTTGATTTAGTAAATTGTTTTGTTTACAATTTTGTAAATATTTTTAGACAAATTGTTTTATAGATTTAAACAATTAGTTCACTGAAAAACAACACGTATTTTTTCCAATGAAATTGTTGAGATATTTTTGTCTATATTTACAAAATTGTTTACAGGTCCATTCGTAGACAAAATATTTACTTTTTTTTAGTTTTTTTCTGTGTGGGATATAACTAGACCATTCAGAGTGTATTAAGCTTTGAGACATAAAATTAGCTGTAGGATGAAATAATTGATATTCTAAAAATTTATCAATATCTTTTCTAAGATGTAAGAGCGAATTTTTTCCCCAGTATTTTTTTTACTTCAACTTACATAAATATTAACAAAACAATCAACTAAAATCTCATCAAAATAATATTCAAACACTTACTTACCGGAAACCATTAAATTGGATAGTAAATACTTTCATACACTAGACTTTGTTAAATATTTAACCATCAATTGTAGTTTTATTTTTCCTCCAATTCATTTATTTTTTTCTCCTAAATATTGCTGTTCTTTCACTTTTTTATTACACTTTATGCTTGCCAGTTTATCACCAACTTTTTTAATGCTATCGATTTCCCTTTAACACCAAAAAAAAACAGCAAATAATATAAAAGCAATTTTTTTATCATATGAAGTCATTGATGGGGTAATAAATGATTTTTATTTTTTCCTTTGACGTATATTCCGCTCTACTTAAATACTTTTAGCCTTTTTGACTTGCACACTTATCGTTATTGTAATTTTTATTATCTTAACAGATGTTTTGCCCTGCAAAGCAACCATAAATAAATAAGATCCATTGTCAATAAATATCAATGGTAAACAAAAGACTCAAGTATGGCAAAACTTTTTTTGTTTAAATATATTTGATAATGATTTGGTTAAAATATTTATAAGATATAACATATACAATTTAATGAAACATTTCCTAAATACTTTTAATGTGTTTAATGGAAAAAGTTTTTAATTGTACTTGAAAATGTATTTTTTATTATTATTTACTGCCTGTTTGTTTTGAACAAAACAAAAAATCGTGTGAGGATTCACACAGAGCACAAAAATAATTTTTTATATATTTCCATTTTCAATATAAATTCTATTTATTTTTTCTTTTGCTATAAAAACAGGCAGCTACAGATTTTGTTGAAAGAAATTTCCTTAACTTTTCAGCTGAAAATGATTTTTTAATATGAAAGAAATATTTTATCATTCGGTTATCATAAATAAAAATTCACATCAACTCAGAACATGCATTTATATTCCGGGTACTTTTTAAGTTGTAAAATGATGTTGCAGTACCAAACATGAAATCATCCCAGCAAACATTTTTTGCCAATTTCTGTCCAAGAGGGAGAACTCTTTACGAATTCTAAAGAATTTTCTAGGGAAATTCTAAAAGAATTTTCGACATGTTTGGAAAATAAAGAAAAAATGTCTGACAAAGCATCAGAAAGCTTTTCAATTTACCTGATACTTTTTACGTCCTGTCGTATAATGTGGGATAGAAGTCGAAGAAAAAATTCGTCTTCTTGTGCCATACATTGTTCTCAGCTCCTCAGAAAATATTCATTCATACTTTATAATTTCAAGCACAAAGTTTCAAAAGGAAAATGAGAATTATTACGAAAAGTAGCTGTCATTCCGAAAAAGTACATTTTTGGTGCTTTAGACTCCGTTTATTTTGTATTTTGTTTTTACAATGATAAAGTTTTTATACCTTGAGGCGTTTTTAGATGCAAAGCTCACATTAAGCTTTTTATTAACATGGAAAGCTCATAACCAAATATTTATTTGACGCTCCTAAGAGTATACACGTTTTTTTATATTAACCGCAAGTGAAGTCTGTCAAAAACTGTTTTGCAATTCCACTTTGAAATTTAAAAGTGGTTTGATTTCGAAGAAAATTTTAGTTTTTTGTTTTCTGAAGAAGCAACTTACGGAATTGAAACCACTTCCAATCGGAATGGTATTCTGTGACATGGCTGAATATGCAGAAGTGACTGGTAAAAGTTGTAAGAATTAAATCAGAAAATATGCATACTATTCTGTTCAATATCTTAAAGCAAATTAAATTGCCTTCAGATAATGTACAGCCTAGTCTGATATTAAGAGGATAATATTTCAGAAAATGTGCAGAAACGTCACAGAGTGGTTACAATTGGAAAACAATGCCTATACATCTGTATCTTTGAAACCTGCAATTCGATTGCAAAGTGACGTATGAACAAATCATAGGGGACGACCTAAGCCTTGAAAATATTGAAATTTGGACCACCCTGTTGAAACACACTTTAAGCTACATGGTGTCAAATTTGACTACCTCAGGCATAAAAATTTTTGTCGACCTCATTACTTTTACAAATATTATCCGATTTTGATAAACTTATTTTTACTGTAAAGTTCATAAATAGATAAAGAAAAAAAATGTATCTTAAATATTTTCCAAGATATTTGGCCTTGAATTTTAAAATTTTGATTTGAATTTTAAAAAACCGATTTTGAGCTTGAATTTCCCAACTTTGAGCTTGAATTTCCCAACAACTGCTAAACCGATTTTAATGAAATAAAAAGCTGCTAAAAGTTTAAGGAAACTTATTAAAATATCTGAAACGGTTAAATGTTTACAGAGGTTTGGCCAACGAATAACGATTCTGAGAAACTATCCGCTGGCTCGAAAGCTTCTATAATTTGCGTATACTTGTTGTATATTAATCATACGCATATTTCGTATAATTTTGTATATTAATCATATGCTCCAAAGCACAATGCACCCGATCCACAGTGAGAAAATTATACCAAAAAAAAATGGAAATAAATCTGCACTATCTAAAGGTCCGGTCAGCTGATAATAAAATTTCACGCAACAGTATAGAAAGTTCAGATACACCTAGTGAGCATGAAAAGTCTACACAGAGACAAATTTAATATACTTGTCTAGTAAGCAAAGTTTTTGCTGTGCTGTTCTGCAATTTCATCGCTAGTTTTTGTTTTTGGTATTAAACGAGCACAAATAATTACAGCGAAATTCGCTTGTAGTCCACTGCCTCATTTACACCCTTTTTGTGGACTATAAGGCGAACTGGACTATATATTGATTTTTTTATATAAACCAATTTGTGGCTTGTATGCGAATCCCCATATAATTATTACTTTTAACAAAGAAAAATAAAACTAGCGTTAAGAAATTACTTCCTTATTTACTCAATTAACAAATATTGAAATTAAGATTACTAAAATAAAAACAATTTATACTTCAATATGAGTAATATTTTCATTAAATTATGATTACAAAACATATTATTTTTGACTTTTGCATTTTGGATTATATCTTCCATAACTTGCATACATTTAAGATATTTCAAACCAAATATTGGTGGCGTATAAGCGAAAATGACCGTAGGACTAATGGACTAATAAAAAAATATTTTGCAGGTATTTTACTTATAGATGACAGAAAAACTAACATTTTTGAATATATCGCTAATTCTACTATAAGCGGTGTGGCTTATAAACAAATTATACTGTATATGCCAGCTTCCATTTGTTGAAAAGGATATTGAGTACGCAGATATATTTGTTTTAAGCAAATTGATTTTGGAAAGTTTTGAATACTAATTTTGCATATTAATTAATAATAAATTAAAAATTGTTTTATCATCTCTATTATATGTATATAAATAAACTTAAAAATCGATCCAAATTTTAGCACAATTTGTTTATTGCTTTCTAAAAACAAAAAGACCTCCAACTGATTGTTGAAGTTAAATTTTAATTATTTTCTGCCAAATTTATAAAATATTCAACTGAAAATATTATTTTTGCTTTAATGACCCAATAAAATTGAAATGAATTTTAATGATTTGTTGATTTTAGCGAAAAATATTAAACATGTGGTAATTTTATTGCCACACAAAGAATTATTTCTCTATAAACTAAACAAATAAATGGGAAAAAACATTTTGTATTTGTTTAGTATTTAAAAAAAACGGATTAGTTTAGAGATGATACAGATTTCTATTAGCAAGTTAAATTATTATAAATTCCCTTTCTTCAATCACAAATTGTTTAGTTATTATTTGAATTTATGTATTTCCTTCCGTATAGAATTCATGTCGTTATATTCAAAAATTTTGTTTATACGATATGATTTATGAGAATCTCTCCAGATGTTGAAAGTTTTATTTGAGAATTTTCATTTAAAGATATTCGTTTTAACAATCGCAAATGCTAAAAAGGTTTAAAGCCAACCAACCAAACTTAAAAACAAAAATTCATTAACTTTTATTAATAAGAAAAAAAGCTGTATTTAAAAAAATTATAATGAGTAAATACGTATTTAAATTATTATTCAATTTTTAACTTTTGCTCAAAATATTTAAAGGAAAACAAACAGCAACAAAATTCCTTTTCTAAACTCTTTTTATAACTAAACGAGCATTTATTTTATTTAAAAAAGATTTTAAGATTCTGATGTTATTCGTTTCTTTTCCCTTTTTTCATATTTCATATTTCTATTTCTACTTGTTCTTTGTTGAAGTCTCATCTGCTTGAGCATTTGGATTTTAGCTATTTTTTAATTCAACTAAAAGGGAAGGCAAGTAAGGAAGGGGTAATTTTTGTTATCACCTCTCATATACCCTCTAAAGCAATTTAGGTAAATATTATTAATTGCAATACAGGCAATAAGAAACTAATCTAAACCTTAATTAACCATCAGTATTAGTTGAAAACAAAAACAAAACAAACAACACTAAGACAAGCTATAATTGCCAGTTCTATCCAGTATATCCTTCCCTTAATCAAAGTTTTTGTTTGTCACACTATTTTCCTCTTAGTATAAAAACTAGTGTAACATTAAAATTCTTTAATTGCCGCCACACCCATTTCATTCAACACACAGAATTGTGTTATTGTTTCAAGTGTTTTTGTGTATTTGTGTATTGCTTGTCTTACGCGAATATAGTTACTGCGCTTTGCAGCCTGTCTTTTGCAATGAACAATTTAAGTTTTTCTACTTTTATTGTTTTAGTTTCACATCCCCATTAGTTGTGTTAATTGACACTAATTGAATTTAAACTAGATTTTTTTCTCTCACTCTCTAGCTTTCAGTTAATGCTGAAAGAAAAAATAAACTGGGCAAAAAGAACTGGGCAGCAAAAGAAGACTTTGAAAAATGAGTTTAATAGATTTTATTATAGAATGGTGCTTGATATAAAGTTTTCTGTTGCAAATGTCAAAAGAAAATACAGTAGGAATTTTATTAAAATTAAATTTAGTTTTTAATCAATTTGCAGAGTCTGTTATACGAAAGTATATTAAAATAGAAGTTAATTACTCTCTGTTACAAAATGATTTTTTTCTCTTGAAAAAGGACTTACAGACGGTGGACAGTGGTTCCTACTGCCAAAAAAGAGCGCATGATGTCGTGGAACACCGGGTTGGAACGAAGCTCCTGTCGGCTTCAGCCTACCCACTATCGGCTTGGTCCTGCCGTCTTCGGTCTGCTACTTTCGGCCTTATGCCACCTTCGGTAGGGTATGTTCGGTCGCTATGTCATCCTCATCTGTATCGTCCTGACCACCACAAAAAAGTTTAATTACAGTTTAAAAACAAAAAATTCACCTAACGTGATGACACCTAATTAATGCAGATAGTAATTTAAATCCCTGGATAAAAACGAAGACAATTCTTCAATAGAAAAACACTATCGGCTGAAAAAGATACTTAGGCGATACTTTCAAGAATTTAGCCGAGCACCTGGTGTTTAGTCGAGACACCTTCACTTAGCAAGAAAACCAACCAACCAAAAACACAAACCTGGCCCAAGGATTCCCAAAAACTAACACAAAAATCTCCCCAAAATCCCGAAGTTCCCGGGTATCTAAAAAACTAGGACAACAATACTCCCAAAGTCCCAAGACATTTCTCGCACCAAAGAGTTGAATTAAATTCGCCTTGAATTGTCGTTACCAGTATTTGTTACAAGTATTTGTTACCAGTATTCGTTACGCGTATTTGTTGCATGTATTTTTTCATCTCAAGAAAATTTGTATCCCCCAGTATAGAAAACATATATGTGCAGCATATCATATGCACAACGTGCAAAAGGGAACTTCGATCCCGAAATTGCTAATATATCTGTATTTTTGAAACTTACGATCCTATTACAAAACAATGCACGTAAAAATCATAGACGAGAACCTAAGCTTTACGAAAATTAAACTCATGACTAACCTGTTGGGCCAGAGTTTCCAGATTTTTTTCGAGTCGCATCCCCAATTTGAAAATGTTAATCTCAAAAATTCCCCAAGAACCAATGTATATTATCCCCAAAAATCCCCACTAAAAATAATATTATTTTAATTTCAAATCATTTAATTATTAACTTAGGAATATTTTATTTGGACTGTAGTTAATTTGATTTGTACATATCGGTGGTCATACGCTGACAACT
This sequence comes from Panzeria rudis, assembly GCA_956483635.1. NCBI lineage: Eukaryota > Metazoa > Arthropoda > Insecta > Diptera > Tachinidae > Panzeria > Panzeria rudis. Next base: position 104,750,687 of record OY101450.1, on the reverse strand, counting down.
CGTAACTGATTTTTTATTATTTAAAAAAAAACAGAAAACGTTACATAAATTGTTAAAAACTTTCCTATCTGGAAAATAAAAAGCCAAAATTAGTTAGGAGGATCTATAAAAAAGTTATGTGTTGTCAACGTATGACCATCGATATTGTGTATATTTAAGTATATATTTGTGTGTGTATTTCTAACATCCCACTAAACCAAAGGTTTCGACTTTTTTTTGAAGTCAGACTTGTCGTGACGAATTCGTTACGGCATTTTTGTAGTTTGTCTAAAATCAGAGTTTTCGTAACGAATTAGTTAAGACGTTTCGGTAGTTTATCGGAAAAAATTCCTTTCGTACCTACACGTCGTTTCGAATTCGCACCGGAATATTGTTGCGATTTCGTACCTACATGTCTTTACGAAGTAGTGCCAACCATTTCATACAAAAATCGTTACGATTTCGTTAAGATATCTGTACCGCCGAAATCAAAAGGTTTTGCCGACCAGTCGGTACAAAGCTGATTAATAAAATCAAAAGTTTGGAGTCCAAATCTGCTTTAAAGTTTCACGATTTCTGAAATGCCCATTATTTTTTAAATGTATACTAATAGGCAGATTTTGTAAAAAAATTTGTTTTAAATTTGTATGAAAAATTATTCAAATGCGTTTCAAAACAAAATGTTTCCATACAAAATTTCAAAACGAAAAAAAAAACTCTTTTATTTACAAAATCTAGCCCTAAGTCTCAACAGAAAGTCGAGCAATGCGTACTGCATTTTGTTTCTAATTTTTGCTTTTCTTGAAGCGCAATTGGAATATGTATTGAAATTAATATAATCCAAGAAATAAATAAAAATATATAAAGCAAATTAAAAATCACCTAAAAATTTTCTAAAATACCCAAAGCACAAAAATGATCCCCAATGAATTCCCCAATGCCCAAACAAAATTTTTCATCCCCATTTCAAAAAGAAAATCGCCGATTTGGGGATAAATCCCCTAATCGGATAACACTGCGGTGAGCACACCCTGAGAAAAGTTGACCACCTCGGGCATCAAAAAAAACTTTGTTGGTCTCTTTTACAAAAATTATCCAATTTCCATGAATTTTAATCTTCTTACCAAGGATTCCCAAAAACCAGGACGAAAATCTCCCCTAAATCCGAGAAGTTCCCCGGAAAATAACGGTAACACCGAATACCCCGAAAATACCAAAGCGGAAAACACTGAGTTTTTAAGGAATTTAACCTTCGTGCCGGCCTGTTTCTTCGTTTTGTATTTTCGTTACCAGTATCCGTTAACTATATTCGTTACACGTATTTGTTACACGTACTCGTTACAAGTATTTTTTCATATTAAAAATGATTTTATCGCCCGGAATAGAAAACATTGATATGCACAATGTGCCATAGGGAACTTGGTTCAAAAAGGTATAAAATGTGTACAGCACTTCTAAACAATATATTCAAACAACCTTTTTTAACATTTTAACCCTCTGACGCTTTGCTGTAGGACCTTTTTTGTCCCTTTCATAAAAATGGAGAAAAAGGCTCCCCTTCAAAAGCAATAAAGTGTTTCATAAAATTCTTTTATAAGTCTTTAAAAATGCAAAAGCTCCAAATTCAACTTGAACGCCAGAGTTCATTCAATTGTTCATTTCGTTTGTTAACATTTCACAGCACTTTTCTTAAAAAATTTTCAAAAATCGCTCTTGAGATTCATAATGCAATTTAATTTTAGAGTGTAATATCTACTTTCCTAACTTAATGTAAACGATAACATTTTTCATGTACTCGTATATATAAAATTTATTTGCTATGGTCAAAATTTTACCCCATAAAAAATTTATTCTAAAACAAAACTTGCTTCTGTAAGAAAAAACTACATAAATTTTTTATTGCACCATTTCTGAAATAAACGTTTAGAGTCCTTATCCTAAATATCCTAAGCATCTACATAATCACAAACTAAAAATTCAAATTTCAAAAAATCATCATTAAATTATTATATAAAATTTACATAATTTGTTTAAAATTAAATCAAATTTGAAAAATAAAAAAACTATTTTTATAGATGCATGTGTTTTTATAAATTGTTTATTTGCATAAATTACTTTTTATGGTCTTGTCGTTAAATCAGCCGCAGTGGCAAGAAAATAAAATAAACTGACGAGAAATAAAAGAAAGTCTATACCACAAGTACTTAAAAGAAAAAGAAGCTGGTTATAATACTTTTGCACACTCACACACACACAGCCATACATACAGGCATATTTAACACAGATATCCAGAATAATAAATTCTTACCACAACCCGACGCCAGTGCATAAAGCATCTTGGTTTTAATAAGAACTACACAATTGCAGTTCGTACATCAAAAAAGTAATCTAATTTGGTAGTAAAAATATACATACGTATATCGTCACAGAAAATGTAAAAAGCCCTATCTAACATTTTAAAAGTTTTACAGGAGAAGCATTATATTGACAACTAGTGCAAAATTTTACAATGTAATTAAAAAACTACTAACAAATTTTGCTCTAATTGTCTATATATTTTTCATTTAAACAAGTTTCATGCTTCTCCTGTAAAAGTTTTAAAGTGCTAGATAAGGCCTTTTGCGATTCCGGGAGAATATGTAACTGCCAAGAGCATGGGGTAAAAAAAATTTATTTACACTTTATATTTTTCTTTTTTTATATATTTAAAGCGTTGTGTGTGTATTCGTGTGTATATTTATGTATCTAACGATTAAGCCAACAATATGTGGAATAAACCGACAATATGTTGCAAAATTTTACAAATGCGTCATAGACTAAAGGCTACTTTTGATTAACTGCTCCTCATACCAATATACTTGTGCGATACATGTGATCACGCCTGCTTACACGTGATCATGATCAATAAAACACAAACGGCGCACAGTTGCTCATGAATTGAATCCGTTGGCAAAAACCTAAATCTTTTGTTGTTGCCGATCGCCTTTTTAAGTTTTTTGGTACATTGTCGGCATTTACAGTCGGATCTTAATGTATGATATATCGTTGATTTTATCTCGTGGAGACCAATTTTTTGCTCTAAGGGTCGTTAGCTTAAAAAAAAGAGACCCCTACGTTCGGCAAAAAAAATATTTAAAAATGTTTGTGCTATAACTACCGAAAAACTTTCTAAACAAAACTTTAATGATTGTTTGCGAGCTTTATTTGTTGACATATTAGGGTGGTGCATTAGGGTCACGAACGTAGATCTGGTGTGTAAATACTAGAACGGGATATTTGAGGTTCATGTCCCTTAGAGCAAAACACTGGTTTCCTCGCAACAAAAACATCGAAATATAATACTTTAAGATCCGACTGTAAATGCAGAAGATATAACGAAAAACTTCGGCAAAATAAACTAAAAATATTTTTTTCGAAAGTGCCTTGCAAAAATACTTTATATTCGAAGGTTTGCGGAACACTTCTTTTCTTGCCTGTAAGGTGGTACGCTCTAGTGTCCACTGTACTGTTTATACTTAAGGTGCTATGAAATATTTTCTAAGCTGCTATATTTTTGCAAATTTAAAATTTAGAGGCATAGAATTCTTCAATATCAAAATGGTCAAGAAAAATATATCACCCAGAGAAAGGTGAAACTGCCTTACTTTTGTATCCGCCTGCCCACAGAACACATTTTAGGGTTCCGTACACCAATTGTGAAAATAAACCCTATTGTTTTCGCTACGCTGTCCGTCCATCCGTATGTCTGTCACCTGCTTCTATCTCGAGAACCGTAAGGGCTACAGACCTTGAAGTTTAAGAATTTATGAAATATATCAAAAAATTATGAAAATTAAAAATTAAAGGGTGTTCTAAAGCGAGCAACGAAACATGATAATATTCTATTGTAACACACAGACATTTGACATTTAATATTTTCAAAGTTAGTGTATTATTATACCGACTGCATCAATAAATACTGAAATTTAAACAAAATAAAAAATAAAGGGTATTCTCTAAGGTAATGTAGTTTTGAAGTTAAGCTATATGTTCTGAGCCGTAACAATAAGACACTTGAAGCACACAGCATTGACGATTAAAGGGTAATTAAAAAAGGGTAAATTAAAAAGTAATGCAACGAGAAGGCCGAAAAGCAAATCGCCACAAAGAAAAAATCTCCAAAATGAAAAAATCGCTAAAACAAACAAAATACGAAAAGCTAAAAACATTTCAAAATTAAAAAAATAGCCAAACGAAAAAAAATCTTAAAAAAAATGCAAAACGAAATGAATACCAACACAAAAAAAGCGAAGACAAAAAAAATATTAAAAAAATTACTAAAACGAAAAAATCGCTAAAATGAAAAACAACCATAAAACAAACAAAAAATACAAATATTAAGAAAATCGCCAAGACAAATATTAAACGCTATAACTAAAACACCCCTTAACTAAAAAATATCCAAAACAAAAAAATCGCTAAAACGAAAAAAAACGCTGAAACGAAAAAAGCACCAAAAAGGAAAAATCGCTAAAAGAAAAAAAACTCCAAATCAAAAAAAACGCTAAAACTAAAAAAACCCAAAACTAAAAAAAATTGCGAAAATGAAAAAAATTATCAAAATGATGAAAAGCGCTGCAGCGAAAAAAGCAACAAAACGGAAAAAAGACGGCAAGACTAAAAGAAATCGCTAAAAAAAAATACTAAAAAATTCATCAGAACAAAAAAACTTAAAACGAAAAAGCACGCTACAATTAAAAAGTCAGCAAAATCAAGCAAAAAATCGCTTAAATCGCTTAAATTACTCAAAAATTATTATTCAAAGAACGCTCATTTTCTCTCTATTAGCATAAAGTGGTGTGCTAAATTTTCACCAACTTGAAGACGTCGGATCAAGTTACACTTTGCACACATATTAAGTCCCTATGAGAACGCAGTCGGATGGATATAAAAGTGGGCAGTGCCACGCCTATACTAAGTAAATATTGTATATCGTGAAAGCTATAACAGTCAGAGTTCTCATCCATGAATGACATGGGATATTTTTATAGCAAAATGCGAAAAGCATGTCAAAACATTGCAGTATAGGACCGGGGAAGTATCCCATACAAAATAATTAATTATAATGTGCTATCTGGATATCTATAAAAGTATGAATATTTAAATTTGGTATCAGTTAATTTTAAAACAAGATTCAAAGTAAGGTAAAAAACTGATGGGGTAGGTGTGAGGAAAGGGGTACCTCAAACTTATTTCCTTGAAATGTTCCAAATTTTGTAACCAAATTTTTTATTTAACCCCACTGTCTTATCACCAATACTGACTTATATATTACTGACTTAAGTCAACCGACTTCCTACTTCCAACTTGTGTTTTTTGTTTAACTTTTTCATTTTCTACCAGTGCATTGTATGCAATCTTTTCATAGAGATAAACAAGCTAAAAAGGCAACAGACCGGAAGAAATGAAATTTCAAGTAACACTTCGTCACGATTTCAAATACTATAGTGTACACGAAACAACGTATGTATGTAGTTCTGTATGTATGTATGTATGTATATAAACGAACATGTATGCATACATACATTCGAGCACTGTTGCAATTATTATGTGCTGTACTTCTAAAGTGACAACAGCAACACGAAAATCAGCAGATGATTCAAATGTGACACAAAAAAGTCACTCCAATTAAAGGAGGACAAGACCCATTAACAAAAGCTACAGTGCAGGTCAAAATTTGAAACATATTTTAATAAAATCTTACTTTCTTTGAAGGATTTGCTAATCGCAGAGTAACAATGTGCATCATTAGAAATATATAGTTTGAAAAGTATTTTGAAGGATATCACCTTGTATTTATTTATTTTTTTTTTCAAGGATACCTTTAACAATTTTTATTGCCACTACTGTATTAGCTCTGTGCTGAGTTTGAATAATTATGCCTTTTTTCATTTTGAAAGATTATTTTTTGCACGTTTTTTGTTTTTTTTTTAACATGGAAATAAGGCTGAAACATAAAAAAATGGACGCTACATAGCAAAGAGAAATAAATTAAAAAACGTGAGTATAAAAAACAACCATTACATAGAAAGGAACAGTCAACCTTTAAGAAAATGATGAAAATCAAGTAAATTTTTCCATTTTTAATACAGTTCAAGTTGGCAACACTGCTTTTTTTGACAGCAGGACATTGTCTAGTTCCCATATAATAGTACACTGGCGCTTAATTTGAAAACAAAACTTACTTTAAAGGTTGAAAAAAAATTGGTGTAAATACTTGCTCACCTCTCATATATCCTTAATTTTTAAAACCAATTTAAAGATGAAATTATGATTCAAATGGAGGGACAATCCATATCTGCTTGTGAAACTCTGCCGTGTATCTCTGCGGTACATTTCATTTTAATCGCTTAAATAATATGCTTAGCTCCCATATATCCTTAAATTTAAAAATTTTACCTTTTTAAAAAAATTATTTTCAATCGGTGAGAGAATATGCCTACCTCCCATATATCCTTTATTTTTATTTGATATTAAATTGATCATAGTGCAGCGCAAATGGGTTATTATTTCTAAAATTACATGGTTAAGCTCTATGCTGAATTTCGCTCCTTGCAGTGGAAATAAATGTATACCTCCCATGTATCCTCTAGTCTAAAACGTTAATTTTCACGTAAAGTTCTAATCAGAATGAAGAAAAACCCAATAACTATTTGTAGAATTATGCTTTTAGCCTTTGTGAAAAAATTCGTCTCAATCGGTGCAAGGACATGTCTAGCCCCCATATATCCTTTGTTTTAAATATTAAACTGATCATGAGGCAGCCACAATTGGTTACTATTTCTAATATTAAGTTACTGTTTCTAAACTAAGCTCTGTGGTGCATTGCATTAAATGCAATTGAAGTACGTGGCTACCTCCTTGTATCCTTTATTGTAAAACGTTAATTTCCAGCTACAATTTCTATCAGAATAAAGCCAAAATTAGTAACTATTTGTGGATTTATGTTTTTAACCTTTGTGAAAAAATTTGTCTCAATCGCTGCAAGAATATGCCTACTTACCATATATCCTTTAATTTAAATCTGATCAGAAGGAGTCCCAAATTGGTTACTACTTGTAATACTAAGTTACTGTTTCTAGGTTAAGCTCTGCGGAGCATTTCATAACATGCAGGGGAAGTACGTGCCTACCTCCCATGTATAATTTATTTTAAAACGTTAATGTTCAGCTACAATTTCTATCAGAATGAAGCAAAAATTAATAACTATTTGTAGAACTATATTTTTAAACTTTGTAAAAAAAATCGTCTCAATCAGTGCGAGGACATGTCTACCTCCCATATATCCTTTACTTTAAAACTTCAATTTTAGCTACAATTACGATCTGATTGTAGTAAAATTTTGCAACTTCTTGTGAAAATGTGATGTTAAGTTGTACAAAAAAAATTCAGTTAATTCAGTGCAAATGAAATCCCTACCCTGCCATATATCCTTTATTTCAAAATTAAGTTTTAGCTACAATAATGATTAGAATGTGCAAAAACTTTGGAAATATGTACCTTTAAAGCTGTGGACACCTATATCCTATATTTTCAAAATAAAATGTTAGCTACAATCATGATCAGAATAAAACAAGACTTTGGAACTACTTCTAAAACTGTCCTATTATACTTTATAAAAAGTTTCAATTTATTCGATGCAAGATCCTGCTTACCTACCATATATCCTTTATCTTAAAACTTTAATTTTAGCTGCAATTATGATCAAACTGTAGCAAAATCAAGTAACTACTTGTAAAGAAACATAATGGTAAGCTCTGCATAAAAATCAGTGCAATCAGTCCATAAACATCCCTTCCTACCACATATCCTTTATTTAAAAAATTTAATTTGTGCTACAATTATGGTCACAGTAGATCAAAGCTTTGTTATAACTTCTAAGACTATGATATTGAACTCTGCAAAAATTGTTGTTGTTGGGTGGCAAGTTCTTGCCATCCAGCGTCAATACTTTATTTTGAAAACTGAATTGCAGCTATCATTATGATCAAAATAGAATAAAACATCAGAAATAGTTGTAAAATTATGCTGTTTTGCCCTGCAAAACAAGATAATATTATTCAGTGCATGAACATGCCTAACCACCATATGTCCTTTATTGTAAAAATTAAGTATTAACTAAATTTTAAAATTACATATTCAGAATGCAAAAAAAAATTGTAAGTAATTATAAAACTGTGTCGTTAACCTCTGCAAAAAATATCAACTCATTCAATTTAAGAACATTCCTTCCTCCCATATATCCTTTATTTTAAAAATTAAATTTTTGCTGCAGTTTTGGCCAGAATAGAGCAAGACCTCGTAAATACTTGTAGAAATATACTGTTTAGCTCTGCATTGAATTTCAGCTCATTTAGTGAATGACTATGCATACTTGCCATATATCCTTTATTGTAATATTTGAATTTTAGCTGCAATTATGAGCAGAATAAGACAAGATCTTGTAATTGTTTCTAAACCTATGCTTTTAAGCTCTGTAATAAGTTTAAATTTATAGGGTGCAAGAACATATCTATCTACAATATACCATTTTTAAAATTTAACTTTAAAATACTTTATTTTGAAAACTAAATTGCAGCTATCATTATGATCAAAATAGAATAAAACATAAGAAATAGTTGTAAAATTATGCTGTTTTGCACTGCAAGAAAAGACTATATTATTCAGTGCATGAACATGCCTAGCCACGATATATTCCTTATTTTAAGAATTAAGTATTGACTAAATTTTATAATTACATATTCAGAATGCAAAAAAATTTTGTAACTAATTATAAAACTATGCCGCTAACCTCTGCAAAAATAATATCAACTCATTCAATTTAAGAACATTCCTTCCTGCCCTATATCCTTTATTTTAAAAATGAAAGTTTAGCTGCAGTTTTGGGCAGAATAGAGCAAGACCTCCTAAATACTTGTAGAACTATGCTGCTTAGCTCTCCATCGAATTTCAGCTCATTTAGTGGATGACTATGCATACTTGCCAATATATCCTTTATTGTAAAATTTTAATTTTAGCTACAATTATGAGCAGAATAAAACAAGATCTTTTAATTGTTCCTAAACCTATGCTTTTAAGCTCTGTATTAACTTTAAATTTATACGGTGCAAGAACATGTTTATCTACAATATACCTTTTTTAAAATTTCAATTTTAGACACAATTACTATAGAAATACAATAAAACTTATAAACTACTTATAAAACAATGCCGTTGAGATCCGCAAAAATCTTCAATTCATTCGATGCCATTATACAACTACTCATCATATATCCTTTATTTTAAAAGATACATGTTTATTACAATTATGATCATAATGCAACTAAACTATGTAACTAGTTCTTAAACTATGCTGTTAAGATCTGTAAAAGATTTTAGTTGATTTGCTTCAAAAGTATGTCTACCTAGCGTATGTCCTTAATTTTAAAAACAACTTTTCAGCTACAATTATTATTAGAATATGGCATAACTTTATAATACTATACTCTGCTAAAAATTTCCTACCTTTTCGTGTAAAAACATATGTACGTACCAAATATCCTTTATTTTGAAAATTTACTGACAGGCCCACTATCTCGATACGATTCTTTCTTTCGCACAACTACATTTAAAACAAAAACAAATTCCAAAATTTTGTTTTAAATGCAGTTGTGAGAAAGTAAGAATCGTGTCAACATAGTGGGCCTTGCAATTATTTTTTAATACAACTATGATCGAAAAAACTTTATAACTATTTCTAAAATTATGCTGGTGAGCCCTGCTAAAATGTTTGTATCATTTACTGTAAGAACATGCATACCCGCCATATATCCTTTATTTTAAAAACTAAATTTAAGCTGCAATTTTGATCAAAATGCAGCAAAAACTTATTCCTATGTCTGAATTTATGCTTTACAGTTTTGAGATTAATTTAATTTCAATCGGTTCAAGGGCATGCATACCTCCCATATATCCTTAATTTCAAAAAACTTAATTTTAGTTACATTTATGACCATAATGCAACAAAAGTTAGTAACTAACATTAAATATATACTCTAAAGCTTTAGGGGGAATTTGTTTTTAGTCAGCTCTAAAAAATACTTGCCTCCTAAATATCCTTAATTTAGAAAGAAAATTTCCAATTATTTAAAAAATCTGAGTCTAAAGCTTTGTGGTAAATTGCATTTTCATTGTTGCAAGGATATGTCTGCCTCACCCAACTCTCCTCATTGTTAAAAACAATAGATTTTTCTAATACGAGATTTAGACGAAGACTGCTCAGCCTGATTTTTTTCTTTAAGTATATGGTCAAGGGCGTAAAAGACGCTTAGCAGGATACCAAATCCAAAAGAAATTTACTTTCTTAGGCAATATCTTTTGAAGTTGGTACTCATTTAAACGTATTTTAATCAAACAATTATGATAAAAATGCACTAAAACTAAGTTAATATTTCTAGAATCATTGCAAATTTCATATTAAATCCTAACGGCCTCGTCTTACAGTCATAAATCCATCTTGTTAAAGTTTCTATAAATACTGTGAGAGGGTAAAAAACTAAAGTAATAAATGTTATACATCGTTACCTTAACATAGAATGACCCTATCCTATACTTTTCAAATCGCGGTTTTTCGATACATATTTCGATAGATTAGGGTTCCGTCCATCAAAATATTGAAAAAGCTCGATTTTAAAAAAAATCTTTTTTAGTCTATGTCCATACGAATCAACTTTTGATGCGCAACTTTTGAGTATATGGGAGAGAGAGGCGAGAAGATTGGGAAGGGGACACTGATTCATGTACATGCAACTCTCTTATGTTTTCTTCTTCGTAATATTAAGCAACAACAAAATCTATGTAAAAAAACAAAAGCTGCGCAACAAGAATTTTATTATATGGACATGAATGCAACTTCAAAAGAAAATTTAAGAAAGTTGCAGAAGCAAAAGTTGATTCGTATGGACATAGACTTAACCGACTTAAAAAAGAGGAAAGAGGTTTTAAATTCGTCTGGTATTTGTTTTTTGTGTATGTTGCCTCACAACTCCGCCATTTCTGAACCGATTACGGATTTTTTTTCTCTATTCAAAAGGATGTACTTCCAGATTGGTCCCGTTGAAAAGTGGGCGGGGTCACACCCATACAAAGTAAATACACATTCTTTTTACACTACTTCTACTCAACCGATTCTTGTGAAACTTTACACACAAACACACAAACACACATTAAGCTTCTGTTTAAATACTACATCAGGATAAAAAAAAGTGGGCTGTGCCACTCCCTTGCAAAGTAAATATTATTTTTCAACAACTTCTACTAAACCGATTCTTATGAAACTTTGCATACAGTTTTAGTTATTGTTACAACATAACATTACGTTTAGAAAAGTGGGCAGTGCCACGCCCATGCAAAGTAAATAAGAATTTTAGCTACTTCTACCTACCCGATTCTTATAAAACTTTGCATACGCATTTACTTATCGTTGCAATACATCATGTGATTAGAAAAGTGGGCAGTGCCACGCCCATGAAGAGTAAATATTCATTTTAACTAATTCTCCTTATCCGATTGTTATGAGACTTCGCACATACAATTAGTTCTCGTAAAATTATATGATGCTAATATATGGGGGCGGTGCCACGCCTATTTTATAGTCGGTTTTTTTACAACAATTATTTTAATGGTGGCTTATAGTGAATTTATATGTAAGACGTCTAGTCAACTAATCTCAAAAAAAGCCGGTGCTGTGAGATTTTTTAACACTAATTGTGAATAATTACGAAATTGGCCTTTAAACACGCAAATTTTAAGATTTATTCTATTTCTGGCGTTCAATCTTAATTTTGAGCCTTGACATTGTTAAATAGAATTTTATGAGTAATATTTTTGTAGTATATTTCAGACCGCCATATTGCTGTTGAAGGGGAGTTTTCGGCCCCTTTTCAAGAAAGCGACAAAAACGACCCATACGCCAAAGAGTTAGAGGACTAAAATTTTCCACAAAAATATGTTTAGTAGTGTTGTACATAAAAGTGCTGAGCACATTGTATGGCTAAAATATAAGGATTACAAGATATTCAATGCCGACTCGCTAGAGCTATGTGCAAGAGGGGAGCTGTAACTCTCCCTAAAATGAGTCGCAGATGTGAACCTTCAAAACGCCCAACACGTATTTTTTTGTCATCTTTACCAGGATCAGTCAATAGAACCTTGATTTTTTATATGAATTTTTTTTTAATTTTTTTGTAATTGCTATCATTTATGTTGTAAATTGCTGGAGTCTAGCGCTCTCTCGTGTCCACAAGAATGAGTAAATGAAAAAATCTTTCAGCGTTATATCACTTAGATCAAAGAAATAAATTAGTAACAGGTGATCACTTGAAGCCAAAAATCTATGCATTATTATCGTGTGTGTATTGTTTCCCTAGATCTATTCGAATATACAAAAAACTTGTCACAAAAAATTAATCGTTTATAAAGAGATTTTACTGTAAAAATGCATTTTAATATATCATCTTTGAATAAAACACAGACACTTATTTCAAATTCTAATTATAAACCAGTGTGATTATTTATTTCAACCATTCGAGACACTTGTGTATGACTGACTGACTGACTATGAATGAATGACCTACTTTTTTTCTTAAATTTAAAGAATTATTTTTAATCATGTTCTTGTTTTATTTTTAAAGCAAACAACATAAAAATTTACCGATAAAAAAGAAACTACACAAAATGTTCTATCTGCATACAGAAGAAGATGCTATGAAAATGTTTTAGAAAATTTTATGTTTAAAAAAAAACTTTTACTTCTTATTAAAATAATGTTTCTATGTATATTTTCTCTTTTCATTGCAGTTGAATATTTTCTCTTGGAATATTAGAAAGAATATACGTACTCGTATTAAAATATTGAAGAGCCAAAAGTAAAACAACAGCAAAAACACACCTCAATGTTGTACAAGCTCTAAAAAAAATTCAAAATTTATTCAAGAGCCCTCCATCTCAAAAAACAAAGTCTACAGTAGTTTTTTTAATTTAAACACAAACATGGCTGACGATATATCATCACCTTTTCGTATGCAAAAGAAAACTAGAAGTGCTTCCATATGTGCTACCGGTGGCAGCATAGAAACTGTTATATACAGTATGCCCTCGGGCAACAATACACCAGACTCACAGGGTACACCGAATTATAGAAGGCGTCGACCTGCCACCAGATCACAAAGTGCACGTATAACAGCAACAGCGGGCAGATCGGTAAGTCTAAAATAATTTTAGTTTTGTTATTATTTGTCTGAGTAAAATTTTTTTAATATTTTTCATACCTTAAATTTAACTGCAGTCGTCTATTAAATTATCTAGACATGTACGTAAGTGCGTGTAGGTGTTTGCGTGTGCAAAAATGTTGTGGTCTGTGAAATTATAAAAAAGTGAATAAATCCTTCACGTTTCTTTGCATCAGTTTGTGTTATTTATTTATATCAGTGTTTGTTTTTATTGTCACAATTTTATGCTTGATTTTAGTTCGCACACAAATACTTCAACACTTACATTGGATTTAACAAGACCATGTAGACATGTGAGGGGTGTTCCATAGTTTTATAAGTTTTTTTAGCATTTTCATTTAACTCTTTGATTAAAGAAAATATAAACACAATTAGCTTTAAGGCAATAGTGATGATATGCTAGAATATCCAACTATTCGACTTTTTGTTTTGCTCGAGTAAGGAATTAATCGATTTCAGGATTTTAAAATTGCTCGATTAATCGAGCAAGGTTTTTAAAAATTCTAAAAAATGGAATAATTTAAATAATTCTAATAATTTTCCAAAGAAGTTTATCCATTGGAAAAACCCATACATGTGTGTTTGATTTTATACTTTTATTATATTAATAAACAAAAACAAGTAATAAAACAAAAATGTAGTCAAAAATATAAACAATAAAATAGCAATTCATTTGTACTACGTATATGGTTCTAAGATTTTAAAAAATAATAGTATACTCAAAATATGATTACAGTAACGAAATGTACTTTATTCAAGAAATATTCCGTGCAGTCATTTTTGAACGAATAAACATTTAAAATTCTAAGCAATCTTATTTTAAATGGTTTTATTTAGCTTACCGTGCTTGTAGAGTTTGCAAAGCTTGTGCGTAGGTGGAGTTTGGCTCAAATCTAATAATTGAAAATTTACTTTCTTGCTATTGACCGATTTTCTAAGCGCCTTTATTTTGGTGACAATTTGATATTGTGATTTGAAAAGAGGACTGCGCCGTGCCCATAAAAAGTAACATTTAGTTTTAACCCCTTCCTGTTAATTAATTGATCTGAGATTTGGTGCTGGCCTTTACTTACAATGACTCTACAATTTTGTATTAAAAACAGTACTTAGTTTTAGCACTTTCCTGTTAACCAATTGATCTGAGATTTGGTGAACACCTTTACTTACGATTACTATACAATTTTGTAATTAAACAAGTGGGCGGTGCCACGCCCATAAAAGTAATATTTAGTTTTAGGCTTTTCCTGTTAACCGATTGATCTGAAATTCGGTGAACTTATTTAATTTTGATGATCGATTGATCTGATGACGTTACGATTATGTGTATTCAGTATTATTGTAAATCACAGAAGGCCACCGCCTTAAAATGGTGAATTAGTTATTTGTCTAAAAAACACTTAAATATGGATATCAAATGAAACGGTTTGACTAGTAGAATACAGTACGCAATGAAAATTTTCCAATTCCAAAATGGGGGTCAGTACAAATTGGCGGAATATAGTTCCCATTATGTACTGAAGCTTAAATCCTCCTCTATTCGACACCGTTTAAAAACTTAAAATCGATGCAGAAAAAAAATCGTGTTTTATCGCAGTGTTGTATTGCAATTTTTTAAATGGCAATATGATCTACTCAACTGTACCTACAAGCTTTACTAAGTCGTTTTTCACGAGTAAAACAAAATGCTATTTAGTAACAGCGTGTTATTTAACAGTACACTAAGGGATAAAAACTCTTCATATTAATTCAATAATTTTGAATTCAAAAGAATAGCTTTACTGAAATACACTAAATCAATAATTTTCAACTTTGAATAAATATGGTTCAATATAGAAATAAAAACTTTTAACATGACTAGACTTTCGTCAACATTTCTTATTGAATAAATACAGATTTTATGTATTTTTTCTCTGAGTGTAAAAATAGCAGCTACAAGGAAAACATCTTTTGTTTTTACGAAGCTGTTCTTACGACAGTTAAATTGAAAGAGAGAATCATTCATTTTTTTACAGGTTTAAGTCAGTTAATTTCTTAAGACGTAAAATTTAATAAACTTTTTGTTAAATTTAAATGAAAAATAAGTAGATCAGTTGTTAATTGAATTTTCATTTATTGTATATTAAAATTTCAGTTAATTTTACGCACAGAATATTTTGCGTATATATAAAATAACATTAAATTAAAAATTTTAAAAACCTCCGAAGAAAATTGATGAAAACTTCCAAATAGCTGGGCAGATTTTTTTTCAAATATAGGCTACACAGGAAAAAATATCATCAAACTGCAACGAGCAATTTCAATTGTTAATATGTAATTTAAATTCAAACATATATTTTGTTAATACAACAAATTTAGTTGTTGATGCGACAAACACAGAAATTTTTTCAACAAACTGAACTAACAAAATTTTTTGTTATTTATTGTGAAAAAAATTGACAATCATCATTGTTGTTTATTGTGGAAAAAATTGACAATCATCATTGTTAATATAACAAATGAACACCAAAACGCAACAAAGTCGCACTTTACTCAATTTCCTAAAAAATTTCTTGGAAAAAAACAGACTCCAAACTATGCGTGGTACTGCCCACAATTTTGATCACAATATTGTACATTCGCTAGAAATAATTGAGTGCAAAGTTTCATAACAATCGGTTATGTAGAAGTAGTTGAAATGAATATTCACTTTTCATGGGCGCAGCACCCCTCACTCTTCTAACCGTACACAGAAAAAAAATTTGTATATACAATTAATTTTTTTGTTATATCAATTAAATAATTAATTGATTTTGAACCTACAACGATTTTTGTAAATACAATTACGAAATTGTAAGTTAAAGGAAACTCAGAAAAAAAATAAAAAAAATTTTTTTTTTTATTTCAATTTTATTTCAATTAAGATTATTGTTATATCAACAATGCGAATTTTTGATTTACCGAACAAATTTTAACTATCATAGTTGTTGTATTAACAATATTTTTTATACACAATCCTGGAAGCGACTTTTTGCTTGTCTGCGAAAAACACTAAATGCCTTTGGGCGGAATCGAACCGGAGACCTCTGGACTAATAGACGAACGTTTTTACCTCTCAGCTACAGAGCAATTCGTTATTAAATATGCAAATAATGAATACACACAAAACGTGATTTACTTTGTTTCATCTACGTGTGTGCGTTCATTTGTTATATCAACAACGGTGATTGTTAATTTTTTCACAATACATAACAAAAAATTTGGTTAGTTCAGTTTGTTGAAAAAAATTTCTTGATTTGCTTTGTTTCATTCACAGAAAAAAATATTTGTAAATACAATTAATTTGTTTGTTATATAAATTAAATAATTAATTGATTTTGAACCTACAACGACTTTTGTAAATACAATTACGAAATTGTAAGTTAAAGAAAAATCAGAAAAAATTTTTTTTTAATTTTTTGTTGATTTCAAATTTAATTCAATTAAGATTATTGTTATATCAACAATGGGAATTGTTGATTTACCGAACAAATTTTAACAATCATAATTGTTGTATTGACAATATTTTTATACAATCACAATCCCCTAAGCGACTTTTTGAATGTCTGCGAAAAACACTAAATGTCTTTGGGCGGAATCGAACCGGTGACCTCTGGACTAATAGACTAACGTTCTTACCTCTCAGCTACAGAGCAACTCGTTATTAAATACGCAAATAATGAATACACACAAAACGTGATTTGCTTTGTTTCTTCTACGTGTGTGTATGCATTCGTTATATCTACAATGGTGATTGTTAATGTTTTTCACAATACATAACAAAAAATTTGTTAAGTTCAGTTTGTTGAAAAAAATTTCTTGATTTGTTTTGTTTCAATTACGTATGCGCATTCATTTGTTATATCGACAATGATGATTGCTAATTTTTTTCACAATACCTAACAAAAAATTTGGTTAGTTCAGTTTGTTGAAAAAATTTCTGTGTTTGTCGTATCAACAACTAAATTTGTTGTATTAACAAAATATATGTTTGAATTTAAATTACATATTAACAATTAAAATTGTTAGTTGCAGCTTGATGATATTTTTTCTGTGTAGTGTTGTATTAGAACGATAAATAAATGTGCAAGCAAAGTTTCATGAGAATCGGTTTAGCAGAAGTTGTTGCCCACTTTTTTCATCATGATGTAGTACTCAAACAGAGCCTAATGTGTGTGCAAAGTTGAGTAGAAATAGTTGAAAAGGCATCTGGCATCCTTTTAAATAAAGGAAAAAATCCGATATCGGTTTATAAATGGAGGAGTTTTGAGGGAACATATATAAAAAAATTAAAATAAACTACATGACGAATTGATAACATTTCTCATTTTTTTAATTAGGTTAAAAATTGTGCTTTTTTAAACATCGTCGTTTTTTTAAGTTAAGAGCAAATTAGATTTTGGAATCGATCTTAAAAGTTATTTTAAGAAATGGTTTTCTTTTCGAAAATACTTGAAATCTACCAAGTCAAAACCGACCAGCTTCCTCTGATTTTAAAAATTCAAGATCTGTTGAAAACTCGATTTTCAAAAATCAGTAATCAGAATGTAAAAAATGCCATTTTCCAAGTAATAGACTTTTTTCCCTTTTATATATGTACCTATTTATGTATATGGAAATCCCCTCATGTAGTTCAACCATCCTTCACAATACATATTGTTGTAATGTAATAAAATAAAAATATATATTTTTTTCTTTCATCCAAGTAAGTGCTTTATATTTTCTTCTATTTGCTTGCAATACAAACCTGTAACAAAATAAATAGTTTTCTCTTTTTGCTTCTGAACTGTTTTCTTTCATTTCTGACTTTTGCCTGAATGACTTACCGGAAATATCTTTGACTATTCGTCTGACTGTTTGTCTATCAAAACTATCGTCTGATATGTATTTATAAGTTGTTTCTTTCTTTGTTTGAAGTATGTAAGAGTGTTTATGGTTAATAACTTTGATATGTTTTTTATATAAAAGTACTCCCTAGTGTGAATACTCTATCTTCGACATCATTTTTGTATTTATTTCTGTATGTGTGAACCCCACCACACACGCATACGCATGAAATCGCTAACACGGCTAACATTCCAACATCCCAGCAAATAATATTCGGTCCGTAGTCGGTCAGAAAGTCTGCACAAGATGCCGAATTCGTATCCGATGTCAGTCAGAAAACGTACCGAAAATCATATGAGTGGTTGAAAAGAAACCGGATCTGTTTGTCTGAGGAAATTCTAAAAACTATACTGAAAGGTCTAACAGAACAGAGAATTTCCTAAGAAAATTCTAAAGGAATTTTCGACATGTCTTGTAAATGTCGGGAAAATGTCTGACAAAACATCAAAAAATTTTCCGATTTATCTGATACGTTTTACGTCCTGGCGTATTAATATCAGAGAAAAGTCGGAGCTAAAATTAGAAATTTATCAGAAATGTCGTTTAAAATTCTCCATGCACTATTGTGCTGCTTATGGCAGCTCATCAGCAAACATTTAGCCATATTTTATAAGTTTAAAAACTGAAGTATTTGTACGTATAAACTCAAGACATAAATGAGAATTGTATCAAAAACTAAAATCAGACAATGTGCAGAACTGAATGCTAAAAGTCGTAAGACGTAGATCAGAAAATGTGCAGACTACTCTGTTAAATGTCTTAAAGGAAATTAAATTGCCTTCGGATAATGTGCAGACTATTCTGATATTAATCGGATAATATTTCAGACAATGCGCAGAAACTTCTTACCAGAAAACTGCCTACTGATCCGCCAAAT
This sequence comes from Panzeria rudis, assembly GCA_956483635.1. Classification (NCBI taxonomy): domain Eukaryota; kingdom Metazoa; phylum Arthropoda; class Insecta; order Diptera; family Tachinidae; genus Panzeria; species Panzeria rudis. The sequence continues at coordinate 104,731,623 of OY101450.1, read as the reverse complement.
GTCTGAGGGAATTTTAGACAACTCGGCTGATTGTCTGGTAAAGCCTCAGACTTTTTCTGATGTTAGACATGTCGGCCAAAATTGTTTCCTGGGATATTTTACAGAAAATTGCCCAACAAGCACAAGAGCAATGAAATTGTATTCCTGTCAAACGAGAAAACAAATTGATATACATATATAAATAGCTCGTATTCATAATAAATGACAACCACCAAAATGAAACATATGCTGTCTTCGTGTCCCTTGAAATATTTCATAATATAAAGGGAAACATTTTTAAATGAAAACTGTCTTAGCATGATTCATAAATAAATATACATAAGTTATTTGTTTGTGTACAACTGTCCAGTATGTGTTAAAAACGAAGAATGAAAGTACTGTGTATACTCTCTTCATACAAAATGGCGTGTCCGTAATGCATGCTATTGATTTTTCAAATTAATAAAGAACGAATTTAAGCAAAAACGTGATTAAATCTATAACGGCTTTAGAATATCTGCATTTGCTTCTCTTATTTCACACATAAAAAGTTTCAAAAATAATACAAGTTATATATATATATCTTTTTAGTTGTTGCTGTCCGCAGTCTGTTGTGTTGAGCGTTACGCTTTCTTAGTACACTTCATTACTCAGTTTAATTATTAAAATTGCATTAACAACATAAACTAATATAACAGCGTAAGTTTTTTCTTCTAAATATTTAAAAGTTTTGCGAGCTTTGTTAAATAGTATTATATTACAAAAAGTTTCATCATTTGCTTGTTATCAAAAAAATATATTGAGTGTTATCCATTATTTTTTAATTTCATTGAAATTTTTATGAATAACTAAGGAATTTATGTTAAAACTAATCGAAAATTATACATCTGAATTGTTTTAAATTCAAAATATAGTGTATGTTCTGAAAAAAATATTGAATTCGTATAAAAATGCATTGAGCGTTACCTTAATAATATTCTTATATAGAAATTATCTATGAATTTTATGACGGTAAAAAAAATTAATAGAAACACGATATACAGAATCTTATCCGTTAAAAAATATCTGGTTTTCTTTGAAATAATTTTGGTTCTACCGCACTGTGGGCTGTTATATTTTCGAAGAATGTATTAGGTAGCACGTATTTTGCTACCAATAATTATTTGAAATTGCCATAACTTTTAACATTGTTGGTTTATTTTATTAAAATTGGTTTTATTGGTTTTATATGTTTGTAAAGAATTATTTAAAAAAAAAATTTTATTTTTCCATGTGAACAAATTTAAATTTTAAATTTTCGTGATTTTTTCATATTTTTCTGGCGATTTTTCGTTTTTTGCAATTTTTTTTTTTTGTTTTTTGTCGATTAGTTTAGTTTTGCCGATTTTTTGGTTATGGTACTTTTGTAACGTTTTCACTTTCCTACAATATTTTTAGTTTTAGCGATTTCTTTTAGTTGTGACGATTTTTTCAGTTTTGGCGCTTTATTCTTTTTTAGGGATTTTTTTCGGTTTTTTGTGGTTTTTTAGATTCAGCGATTTTTTTTGTTTTGGCACTTTTTTTCGTTTTATCGGTTTATTTTTGTTTTTTGGCGTTTTTTAGTTATGGCGCTTTATTTGGTTTTTGCGCTTTTTTTCGTTTTTGTGATTTTTTTAATTTTTAATTTAATTTTTTGATGATTTATTTAGTTTTAGCGATTTTGTGGTGCTATTTTCGTTGTGACGACTTTTTTCGGTTTTTGAAGTTTTTTTTTAGTTTTTTTGGCGATCTTTTTAGTTTTGGTGATATATTGCGTTTTAGCGATTTTTTTAATTTTTGGTGCTTTTTTCCTTTAAGCGTTTTTTTTTTTCATTTTAGCGTTTTTTTCGTTTTGCAATTTTTTTAATTTTGGATTTTTTTATTTTTAGCGTTTTTTAAAATTCATGATTCTACATCCTACGGTTTCAAAGATACAGTATATTGTCTAAATTACATAGTCAAAATTACATTAGCTGATAGAATACCCTTTAATTTTTATTGCTTTAAATATCGGTGTTAATTGGTGTAGTCTATTATACGGACTACACAAATTAGCACTTACTTTGAAAATTTAAAGTGTCTATATATAAGTGTCTTCATAATACATTAGTATTTGAAAATTTTTCGTTGCTCGCTTTAGAACACCCTTTAATTTTTAGTTGTCATATATTTGTTGTTATAGCGGTCAAAGTTTTACATATTCTGTGAAAATTTCAGGTCCGTAGCTCTTACGGCTCCTGAGAAAACATTACATTAGGATTTTAAAATTTTTCGTTGCTCGCTTTAGAACACCCTTTAATTTTTAACTGTCATATATTTGTTGTTGTAGCGGCCAAAGCTCTACATATCCTGTGAAAATTTCAGGTCCGTAGCTCTTAGCCTGTGACAGACAGACGGACAGCGTAGCGAAAACAATAGGGTTCCATTACACTTTTGGTGTATCGGAACCCTAAAAAGTGGCCATAACTTTTAATTTCGTCCTGCGATTATTGTAAATTTTTGTTTTTAGAAAGTAGTTGTATAGTATTTTCAAACCCTATACTCAATTGTTGTGGTGTATTTTTTTCGCATCCCAGAATAACCTCGAAAGCAAATGTAACGCTCAATACAAAAAAATTTTAGAAAGTCTAAAAATATAATTTTAGTTTAAGATCCATTTAATGAGGCGAGCACTATTATATGAGTGTCCTACCTTCTCATATTTCTATTGGTTACATTGGTAAACAGAAAAACACACAAAATGTACATTTAGAATGAGAATCACCCATGAACGCTGATGAGGGCGTGTAGCGGTGATCTGATTATGTATTTCTTTAAGTCAAAAAAGGATTCTTAAAATGATACAATATACTAAGTTAATATTAACTTAGTCCAATGTTTATTTAAAATTTACATTTCTTAAAAAAATTATAGATCAAATTTTAAGAATATGTTAAGAATGAATGCTCGTTTGATATAATTCCTAACCCTTTGTTAATTGACAAAAATTTCCATCTCAAATATTTGTCAATTTCAGATCACACCAGCTTGTTTGCTGGGTTAATTACATGTCCTAGTATATATTTATTAGAAAACTTTCATTTGAATATTTGATTAAATCTATTCATTTTTCTAGTTATTTGAATAGTTCTTTGTTACAAGCACTTCAACAATGTAATAAAAAAAAAGTAGTGAAAATTTATTTGCTTTTTATCGAAATTATTCAAGGAAACAAAATTGTTGGCAACGGTTTTAAAGAATGAACATGGATGTACCTTTGGTTTTAGTTTTTGAAATATTAAATATATAAGAAAATTTAAGAAAGAATAATTCAGAAATTGTAATTAATATTACAGTCTTCGTAACATTCAGTAGATCTTTACTTGACGCTAAATAAAAAAGTAAACTAATTTTGTGTATTGACCGTTACCCTTTTTTTTTACAAAATCTATTTGCTATCGTTGATAAACTTAATGTTTCTCGATTTCAGATATTTGAATCCATGGAGGCATTTCACTACATTTTAATCTTTTTTACATATCTAAAAATAAATATATAAATTCAATAAAAAATACGAGTAGTTTTACATATAATTAATTACATTCCATTTTCTTTCACTAGAAATTCACTATAACGTACATTATAGCCTTCGCTATATCACGTCTGCTTTTTCAATGGCGTTAACTTTTTTTACCATCCTAAAATTCTGAGTCATATAATATATAAAAATTTAGTGAAAGTAACATTCAATACATTTTTATAATAATACGAAACTTTGTCTAAACAAAGTAAAATGGACTAACAACAATCAGATAGATAAAATTCGATGAGTTTTAAAAAATATTTAATTATACATAAAAAATAATTCAATTAATTTATAAAGCTATGTGTAACGCTCAATTTATTTTCGCATGAATTTCAGTTAATCCATGAAACTATGTATAACGGTCAGTACATTTTTGCATGAATTTTATATTTTCAATATACTGAAAGGAGTTTCAATTAATTTAAAAAACCATAAGTAACGTTCAACGTTTGTTTTTTTTTATATCATATCTTTTTCAATGTCATATTTGATACATTCACAAAAATGCTAATCATTTAGAGTGGCAAACATACGCTCTTCTTGCATTTGTTGTTTTTAGTGCAACTCCAGCAATTCAGAATAATGAAGGATATTAGGAAAGGGTAACGTTCAATTTTCACATCCGTAAACAACAACTGATTTAAAAATAGTTGCAATAAAAATAAAAAAATAATGCTGGGCTTTTACTTAAAAGTAAACGAACTTTATATAAAGCAATCAACTTACTATAATATCACATTGACCATTTGAATAATAAATATCATTCATTTTTATTAAATACTCCAGAGAGGAGGACATTTTTCAATCTCCTACAATGTGCAATTATTATTATTTTTTATTTAACCATTAAAAGTCCTTTGCATGCTAATATTGCCACATATGTATAAACATACATAAAATTGTAGTATTTTGCAGACGCATTTCGTACATAACTGCGTCCCATAAATATTAGTTATCGCTTTAAAAATCGTAAGTTTTCAACTAGCACGCAATATATGACGTAGAAATGTTTTGTTTTTTGAGCTATTTGTGGAAATAGTAACCTCATAATTTGCAGTCATTAAACAGGAAACGAAAGAACAACTTTATATTCGGTCGTTAAGAATGATTATCTACTACTTTAAGCGAATTCATCGTATACATATGTCTAAAGCCACTTACTCAGCACGTAATGATATATGTATGTAATGATAGTATGTATAGTTATAGTCATTATCAGGACAACCAAATATATGATAAATATTTTTTTTTTATGTCTTACAAACATATAATGTAGTTATTTATCCAATTCAGAACTTTTTAGGAATTTTGGCATCGATTTGCTACAGCACATGTTTGCATATTTTGCTCTTATGGGTATATTTTAGCATATTTTACTTTTAAAAGCATATTTTATGTTAAGAACATTTTTTCGTAAAATTTGTGTTATATTGAATATAACTTCAAAGTTTTCTTTTTACGTGTAACGGAAAATCGCTCATTTAAAAATAGAAAACATATTATAGCGACGACTTTTTATGTGCAGTTAAGAAATCTAACAACCCTGTGCAACACACATTTATCACAGGGTCCAAGGAAAATTATTCGGCTGATCAGCGGCTCAATATTCATCCGACTTTTTAAATCGAACTTTATTTTTAACCCCCAAACAAAAGAGGGGTGTTATAACTTTGTAGTGTGTCGCTGTGGGTCTGCCTACGCCATCGTAGAGCCCAAACGGCTGGACTGAATTTGATTTATTCATACATCTTTGTTTGAAAGCTGACTTATCAAAAGCATACTACAATAATGTCAAGCAACGGCATTATTTATTGTAGTGTCGAAGCAAATTTCGCTATTCCATTTCAATTGGCAATAGAGTCAACAGAAATGGTAAAGAGTTTATAATGAGACAATATGTATGTGTGTGAAAGAAAAACAAATAAAGGCAAGAACTAGCTTTAGTTTTGTTGTTTTTTTTTTCATTACATACATAAATTTAATATGAATGTATGTAATTTGTATTTTATTATGCAGAAAAAACAAAATGGCTTAAGAAGTATGTGTGTTTGTTTCAAGTGCTTGTGAAATGATGTACACTATGAATTGTACAATATTTTAACTGTACACATGATACAACTGTCTCTTCATTATTTGTACAATGATTTAATGCATTCTGGTTTCCTTGTTCTCTATATTTGCTGTATACTCAATTAGAATTACAACTACAGTCAATATGCGTGCTTGAAAAAACTGCAATAATGTACACCAGAGAGCTGTAACAAGTATGATCAAGCCATCTTATTCAGTAGCGCGAAATAACAAGTTCAAGCCAATCAAGCCTTTGACAGTTTTGTTCACATTCGAGTATAATACACGAACCAAAAAAATCAACAAGAATTATGTCTTATTCGCAACATTGTACTTGCTTTGATTGGTATACAAATTATGCGGCTTGTTTACGAACAATCGCTTACTTGCAGCTCGGCTGTTTTTGGCATGATGTGATTGTGATTGAATCAAACAAGCTTGAGAATATTTTGGTGTTTTGCAAAGTATTGTTGTTAAAGCTACTGCTTTAATACGAACACAATATATACATACATGCTATAAAATGTTCCTGCTATTGTAGTTGTTGCGTACAATCCTCATTTGTGTTGTTTCTGCTTTACAAAGTGGCATAAGAAAATTTAAATACATACATACACACATATGTACGTGTTTGCTCTCAACAACAATACTTTGCAAAACACCAGAATATTCTCAAGCGTTTTTGATTCAATCACAATCACATCATGCCAAAAACAGCCGAGCTGCAAGTAAGCGATTGTTCGTAAACAAGCCGCATAATTTGTATACCAATCAAAGCAAGTACAATCCCAGTAAAAAATTTTCATGTTTTTTGAAGCACTAAAGAAATAAAGCGCTTTATAATTCGCTTTAAAATATGAGCTTGTTCAGAAGCTGATTTCATAGCTTCACAACAATGCAAATTTTGAAGCGAGAAAAGTATTTGCTTTCTAATTATAGAAAAGCTTCGTACACAAGCTATACAAAAAAAAATTATTTTATAGTGCTGATCCAAAGCAGGTTTATAAGCGAGAATGAAGAGTAAATTTATTTGAGTTTCTTGGTGCCGTTTTGCAACAGTGTTTTTGGTTGAGTGATTGGTACGTTGGACTTCAAACCTGAAGGTTCTTAGTTCGATACTAGTTGAAGTTAAAATAACAAACATTGAGTAAAAATATGAAAGTAATAAAAATAAATAAAGTAACGAAATAAGAAAAATTCGAAATGGCGTTAACGACGCCAATCCACATCGAACCATTTTTTCATATATTTTCAGTTCTAGTGCTGAAAATGTTGATGATTTTCAGCACTTCAAAAGCGCTTTTATGAGCAAAAATGTATTACTCCTACCCGGGAACTCGCCATACAATAATCAGCAGCGATATCAGCAGGTTTGTCAGCGGTACTTTTATTCAATAATAGTAGAAACCTGCTTTATTTGAAGCAAGTTTTTTACTGGGATGTTGCAAATGAGACATACTTGTTGTTGATTTTTTTTTTTGGTTCGTGTATTATACTCGAATGTGAACAAAACTGCTAGTAAAGCCCTTATGACACTACATTTTTCTTGCATTGTTTTGCTATAGGATTGAAAGAAAGAAATAGCAAATGATAGAAAGAAATAACTATACAAAATGTAAGCAAAACGTAATTGCTTCTTTAAGTGCTGCCTACTTTTTATTTATAATAAAACGACAAAAGAAACAAAAAGTTGAAAAAAGAGGCGCTAAATCGCTGAATTCGTGAATAAACCGCTAACTTGGCAGCACTTTAATGTTTCAAGCTTGAAATGTCAATTTTAAGTTGAACATTTTTACATTTTTTTTTGACAGGCCTCCATTTTTTATCGATAACATTAGTAAAAGCTTTGACAATGTGGTATTTATCTTAATATAGCTGAACTCTTTGCACGTGGTAAAATTTTCCATTATATTCTATTTGTACTGTTCTCCAAAACTTGAAATATGAAGAAAAATGTAGTGTCATAAGGGCTTAAGCTAGCCCTGGTCATAATAGTTTTACAAGAATGATGCGAATTTCATGTTCGTTTCAGTCCGGCGCGGTTACAATCATACCAAAGAAACTAATCAAAACTGATTAAAACTGATTGGTCTAAATAAGCTATTGCGTTTACAATCATTACTTGTTGATGAACAAAAATGATCGCATCACAAAAAATCAGAGTACGTGATTGGCTATACTCGCAAGTTTGACACTTGTTGCAGCTCACTGATGTACACTTTTATATGTCTTGCGCTCACTTCTAGTGAGTACAAAAACAGAACAAATTGATCGATAATTGCAAAATGAGTGATGTTTCGTTAAGTAAATATTTCAGTATGAAACATAATTATACGCCATCGCCTTTGTCGTGCTTAACGGTATCCTCTAGACCAAAATCCATTAAAAATAAGGTATATTTCCGGGAATAAGAAGCAAAGCTTAGTACAAAAGTGCGCGTGTTTACCCAACGGGTACCCCACATAGGAGGTAACTATTAAGTTTTTCATATCTGTACAACTAAAATAGTGAGGCTTTATATATTCGATGTGTGTTATTCTTCAAATAACGTACGATTTCAAGCAAAATATTGTCAGTATAGGGGGGTATCAGGTATCAGAAGGTGAAACGGTGCAACTATAAGAGTGGGTTTTTTAAATTCGATATGTACTATTCTTAGAATAACGTGAAACTCCCAGCGTAATATTGGCGCTATAGGAGGGGGAAACGGTTACACCCCATACAAGGTAGTTATTAATTATCCTACATCTGCGCAACAATAGAGTAGCGAAGCACACCGGGCAGGCTAGCACATTCATAAAACGATGAAAGCATATGGATAATTTTTATTTTGTTGTAGAGTGTAATTTGTATACTACTTTCTAGTTTTTTTCTATTTTAATTCAATAGTTCTCTGCTGTATAATGGTATAAAGTTACAGTTCAATAAACGTAAAACGAAGTTTTTCAATTAATAAGTAGGCTTTTAGCCTTTAATAAGTGCTTTTATTCAATAAAAGTTATTCTTTTCATAAAAAAAGAGAAAATCATTCTTATTAATAAGTTTGTATGTATGTATGTATTTAATTGTACAAACATATTTAAGCATGTTTGAGGCAGCAGCTTATACATACACTGAAAATAATCCATACAACATCTTACGAAATTAGTGTTAATTTGTGTAGTCTGTAGAATAGACTACAGCAATTAACACTGATATTTAAAACAATAAAAACTAAAGGGTATTCTATCAGTTAATGTCATTTTGACTATGCAATTTAGACAATTTGCTGCATCTGGCAAACTCTTGAAACGAAAAATCGCCAAAATGAGGAAATCGCTTAAAGGAAAAAAGCACCAAAGTTAAAAAATAGAAAAAAATTACCAAAAATCGCTAAAACTAAAAATATTGTAAAAAAATCAAAAAAAAATCGCCAAAAATAAAAAAAAAACACTAAAACAAAAAAGCCACCAAAAAAGGCACCAAAACAAAAAAAATCGCCATAAACTGAAAAAACGCAAAAACGAAAAAAGTGTCAAAACCAAAAAAAAAAATATCGCAAAAACTAAACAAATCAGCACCACCGAAAAAAATATCCAAAACCGAAAAAAGCGCCCAAACTGAAAAAACGCCGAAATTGAAAAAAGCGCCACAACTACAATAAATCGATAACACTAAAAATATCGTCAAAAAGCGAAAAAAGCGTTCAACGAAAAATCGCTAAAACCAAAAAATCGCAAAAAACCCCAAAAATTTCAAAAAACGAAAAATCAAAAACATAACGGAACCTTTCGTGTGCGAGCCAAAGTCACACTTTACTGAATTTATTAATTATTATCGAACATTTCGTATATTTTACGAAAGAAATTTGTGGTGCGAAATTACGAAATATTTCGTGCATATGTTGCATGAATTTTTTTCAGTGTACATATATCACTCATTTGCGGCAACGTCATCACAACTCAAAAAACTTGTTTTACAAAAAACGAGTTTAAAGTTTTCAATTTACACACAACTTAATGGAAAAAGAAAATTTCATTACTCTCTCATATACAAGATACTTATAAGAAAATTGTTGCACAATATGAAAAACAAACAATATGGCGAAAAATTTTGCATTATTAGCTCAAAAATCACAATTTTTGAGTTATGATGACGTTGCAGCAAACGACCGATATGTCTATTTTAATTACACAGAAAAAAAATTTGTAAATACAATTTATTTTTTTGTTATACCAATGAAATAATTAATTGATTTTGAACCTACAACGACTTTTGTAAATACAATTACGAAATTGTAAGTTAAAGGAAACTCAGAAAAAAATGTTTAACTATTTTTTTGTTGACTTTAAATTTATTTCAATTAAGATTGTTGTTATATCAACAATATGAATTGTTGATTTTCCGAACAAATTTTAACTATCATTATTGTTGTATTAACAATATTTTTTTATACAATCACAATCCTTGAAGCGACTTTTTGCTTGTCTGCGAAAAACACTAAATGTCTTTGGGCGAAATCGAACCGGCGACCTATGGACTAATAGACTAACGTTCTTACCTCTCAGCTACAGAGCAATTCGTTATCAAATACGCAAATAATGAATACACACAAAACGTGATTTGCTTTGTTTCATCTACGTGTGTGTGTTCATTTGTTATATCAACAATGGTGATTGTTAATTTTTTTCACAATACATAACAAAAAATTTGGTTAGTTCAGTTTGTTGGAAAAAATTTCTTGATTTGCTTTGTTTCATTTATATGTGTGCATTCATTTGTTATATCAACAATGATGATTGTTCATTTTTTTCACAATAAATAACAAAAAATTTGGTTAGTTCAGTTTGTTGAAAAGAATTTCTCTGTTTGTCGTATCAACAACTAAATTTGTTGTATTAACAAAATATATGTTTGAATTTAAATTACATATTAACAATTGAAATTGTTAGTTTCAGTTTGATGATATTTATTTCTGTGTACCAATTGTCCTCTGTCATATTTTCTGTAATTTTTCTAATGAATTTAATTAAGTGACTTGATTTCTTTTGCCTCAAAAGGAAGCTATTCATGTTTTGATTATAAAGAAACATGACGCATTCAAAGTTTTTGTGAAATATCAAAGTACGTGGTGGGCGCTTAAACAAAATTTGTATTTTCATTAAAAACCTTAAAATCATATAATTAATTGAATTTAACCAATAATTAATTTACTACATTGTTCCACAAAAACAATGAATATAATGAAAATGATATGACAGGCTTGTTTAAAAATAGGTCAAAATTATTTCGTGACTAAAGTTTTTAATTGAAAGAGTACCGAATAAAATAAATAAAAAATGTATTTGTGTTTGGGAGAACTCGTCAATACCAAAATGAGTTCTAATTATCAAACCATAAGCCATAAATTAAGACAGTTACTGGAGGTCTACCTACATTAACCATGAACTTGGTATGAGCATCATGTCGAACATCGCATATAGCTAATGTAGACGGTTCATGTCCATGTTTCGTCCATGCTCTGACATCGATGCCCGAACATATGGCTGTGCATCAATGTTCGCCATGAGATTCGCGTCAACTACCATTTTCAATAGAAAGAAAAGAGGCAGAACAAAATTGGCAAATATTCCATCTCTTTCGCCCTACCACAAAATATATTGATATTCACCACGCCAAAGAAGTTGATGAATTTTTTACTGTTTCTCTGCCGGCGTCATGTTCAAGTCGATGGCTCGTGAAGGCGCAGAGTTAACTAACAGCATACTGCTGACAATAACTGTCGTATTGTATTTATTTCCACTTATTTCAAATGCGTATAAAATAGCTCCGTTATAAATTGGTCAAAATAGCTTTTTGGATGACTTCACGCAATTAATAAATGAAAGCACAGTCATTATTGAAGCAATTACTAATTCAAACAAAACAATTAATATTTCGTACAATAACATAATAAATTATGTTGTTTCCTGATTTAATTATACCACCCACCATGTATATATGGGGCTTTCCAAGTTAACCCTTATGTGCGCCGCAAAAAAACCTTCTATTGCGCTGCAAGGTACATTGGTACCTATAAAAAAAAAGTTACGTAGGGAACAAGTATTTTCTCACTAAATATCTAGGTGTACAATATATATACATATTTGGGGTACAATATATATTTGAGGTACTAAAAAACCTTACACACGAAATAAAAAAGTAATTTATAGACATAATAACAACAACATCAACAAAAATGTAAAAAATACATGGGACAAAAGTGTTTGTACAGCCACAGACACGAAGAAATATTTAAAAATTTTGTGCTTAATTCAAGAAAAAATTTACTTTCAGTCCATTTGATTAATAAGTTCTTGGAGACGACGCACAGTGCTTTGTTCCCATATAACGATGGAAAAAAAATAAAATTAGCTATCCTAGACCATTGAAATACGGTACACTGTTATAAATTAAAGTAGTTAAGAAAACAAAGGAATTTTAAAAAAATCGGTGCAAGGACCTTTCTAGCTCCTATATAAACTTAACCTTGAAAATTGAATTAAAGGCAAATTTCTTCATGAAACCACCTATGAAATAATACATCTACCATAAATAGCGCTATTATTAATTGTACCAATTTTTAGCTTATTCGCTGCCAGGACTCATTATGCAGCCATATATCCTTTTTCTTAAAAAGCCTATAATAACTATTAAAAGCGCCGGATTGAACAACTATTTTAAGAGCGATATTAATTGCTATTTAGCTGGTTTAAATTTTTTCATCGCTGAATGAAGGATGATCTAGAATATCCTTCTTTTAAAAATCTTAAAAAATACACATAAATTATTACAAGAAAATTTTAAAATTAATAAATTTTTTCTTATTTAATTTATCGTGAGCATACGTGATCGTGAAAATTTTCATATTACTCATGCGTAACGTGACCAGAAGGTTTTGTCAAAAGCGGGACTACAATGGTTGAAAAGCGGGATTCATGAAGAAAATATGACAAAAAAAGCGGGATTTCATAAAATAGCTTATGGAAATCGGGATATTGTAAATACACTGATGCTAATATATGATTTTTTGTAAATGTATGCAACTACACAATTCCATATCGTTAGCTGAAATACGAAGTAACGTAACTAACAAAAAATTTCAAGTCGCATTTTCAATTATTAATTATTACATCGAAGCGCTTGTGCCTCAAAATTTTAAACTGTTATCATAAAAATCAATCGCATTAAAAACGAAAATGGAGAGACTTTTTACCCGACTGCGCGACGCAAAGAAGGGTATTGTGTTTATAAGCCTATGTATGTATGTATGTATGTATGTGTGTTCTTTTGCGGCACTATATAAACCGGACACGTAGACCGATTTTCACGATTCTTATGTCAATCGATTCGTCTTAATCCGGGGAGTGTCACTAAAGATTTGACGGTAGTGAAAATTCAATACGGCGGCCAACAGATGCCATTTTGTTTATACGAAAAAAATGAAAAGTCGGCGAACTATATCAAAATAGGTATCAATCGACAGGCATTTGAAAGTCATGTTTAGGTTTCTCTTATGATTTTTAATTTCGAATGACGATTTAGGATCTGTGACGGTTTAAAGTTGTTTTCTTTTATTTTTTTACACAGTTGGGTTTTTTTAATTTTTTAAATTTATGTCTTGTTACTTCAGTCAATTATAATATTTTGTTCAGTCTTTATCTCTCCTATAAAATTAAAAACAGTATAGTTATGTGATTTTGTATTTCAGCTAACGATATGTTCTTAAGAAATTCATTGAGTTACAGCCCTTAAAATTTTAAAAAGTGCATTTTTAGATGTGTTTTAAAATTCATAATTTTTATGAAACAAAAATTTTATAAATTGGTAAAGATAATTTTGTCTTTAACACGTGAAACATGAAGTCGGTAGGACCCTACAAAAGTAAGTAAGTTGTAGTAAGTCAGTGAGTGAAAAAATCCTAAGTCATCTTTTATAAAATTCAGTTTATAGTTGAAAGAATATTTTTGATCAAAAGCAGCTCAGTTTTTCACTTAATGTCTTCTAACTTTGTTTTATTTTGTCAGTCCTTAAGCATTTTATGTATCATGTGCTCGGCCCCAAATTAGTTTCAACTTTCAACTTTGAACGCTTTTGCTGGATTTTTGTGTCATCTTAATGGAGAAAAATTTGAATTGAAGGTATCAATGTTAGCCGAATTCTCTCGTTTTTAACTGCCTGTTCAACGATGTCGAAGGAAAACCTGAGCAATCGAAAGCCACTGTCTCGAAATCTAGTCAATTTGGGTTCAACAATATCGACAGCTTTAGGTTGCTTGCACTTACGTGTGTCAATTTTTCTCTCTTAAGTATTAAAATTATACAATAATGCCATATTGCAAATATCTAGTTTATTTGACGATTTTCATTAAAACACTGAAAATACTACTAAATTGTTTGAAGAAATATACAACCAAACATAACGAGAAGAGAGTCCATTGTAAGGTACTCGCAGTTGTACAGGAAATTTTTATAATTTTCTAATACAAATTCTAGTTTTGTTGTACAGGTGCGACTACCTTGTTTGATGTGCCTTACACAGTAAAGAAAACATAAGTTTTGAATGTGTTAGTGGCTTTTATTTTGTTTAAAAAAAACAATGAGTATGTGCATAAATAATAAAAAAATTAATAAGAATGATAAAAAATATTATAATAAAGTGAGATGTTACGAGTTATATTGCTTCGACATTGTTGAATCGGATATCGTATGAAACCACTTACTTGTTTTTCGAGTTATCGTTCGTATAGAAACATATTTATGACTTTGTTCATGAACGCAAATCAGTGTTCTTTCGCTTAGCATGCGCATGAACATCTTTCTTCGACATCGTTGAACAGGCAGTAAGTCTTTAAATTTAATTTTTGCAATAATCAATAATTTTGAATACTACGTGTCTTACTTGACTTCACCACCGTAACACTATGAAAGGTATAACAAGAGCTCTAATCATGAGATCGTGGCTAATTTTTAAATATCATAGTGTTTAGTTCGACCCTTACCCTGTCAAGAATTTGTCTTTGTCTTTTCAATTATTACAAGCTTTTAAAACTCCTTTCTCAATAAAAATAATTTAATTGCAGAATTAAATTGAACGAACTTAAGCCTGAATAATTAAGTATCTTTGGGCTAGAAATTTTTAAGTATTGAGTTTTGAAGCAATGTATAAAAACCACTTTTTTCCAATTTTAAGCTAATTTAACTCAATGAGTTTTTATTAGATCAACACAAGAAAGATCTGTTTTGCTCAGTTAAACATATTCGATATTTTTTGGGAATATTTAAAAAAAGGAACTAGGTATAAATTTTAAAACTCGAAGAAGCGAGATAAAATGGGATAACAATTTTAAGCGGGATCGACCTCTTAAATCTCTCGATTTCATAAAACTAATAATAGCCAAATATGTCTTAAGTAAATCGGACGACACAGTGATTTTTTAAAGTGGCTATTCGATTGAAAATTTTTATTCGTTTTTCGTTCGAATAAAAGTTTTAAATGTTCGAACAAGAAAAATTTTATGAAATTTTATTCGAACAATTATAAAACACGAATAATCGACAACAACAGTTTACATTTAGATTCGATCATCCATTCAGAAGTTATACCAGGAAACGTTTTAAAACTTGAAAAAAATCGCCGAAAAGTGTTTCGTTTATAAAAATAAAAATCTTCGCTAAGCGCAATAATGGCTAATGGCAATTTATAGCCGGCAAAAATACAATTCACTTTCGCAAGTCACTTTCTAAAATATACCCAACAAACTTTTTAAAAATTGAAAAAAATCGCTGAAAAAAGTTTTGCTAATAGAAAGATAAAACTTCAATGAGCGCAATAATGGCAACCGATAGAATTTTATTTACTTTAAAAATATTTTCAAATTGTTGTAAAAAATAAAATATGAGTTACTTTCTTATTTTTGTTTAATACTCATGATTTTTGCATTCGATGTCGCTTAGCCATTTTTTAACCAGTTTTTTGTCTACATAATATAGCCATTATCGGTGCAGGAATTCTGGCATCACGAGTTGTGAGTTAGTCAACGGCCACTAAGCAAAAAATATAAGAACAATATGCATTTACTTCTAATTAAATGTTTATCAAAACCCATTTTTCTTTGTTTTATTACAGGTACGAAGGCGTCCTCAACAGCAGCAACCAGTTCAACATAATCTACAAGATACTCGATCATACTGCACCAGTGAACCCAGACTAAGCGAAACGGAAACACCGCCACAAAGAAGAAAACTTTCACAAAGAAAACCACAGCCACAGCAACAACAACACCGTAAGTTTGCACAAACAAATTGAAAGTTTTATTTTTAAAAGCTTTTATTTTGTTCTACTTTTGTATCTCTGTGGTCCTGTAGTCAAATCTAGCCACAGTTTTTTTACTACAATACCGATAACGTGATGGTAAACAAGTAAGCAGTGCCACGCCCGTACAAAGCAAATACGTATTTATTTTTAAATACTTCTACTCAACATATTCTTGTGAAACTATGGTCTTAAGCAAATTTTAAAACAATCATGTATATTGTTGACAACCTCAATTGTAGAAAAGTGGGCTTTACCACGCCCACGCATAAAAATAGTCTTTCGCAAAGTATATTTAAATAATGTTTCCTAACCGAAGCTGATTCAACTGTGTACACAAGTTGAGTCTTCGTGACAATACAACATTATTATTGTTAGTAAAGTGGGATGTGCCACACCCATATAAAATAAACATATTTTTTCGACTACTGCTTGTTAGATCTTTTAAAAAGTTTCTTTAAAAAATTTTTAAATTTGTTTACTAACAAACATAAAATCAAATATAAAAGCATTCTGATGTACTAAGCGTTTTTAGAATAAGCCAAAATTAAAAACTCTCTTAAGGAATTTTAATTAAGAGCAGGATCTACTCTTTTTAATTTTTTTTTATAAAAATCTATGTGGAGACCCAAGCCGACCACTACTGCTGTGGCTCCTTTTCTAGTCCCCTTTTTTCTCAATTATTGCTGGTTCAGTCAATGAGTATCCAGCCATTATCAGCATTTGATCGAGAGTTTAATAATCTCTTCATAACGATTGATAGCAGTCGACATCAATTTTCATCCCTACATCCCTAGTAGTAGCTGCTGTTAGTCTTAGGCTCATTTAAGCAAGATTTTATCGGTTATAATAGTGGGCATTACCACGCCCACACAAAGTAAATATTCCTTCCCACCTAAACGATTCTTATTAAATTTGGAACACATATTTAGTGCCCTAGACAATGCAGTTCATTGATAAGAAAAGTGGATAGTGCCTAGGCTTGCCAGACGGGCTTGAATGAGCTTGATTGTCAAGATATTTTAGATGCTGTCAAGTTACAAGCTCAAATGTAATTCTTGACAGATAAAAAGAAAAAACTTCAAAAATTTTATGAAAAAATAATTTATACATTTTTAGTAAAAATTTTTAATAAATTTTTAGTCATAAATTTTTAGTATAACCAGAACAATGTTCTTCATGGTATTCACTCATAAATTCTTCAAATCTATTTTTATTGACAGTCCTCATTATTGTTTTCGAGAACAGTATTTAGCTCTTGTTCTTTCTACAGCTATTTTGAATTACTTCTAGTTGTAGACTTGAGAGTCGGGAAAAAATCCAGCCAATGTAGTAAATGGATATTTCCCCCGAAACGAAAAAATATACCTTATTTGTATTGAGTTTCTAAAAGAAATTTTGCAAAATAGTGTCTTTCAGTTAAAGGTTGCCCCGTCAAAAGTTCAAGTTGTATTCGCTCCGGTAAATGGTAAAATAAGAAAATAAAAATCGCAATTGATTATGGAGCTCATGTTTTGACCTTCATATTATTCTTATAACAATGATCTGCATTCGTCTCAGTGAAATGCGCATAGAAACTTCCTAATGTATTAGGTTAGGTTAGGAAGGGTAGTGCTATGCCGCACATCCACTCGGAGACCCAGTTGGATCCATTTTGATTCCCTTCTATTCATACCCGCTATGAAAACCCAGAAAAGGAGCATCCTGCTATCCGCCATTCAACCACCTTATTCCCATAATGAAGCCCCTGATATCCTCAAGTTCACACTTTGCGATATCACTAATGCTCTCCTGAAAACGTCTGCCAAGCCACCTAAGCCTGTGTCCTTGCAGCCTCGGGCAATGGCAGATAACATGCTCAATAGTTTCTGGTTCCTCCTCATCATCGCACATCCTACGAAAATCTGGAGTGCCAAGCTCCCAAATGCTGGTCCTCGCCCTGACCGAGCAGTGACCAGTCAATGCGCCTATTAAGACCCCTATCACTTTCCGATTCATACTCAGTAACAGTTCGGATCTGCCTAAGTCAAGCTTTGGCCACATGGCCCTCGAGACTCTACAATTCTCCCTGCTCCCCCATGAACGGTTGGCCCTATTCGAAACCCAGTCACTGAGCTCCCTATAGTAATGACCGATCGGTCCCTTAACCGATCTATCACACAATTCCACATCTAACGCTGACCCTAATCTTGCCAGCTCATCAGCTGTCTCATTTCCCTCAACATTGCAGTGGCCAAGAACCCAACATAATCTAACACTATATTTGTCCATGAGTAAGTTGAGGACTCTCCTGCAGTCACTAACTAGCTTCGATCTGACACAGTGTCCCTTCAATGCTTTTAGCGCCGCCTGACTGTCGACGTAGAAGGTCACCTCCTCGCCCTCAGTCATATCTGTGACCACTATCTCCGTGGCCCTGAGGATCGCCAGGATCTCAGCTTGGAAAACGCTACACTCGTTCGGTAGCCTAAAAGACCTACGAATGTCCGTCGCCAAAATATAGACACCAGCTCCCGTGCCTGTTCCCATTTTGGACCCGTCCGTAAAAACCGCACAACCCTCATAAAGCCTATCATATTCGACCCAAAAGTGCCTATCCGGAATCACTAATGAGGGTGTCCTCCCAAAATCAATTTCAGCAACCTTAGAGTCCGTGAACCCATGAGTTATTGGGACTCCCCCCGCTAAAACTGATCTCATTTAGGATTGCTGTGTGACCTGTTACTCCTGTCCTTACCAACCCTGCCTCTAATAGTCTTAGGAGACTCCTTGCTGCCGTTCTCATTACAAAATCCTCTATGGGAAGCAGATGAAGAATGACATCCAAGCCAGCTTGAGGTGTGCTCCTCTGGGCTCCTGTGAT
The DNA here is from genome assembly GCA_956483635.1 of Panzeria rudis. Classification (NCBI taxonomy): domain Eukaryota; kingdom Metazoa; phylum Arthropoda; class Insecta; order Diptera; family Tachinidae; genus Panzeria; species Panzeria rudis. The sequence continues at coordinate 104,712,796 of OY101450.1, read as the reverse complement.
GCCCAGAGAGGCGCACCTCTGCACTTTAGCAAGTAATCTTCTATGACTCTCTTTCCTCAACGCCTCCCACCACACCACACAGCCATAGGAAACATCAGGCCTGACAACAGTTGTGTAAATCCAGTTTACCACCTTCAGTTTACCAACTTCCTAATAATTCAATAAACACCCTGCGGTAAATGTTGCACCAATTGATTTGAACGTACTGGTCCTATGACTGATGAAAATGGGAATGGTAGAAAATGTTCATGAGTCGTGACCGGTGAAGAGACACTATATCACAAATCTAGAACAAATTTTTTAGCAAAATACCCCCACTGTTCAAGCAGATCTCTTCCAAATCAAAAATATTTGTTTAAAGTACAGTAAATTAACTAGAGAATTTTTTATTATTCAGGCTTAAGTTCGTTCAATTTAATTTTGAAATTAAATCATTTTTATTGAGAAAGGATTTTTCAAAGAATTAATACTTGAAAAAGAACAAAGACCAATTTCTTGACTTATCTAGGGGTCGAAAAATTGCTCTTTATTCTTTTTCAAATATTACATGGCTTGAAAAATCCTTTCTCAATGAAAAATGATTTAATTGTAAAATTAAATTGAACGAACTTTAGCCTGAATAATAAAAAATTTCTGTCGAGAAAACCCACATAGTTCGACTAAAAACACATAATTTCAAATTAACTTGTATTAAAGAAAGCACCACAAGACAAGTACCTTAAGTTTGGGTACAGAACCTGTCCCTGAGTGTCTTACTTATGCCAATTGACCTCCTCCAATGACAACGTAATTACCTGTATTTTTTTATATAAAGTTCTGGAATTCGAACCGGTTGCTATTCCTTGGGAACCAGTCACGCAAACTGTTTTTTGACAGGTTCTTTTCCCCCTAGGGATGTTTTTATATTGTTTATGTTATGTTTGCAGTATTCTTTATTTAGACTGTTAAATAAACTTCACATTACATAATTATTTTAGTGTGTCAAGTTCTCTATTGGAAATCAAGCTGATTTTAATCGAATGTCAAGCTGACGTACTATTTGAATCTGGCAACCCAAATAGTGCCACACCCATATAAAGAAAATATTCTTTTTCAACTACTCCTACTAAAAAGATTCTTTTTACACTCTGTCCACAAAAAAAGTTTCTTTGCCTACACAGTTTTAAGATGACAAAAGTGGGCGGTGCCAAGCCCGTGTGAAGTAATTATTATTTTTCAACTTCTTTTACTTAACCGATCCTTATGAAACTTCGTACCAACAGTGACTTACCCAGACAATAAAATTTAATAATAAGAAAAGTTGGCAGTGCCACGTCTACACAAGCTAAGTATTCATTTTTCATTTGCTTTTCATTTAATTTTGCTTAACAAAATTTTATTAAACTTTGCTTATATATTGAGTTCCCTTGCAATTACAATTTAATGATAAGAAAAGTGGGCTGTGCAACGCCCATTTGTTTTCATTTACTCCTACTTCACCGAGTCTTATGAGACTTTTTACACAGATGGAGTTCAACTGACAATAAAATGTAATAATAAGAAAAGTGAAAAGTGCTACGCCCATATAAGTTAAATATTATTTTTCATTTACTTCTACTTCATCAAGTTTTCTGAGACTTTTCAACACCATTGAATGCCCCTGATAATACAGTTAAATGATAAAAAAAAAGTGGGCAGTTGTGTTTGCTAATAAAGCTCGCTTTTTTAAATGGTTTTATTTAGCTTCCATTGTTTGTGGAGTTTATGCGTAGGTGGAGTTTGGTTATTAACACACAGTTAACTTCAGTGTGTTATTTAGTTTTTTTTTTTTTTTTTTTTTGTTATCAGTTCCACTGTGCAGTGTTCCTGACATCCTGTGACTTCTAGTTTGATATGTTTGTTTGTTAAATAAACGCATAATGTATCCACTTAAAATAAAATTGCCACAACAGCTGCTGTGGAGTCGTTGCCATTATTACTGTGTCTCTGCGCATAACTATTCGTACAACAAATAAAATGGCATGAAAAGTAACGAAATTATTACACTTTTATTACTTGTCGTTATAACTGAAACTGTTGAATGTGATGAGCATTCGTAACAGCAAGACTAAATAGATGATAATGTAACTGTGAATAAATTGTAATTGCTATTTTCATATATTATTTATTTACATATGTTGCGTATAAACACAAAGAGGAAATATGGTTGAGGCATTGCGAAGAATATATAAGTACGCTAATGTGCTATGATAAATAAAGCAGGACATTGACATGTAAGGTGGTGTAAAATCTATGCGGGGATAAATTTAGTGATGGTAAAATTAAGAGCTTTTCAGTTCATTCGAGAATTTGTTAATGTTGAAATAATACAAATTTTCTCATTCCTTGCTTCCAAATGAAATGTAAAGTGAGGATATTAAAATGGACATGAACCCTAATGGAGGCCCTCTGGCATTCTTCAAATCTTTTTTAAGCTAGTTATGAATAAATAGCAATATTTTACCATAAAACCATATTATGTATTATAATAAAAAAAATATGTTTACACATAACTATAATCTGATCCAAAAATTATCCTCTATTAATACTAGAGCATTTTCTCTGCGTGCAATTATAACATTTGTATTGCGCCAATAAAATACGCCACATTAAATTGTTTGTCTTTAAAAGATTTAATCATTTTCGAGTATTTTGTTTTTGTAAATTTATACTCTGATATTTAATTTAAACAAATCATTCATTCATGAGTCTATGCAATAGGAAGGGAATAATTTAAACATATAAGATGCATAAAAAGTTCTCTATAGCCTTCCGTCTTCCTTCAGTCTTAAAACTATATGAGGGTTGCCTGCTATATTTTGTAAAAAAATTTTAAAACGAAGACGTATACTTCCCATATACAGAAATATACAGAAAAATAGTGCAACTACTTCAATAAATATGTCGCTAAGCTCTTACAAAAATTTTGACTCGGTTGCTGCAAGGACATGCCTACCTCTCATATATCCTTTATTTTAATCATTAAATTTTACCTTCAACTATTAACAAAATGCAACCAAACTTGGTAGCTACTTCCAAAAGAATACTTTTAAGCGTTACCTTCAATTTGATTTTATTCGGTGCAAGAGTGTGTAAGCCTCTCATTAATCCTTTATTTTAACCATTAAATTTTAGCTGCAATTATGGTCTAAGTCCAGCAAAACTTGGCAACTACTTATAAAATTGTGTATCTAAATTCTGAAAAAGATTTCATTTCATTCGTACATGCATCCTTTATATACAAAATTAAAGTTTAGCTACAATTAAAGACAAAATACAGCAAACCTTAGCAACTACTTCTAAAATTATGTTTTTAAGCTATGTAAAAAGTTTTAATTTCATTCGGTTTAATAGCCCACCTTCCATATATCCTTTATTTGATAAAACAGATTTTAGATGTAGTTATTATCAGAATAAAGCAAAACGTAGTAAACACTTCTAAGATTATTCTGTAGAAAATTTTAAGTTTGATTGGTGTGTGAATATGCCCAGCTCTTTCATACACTATATTTTAAAAATTGTGTTTACGCAACAATATTGACCGAAATAAAAAAGTAGTAACTACTACTTATTCATTTTAAGGTCTAACAAAAAGTTTAATTCACATATCCTTTATTTTAAAAAAAAATTTTTGGCTACAAATACGTTCAAAGTGAAGAAAAAGTAAATAACTACTTCTGAAATTGTGCTGTTAAGCTCTGCTAAAAGTTTCAGTTGATTCGGTGCAAGAACATGCCTGCCTCCCATACATCCTTTATTTTACAAACTAGATTTTTACTACAATTATGTAAAGAATTAAGCAAAAGTAAATAGCTACTTCTTAAATTGTACTATTAAGCTCAACAAAAATGTTCAGTTGACTCGGTGCAAGAACATGCTTTACTTCCCACATATCCTATATTTTAAACATTTAATTTTTTCTACAATTATGTACAGAATGAAGCAAAAGTAAATATGTAACTATTTCTGAAATTGTGCTGTTAAGTTCTTCAAAAAGTTTCAGTTGACTAGGTGCCTAAACACGCCTACCTCCTATATATCCTTAATATTCAAAATTAGTTTTTGACTACAAAATGAAGAAAAAGTATATAACTATTTCTTAAATTGTGCTGTTAAGCTGCATGACGTTCCACAAAAAAATTAGTTGGCTCAGTGCAAGAGCATGCCTGCTCTCATATATCCTTTATTTTAATAATAAAATTTTTTCTACAATTATGTACAGAATGAAGCAAAAGTAAATATGTAACTACATCTAAAATTGTACTATTAAGCTCTTCAAAAAGTTTTGGCTGACTAGTTGCAAAAACAAGCCTACCTCCTATATATCCTTTATTTTACAAATTTTATTTTATTTATAGCTATGATAAAAAAAACACCAAAACTTAGTAACTACTTCTAAAATTATGCTGTTAAGGTTTACACACAATTTCATTTCACTCACTGCAAGAACATGTCTGCTTTCCTAATATCCTTTAATTTAATAATTAAATGTTAGCTACAATTATGCTTAGAAAACAGTGAAAGCTTGTAACTACTTTCATAATTATGCTATTAGGCTTAATATTTGGTATAAGATCATGACCTTTTGCCATATATACTCCATTGTAAAAACTAAATTTTAGCTCAACTTATGAACATAATGAAACAAAACCAAGTAACTACTTTTATAATTATGATGTTAAGCTCAGGAAGAAATTTCGCTTTATTCGTTGTAAGAACATATCTACCTCCAATATATCATTTATTTTAAAAATTAACTGTTAGCTACAACTATGCTTAGAAAACAGCGAAGCCTGGTAACTACCTTTCAAAATTATGCTATTAGCTCCTATAAAAAAAATTCTTTATATTCGCTGTAACAACATACCCTTCTCTCATATAACCTTCAATTAAAAATTAAATTTTAGCTAAAGTTACGAAAAGAATGAAGACAAACCAAGTATGTAACTATTTTTATAATTATGATGTTAAATTCTGCAAGAAAATTCACGACATTCTCTGTAAGAACATGTTTACCTGCCAAATATCCTTTATTTTAAAAATGAAATGTAAGCTTCAATTATGGTTAGAAAACAGCAAAACTAGCTACTTTCAAAACTATGCTCGACAAAAAAAATTTCATTTGCTGCAAGAACATAGACTTCTACCATATATCCTTTATTTAGAAAATTTATTTTAGCTAACATTATGATTAGATTGAAGAAAAACCAAATTTGTAACTACTTTTATAGTTGTGATGCTAAGCTCTGCAAGAAATTTCACATCATTCGGTGTAAGAACATGTCTACCTGCCATATATCCTTTATTTTATAAATAAATTTTTAGATGCAATCATAGAAACCAGCAACACTTAGTAACGTCTAACAACGTCTAACAAAAAATTTTATTCGCTTCAAAATTATTTCATTATATAACACATATCCTTTATTTTAAAAACTGAATTTTAACGAAAGTTATGAACGTAATGAAGCAAAATCAAGTAAATACTTTCATAATTATAATGCTAAGCTCTGCAAGAAATTTCAAATCATTCGTTGTAAGAACAATCCTAACTCTCATATATCCTTTATTTTAAAAATTAGATTCTTGCTACAATTGTGATTGGAAAACAGCAAAACAGATTTCAAAATTATGCTATTAAGCTATACAAAAAATAATAATTCATTTGATGCAAGAAGATATCCATCTGCTATATATCCTTTATTTTTATATTTAATTTCAGCTAAAGTTATGAACAGAGAATTATGATATTAAACTCTGCAAGAAATTTTATAACGTTCGGTGCGATAACAAGCCAACCTTCCATATATCCTTTATTTGCAAAACTAAAATTTAGCTGCAGTTATGACTAAAAAACAGCAAAACTTGGTAACTACTTAAAAAATTATGCTATTAAGATGTAAAAAAAGAAAAGCTCTTGCTGCTAGGAACTTATGCTACACACCCTTTACTTTAAAACTCAAATTAAAGCTACAATTATTATCAGAATACCTCAAAATTTAGCAACTATTTCTACAATAATACTGACAATTTCTGCAAAAAAGTTCAGGGTATTCAGTGTAAGAACATGCCCACCTCCCATATATCCTTTATTTTAAAACATAAAATTTAACTAAAATTATGATCAGAATTAAACGAAACTAACTAAATACTAAACATGTGGCCGGTTCGTAAAAAATTTACATTATTAAATTTTTTTTGTATTTTTTTAGAATGAGCAGAAAAATATAACAAGCAACAAAAATAAAAAATTCCTGCCTTTATTTGTTCCTTCTTCAACGCATGCACATGTTGTCACAAATGAATTATGCTTCGACACAACAATAAACAATGCCGTTGGTCGACATTGCTGTTGTGTGCTTTTTATAAAAGGGAATATCAATTTTACTTGTCTCATAAAATCAAAAGCAATAACAAAGGAGAACAATTCAATAATGTATATTATGACCACTTCACAAACTGATATTTTGTGCTCATGTTTAGTAAATACTTATGAAATCCTGTTGTTAAGCTCTGAAAAAACTTTTATTCTGTTTAGTACAAGAACGATTGGTATTACTTATCATAATCATTCATTTTAGAAACTGAGATTTGAAATTATTATCAGAATGCAGCAAAACTTTGTCACTACTTATAAAATTTACCTTTCAAACTCTGCCTAAAATTCCTTATTATTAGGTACAAGAACAAGTGTTTCACCTATATATCCTTTATTTGAAACATTTAATCTTACCTTGAATTAGAATCAACATGCAGCAAAACGTAAAAACTATTTTTAAAATTATGCTTTTAGAGCTTAAAATTCATATTATGCTTCTGACAAACATAAAAAAATTTTTTGCTTGGTATCTTTTATTCTAAATCTATCGATTTGCCAAAAAAAAAATGCAAATTGAAATTTTAGGCAGATTGTTATACATATTTCAAAATAATGTACAATCCATTCCTACAGAGTTTCATTTCCGATGTTCATTTTCTTTAAATGGCGCAGTTTTCGGTGTCCACATTTGGTGCTTCAATTCTAAAATTTAAAACATTTTTTTACATCACATTGTTGATGAGTTGAGCTAGGACGAATGTCCTTTATTGGAAAATTGTTACAATTTAATTCCACTTTTTGTCGATGATTTTTTTGTTTAGCTTTAGGAGACACAATTGTTAGTGTTAGAAAATTTTCGTAAATTTTTAAATTCCATCATTATATTTTTTGTATATTTTGTGGTGTTTCTCTTTTTTCAATCCTCTATGAACTCAACCCTCGTATTCTATTCGTTTTGTTAACGATGACTATGGAATGGTTAGATTTATTTCATTTATAAAGCCGGTACGTGTTTAGACTCGGCAAAATACAAGCTACTGATTTTATTGGGGGTTGTGTGTAGCATTTATCTATAATTTATAAGTAAAAATGTTTTTCCTTTTTTTGTATTTACTATAACAAACAATTTCCATTCAACTTAGATAAGATTGATATGCAACAAAACCAATTTCTAACAAAAGAAATTCAGTTTGGTTCTCTTTAAACATAATTTTGATCGTTTGGATGTGCCTGTCGTACAGAAATCATCTGTTTGTTCCTATTTTTGTAGAGGTCACATCATTAATATGTATTTTACCTTAAAAAATTTAAGTAATGTTACACAAACAATCACTAAAGAATAGCTGAAATTATTAAATGAACCAAATGAAATGAAAAATACTTATAATTGTTTATACTTAAATATCAGAAGAAGAATTTAAAAATTCGCCCACTTTTGCACATAAACTTGAAAGACACGAATTTAATTATAAACGGCACCACATGTTATCGCCTGTTTTATTAAAATTAATCAAACGCAACATGTTCATTTGAGTGTTTTTTAGCTCTCGTTGACTACTTTAGTAAACTGAATTAAATATTAATCATACGCATCAATAAGAATTAGAGCACTTATATTAATTATACGCACCAGTCGACTTTATTAAATTTTAATTTGCTTTGAAAAATGAATAAATATGTATAAATAAATGAATAAATGTATAAATAAATGAATGACTGAGTGGGTAACAAAATTGAACATTTAAATAGCAAATAAATCAAAATTATATAATTATATATAAAATTACATTTTATTAACAACAAAAATTAGAATATTGTAATATTAAATTATGTTATGTGGTGTTTTTTACATATTGAATATTTTAATTACTGATATTTTCGAATGAAATTTTTCAGTTATATAGGAATTTACGTACTCAATAAAGTAAACAAGCAAAGACAACTAGGATTTGATTTTGGGAATCTAAGAATTCCCAAGGAAGTTCGAAGAAATCCCGAAATCATAATCAAACATTAATGGTATGAAATGGTATGAAAGAAATCCAGTTTCAGTGGAATTCAATAAAAATAATAATTTTCTTTGTTTTATCACACTGATAGAATTTTATTCAGAAATTCTATGAATTTTTGCATTAATCCAATGAAAAACTTCATTAAAACTCAACCAACGTCATGCTTCGTTGGATTAATGAAACAAATTCCGTTAAAATTATTTTAATGAAAATTTCATTATATGTATAAATGAAATTATTTCACTGATCCATTGTGATAATTTCGCTAAGCTAATGAACATATTTCATTATTTTGGTGAAATTATGTCATCATTTTAATGAAACTATTTCATTATATTAATGAAACTGTTTCATTATATTAATGAAACTATTTCATAATTTTAATGAGGTTGTGTCATTATTTAAAAGATATTTTGTCATTATTGTTTAGAATTATTTCAGTGTTTTAATGAAATTATTACATTGCCTAGTATCCTCATTAGCTTATCTCTTTTATTAACTGCTTTAATTTATTAACAGTTCCATACTTACGCTAGAGGCCAATGCCCATCAGAAAAATGTTTAATCTTGATGACCGCTAACAGTATCGAACTCAGACTCTTGATTCTCATCATTCGCTTTATAGGCAACGTCTTAACGACTTCAGCCAACAGCACTGTTAAAACAATGTGTCTATGAGTGTATAATAATAAGAAAGAGTACAACAACAACAAAAATATAAAATTACAAAATGTTATTGTCATAAATCCAATGAAATTTTCTAATGAAACTATAAAAACTATTGAAGCAATTCCAATGAAATTCTTTTACAATATTCGTGAAATTTCATTAGAATTGTGAGATATTTCATTAGAATTGTGAAATATTTCAATAGAATTGTTAAATATTTTATTAGAAGTGTGAAGAAAATCTAACGAAATTGTTTCATTGGATTTATGAAGCGAAATTCTTTCAGTGTAGAGCTCCGTACACAAAAAGTGTAAAGGAACTCTATTATTTTCGCTACACTGTCCGTGTTCCAACCGTCCGTGTTCCGTCCGTCCGTCCGTCTATCTGTCTCGCATAACAACCGTAAGAGGTATGGACCTAAAATGTTCACCGAATGTGTATAACTATAGCAGCTATAACAACAAATATATGACAGTTAAAAATTAAAGGGTGTTCTAAAGCGAACAACGAAATATATTGAAATCCTTATATAATATACAGACACTTATATAGAGGCACTTGAAGTTTTCAAAATTAGTGTATTAATATATAGACTACACCAACTAACACTGAAATTTAAACAAAATAAAATTAAAGGGTATATTATCAGTTGATGTAATTTTGACAAATAGCTGTATTTTGGAAACAGTAGGAGACAATTTCTTGAAATTTTCACAACTAGTGAAGCATTTTAAAAGCAATAGTAGATAAAAATTAAAGGGTATTCTATCAGCATATGTGGTTTTGAAATTTAGGTATATCTTCTGAGTCATAATGATAAGATGCAGACACTTATATATAGACCCTTAAAATCTTCGAAGTTTGTGTATTATTATACTGACTACACCAATTAATACTGAAATCTAAGAAAAATAAAAATAAAAAGTTAAAAAATAAAAGTTAATGTAGTTTTGAAAATTAGTTGTATTTTGGAAACTCTTGAAATTTTTATATCAAATGCAGCATTTTAAGCGCAACAGTAGCAAATACAGTAGCTAAAAGAACAAATTAACTAAAAACTAAAGGGTACTCTATCAGGTTGTGTAGTTAGGAAATTTAGGTGTATCTTCTGAAACAAAACTAAAAATATCGTCAAAAACGAAAAAAGTCACCAAAACTAAAAAATTATCTTAAACGAAAATAATTACCCGAAATAAAAAATCGCCAAAAAAAAAAACAAAAAAAATATCGCAAAAAATGGAAAAAAATCACAATAAACAAAAAAACTGTCAAAATCGAAAAAAAGTTGCCAAAACGAAAACAAACCCCACAATTAAAAAAACACCAAAACGAAAAAAGCGCCATAACTAAAAAATCGTAAAATCTAAAAAACCGACAAAAAACGAAAAAATTTTAAAACGAAAACAATCGCCAAAACCAAAAAAAGTTCGCAAAAAACAAAAAACGCTAAGAATAAGAAAAATCGCCAGAACCGCAAAAATTTCCGGAACTAAAAAAATCGCCTAAAACCGGAAAATCTTTAAAAAAAAATCGCCAAAACTAAAAAAATTGCCAAAACTAAGCAAATCGCCCAAAAAAACAAAAAAATCGCAAAAAAACAAGAAAACTTCAAAAATGAAAACAGTTGCCAAAACTAAAAAATCTTCAAAAACCTAAAAAAAATCATCAAAACGAAAATAAGCGCCAAAACTAAAAAAAAGCGCTAAAAAGGCAATAAGAACTTTTGACAAAACAGCTTAAGTGTAATTTTCAAAATTTTTTGTAGAGCATAAATACTATTAAAATGAGACTTTTTGTGTATGAATTTAAGGCAAACTGAAAACTTGCCGATCTCGATTAGAATTTAAAAAAAAAATTTTTTTTTGTGTTTTTTGACACATTCGAAATTGGTCGTTGATCAGTCCCAATATAACAAATATAGAGATAAATAAAATTTGTTAACTATGTATCAATATATTTGTGACTAAACATCATAGAATTACCGCCTTTCTATGATGTTTAGTCATAGATGCGTCTTAAAATTCTGGACTTATAAATGCCAATAATTGTAAAATTTTCTTAACTTGAATTAAGTGCTTTTGTCTAATTCCTTAGTTGTGTATGTATATGGTATTCGTACGGAAACGTTCCTGTGTGAGTCAATGTCGCACTTTACTGAATTTATGATAATTTAAAGTTGTGAATCTTTATAAAAACGTCCTTTATATATAAAAAGGCTCAATGGATATATGTAACAATTGTTAGGTTCTGTGTATCGACAGTATGAGTTCATTTACAAACTCCAACCGATTTTGATTTTTCACACTAAATTTCTAGTTCTGACACAAACACACTCCTAAGCTCTCTCAATTTTACTAATACAAACTTATTGCACAAGCTTTGCAGTACGTGCTGAAGGGACACTTAAGGCTTATTTAAAAAGAATGTATGTGTGTGTGGTCTCGCTTAAAAAACTTATAGCAAAATTTATTTTATTTCCATCAATTTTCTCAAAAAAAAGAATGGTTTGTAACTTACACAATACGTTGTCTACAGTGTAAAATACCTCAAGGACATTTTTAAGTTACCGGTAAGCTAATATTTGTTTGCAATCTTTACCTTGTGGTTAAAATTATCAAATGTTTTTACATAGTAAACAACTGTGTATATCTAGAAAGATTTCCTTTTGTTTAGTTTTTTTAATGTAAACTTTTTTTTAATTTTTACTTAAAGAAAATCTTTTTTCTACCTTGCTTCAGGCTATAATGTACTTAAATCTTTCAGTCTTGATTAAGACACAAAGCAGCAGATAAAAATTAAAAGCTCCCATGTGTAATATTTTCGTTAGAAACTCTCTTTTAAATTATTTCTTACAAAATTCTAAGGTACAAGCTAAGATCCTTGAAAGCAATTTAAATAACATAATATACAAAAAAAAAAAGCTTAATGTGGCAATAAAAAATGTGTGTAAAAAATGAGTTTGTATTTGGGAGAATATTAAAATGTTTGTCGGTTCTTTTTTTAAGTTCATTATCCTTTTTATAGACATATTCTGGGCAGATATATAAATTTGTATATACTTGAATTAACTGTTACACGCACACACACACACACACACACACACACACACATCCATTCTATCAGACTTATACCCTTACGTTCAGTCACCATTCTGTAATAAATGAATATAAAATTGTTTGCTAGTGCATGAAAATGTTTGTACGTGTGTGTTTTTTTAAGTTGTTATAAAAAATATATAAAATATAAAAAGAAAAATTAATAATACAGTCTCACAATACCAGCAGACACACTTTAATGTACAGACATTAGCCGACATCCTTATACATATCTTATGGAATTAATTTTGTTAGAATTCTATAGGAAAAGTTTTCAAGCATTTGGTTTTTGAGTAGAATAAAAGAAAACAAAAAGCTTTCAAAGGACTAAGGATAGAAATAGAACCTAACAGTAGACGAAAATAATGGCTGAATATTTGATATATATGCATGTATGTATCTTCTAAGCACCCGATCGGATGTTGGCATAAATTTATTATTCGAATAAAAATTAATCGAATAAAATTTTTTGAATAGATTTCTTGGAAGAAAAATTATTCGACAAAAAATATTCAAATAAAAACTATTCGATTAAAAATTGTTCGAATAACAGTTTTTATATATATAAATTAAACGAAGAAAAAAACATTTAAAAATGTTTTTATATATATTTGTTAATCCTTACAGAGAACTTTTTTTAATTTCACACACTAAAAAACCAAGCATCAGAAAACCACCCTTTACATACAACATTGAAACCCACAAACAACCATACAAACATATCGCTCATTTGCTGCATAACTCATCATAACTCAAAATTTTTGATTTTTGAGCTAATAATGCAGAATTAATCGCCATATCATTCTTCATATGGTGTAAAAAATTTCCAATAATTATCTTGTATACTCAAATTTTTTGAGAAGAATAACATTTTCTTTTTCCATTAACTTGTATGTAAACTGAAAACTTTAAAATCGTTTTGTATAAAACTAGTTTTTTGAGTTATGACGACGTTGCAGCAAATGAGTGATATTTATATTGTTACATATTGTTTCCTTTAATTACATGTGCAAATGATTCCTTAATTGATTTTGATACAAATGAAATTAACGATCAACATAAAACTCAGATGCCATTTTTAATGAGTAACAAAATGACCTTTGGACTTAAGACGGAATAAAAGCAGAGTATTTATTTGGAAATTAAAAAAAAAGTAAAGTCTCAGTTAATGGCTTGTAATAAAATGCACAATTTACCCGACTTTCTTTAGAAAATTTTTCAATATCATGAAAATTTTATATAACAAAGATTAATTTCACGTAATTCTTTAACACAGCTTTAAAATTTTAAGGACTATACTAAAAGGCAAACAAATGAAAAACTAAAGGGTATTCTATCAGGTAATGTAATTTTGAAATTAAACTGTGTCTTATGAACTATAATAATTAGACATTTGAAATAAACAAAATTGGCTGAACTAATTAATAATTAAAGGGTATCACTTCATGTAATGCAATGAACAAAGTAAATCGCTAGAACTAAAAAACGATAAAAATCGCCAAAACAAGACAAAAACGCCAAAACTAAAAACCCGAACATTTAAAAAAATAGCCAAAACGGAAAAAATTGTCAACATGAAAAAAGAGCTAAAACGAAGAAAAGCACCAAAACGAAAAAAAAATCGCCAAAAGAAAAAAAACACAAAAACTAAAATAAAAACAAAAACAAAAAATTTTCAAAACGAAAAGAACTCTAAAATAAAAAAAGCACTAAAACGAAAAAATCTCAAAAAAGCTAAAGCAAATAGCAAAAAAAATCGCTAAAATGAAAAAAGCGCCGAAACGAAAAAAGCAGTAGAAGAAAAAAAATCGTCAAATCTAAAAAACGCCAAAACTAAAAAAAAATTAAAAATAAAACGTCTAAAAAAGTTCAAAATAAAACAAATAAAAAAAATTGCCAAAATGAAAAAAGCGCTAAACGAAAAAGTGAAATATCGCCAAAACTAAAAAACCGCCAAAAAATTAACAAATTCGTAAAATAAACACTAAAACGAAAAAACACGCTAAAATTAAAATGTCCCATGACACAAACAAAAATCGCCAAAGCTAAAAAAGGAATAACCATGCATACATGGTATTCGTACGGAATAGAGTATTCATTTTAATAGACTTTTCAATTGTTCGATTAATCAAATAATCGAAATTGAGAGTTTTAAATTACTCGAACAATCGAAAAAAAATTTTATTTCTTTCGAGTTGTTCGACTAAGTTGTAGTGCTAAAAATTATTCGAGTTAGTCGACAAATTTTTAAATTAATCGGTGTTTTTTAATTTTGATGGGCAAAAATAAAACAAATCAAGTCTTTTCGCGTTTTTATATATTTTATAATAAAAACAAAAGAAAAAACAATATTTTTACATAAATTAGATCATAAACTGATTATTTAAAATATTTTTTTACTATTCAAATGTTTACCTTTGAGAAAATTATGCACCAGGAAATATTTAATAATATTCAGACCTGTTCTGTATTCAATCCAGAATAAAAATAATCGGAATTGATTGGCATAGCATTTTATAACTCCGAACATGGAGAACCGAACAGGATAATTAACTAAATAATCGAACAAAATCAATACATTTATTCCTAAAAAAAATAATGCTTTTTATTAATTTCCCAGATAATTTTTTCGATTGAACATTTCTCCCATCATTAAAAATTATCTTTCACTAATCGCTGACGCTGGAGAAATTGAGAAAAGTGAATTAAAAAGAATTTCCAATTTATCGGAGTAGTTCTTTCTAGATCTATAAAGTAATATTTTATATGAAAAAAGTAATTTTATTGCTCTTTGAATGTATGGATGCTTTTAATTTTTCATTCTTTACTTAAAATAATTTTTGTTTCATAGCTATATTTCCGAATGTTTTCACAAGATATTTTAAGTTGGTTCCTTTCGCCCTATTATTGTTAGTGCATTATTTACTTAATTATTTGATCATGCGGTCTATTAGTATGCAATAACGTTCAAATTGCGTGACAAATTTCATATAATTTAAAAAGTTTTGGCAGCTTTTATTAAAAAATCTACAAAAAATTATTCAAAAAAAGAAAATTTACATAAAATTGTTTGGTCGAGTTATTCGATTAAACGACCTAAATTACTCGAATACATTTTTAGTCGAAATTTTATTTTTTTTTTATTGAAAATTATTTGACTTTAATTATTCGAATAATTGTGTTCGGGTTAAAGTCGCACTTTACTGGATTTATTTTTATTATTGAAGCTTTTGCTCAAAATCAAGTAAATTGCACAATAACTTGACACAGTTTGCTCAAGTCAACGTTTACGATATATTTTCCTAAATATCTCCTTAGCTTTTTTCGAATATTTTACATTCGAATATCGAATATCATATTCAAGTATTTCATGTTTAGTCAGCATTAACGATATGTTTTTCAATAACTTGATTTTGAGCAAAAATGTCAGTAATAAATATCGTAACAGTAAGAACAAATTAAAAATTACATCAAAAATGGCTTAAAA
This sequence comes from Panzeria rudis, assembly GCA_956483635.1. Taxonomy (NCBI): domain Eukaryota; kingdom Metazoa; phylum Arthropoda; class Insecta; order Diptera; family Tachinidae; genus Panzeria; species Panzeria rudis. The sequence continues at coordinate 104,697,196 of OY101450.1, read as the reverse complement.
ATAGTAAAATGGATGGTATATTTCCTTGTTGTATCTTATAATATAAGCACAAGGATACAACTGTTTTCTATTTACATCATTTCCATATAAAATCGATTCTTAATCAATAATAGGTCATCCAAAGAAAAATAAATTATATGAATAATAGGGTATCTAAAAAAAATTAATTAAAATTATTAAAAATGATTGGAACGAAAATTGTTCGAATAATATGTTTTTCGCATGAAAATTCCTGGAAAAATTATTCGAATAAAAATTACTCGATTAAAATTTGCTCGAATAAAAATTATCCGAATAAAAAATTTTATAATAAAAGGTATCCCAATAATATTTATCGTTTATAAAGTGTTGGAATGATATTACTCGTTTGAAATTATATGAATAATAAATTTACGTTAAAAATCACATTGTAACAAAATCAAAATTTTTGCCAAACTATAAGCTTCTAACGACTGATTATGGTGCAGGAGCCCAAAAATATACACATACATACTTCTATCATCGGGGTTTTTATTCTTTTTGGGAGGAGTTGAGTTAGATTGACACTATTTATTGCCTTAACTCGGGTTAAGCCGTTATAGTTACGAAAAGAATGCGATGGACATGGTGTAAAATTTCATCGGACATGTGCACTTATTGCAGAATGCAAGGCATGAGTATTCACTAAATTATAGCCGAAATACGCTATAGAACTCTTTAGAACTAAAAGAAAAATTTCATAAATTAATATTTTCTGAAATACCCAAATTTGCTTTAGTCGTTTTATATATATATATATATATATATATATATATATATATATATATATATATATATATATATATATATATATACCTTAATATAGATACGCCCTATCCATTTATTTGTTCAAGTAGACTTTTATGAATATTTCGGTAGAGTAACCTCCAATCTATGCAAATATGCAAATATGCGTTTCTTTATTAAGCTAACGATATGTGCATATTTCATTTATATGATGACTTTAAGTGAAACTTTGTGTAAGCCATATTTTTTATACAATTTAGCCTAATAAAATCCTTCTTTGTGGGTAATTTTTTTTACTTATTTTGAATAAGTAGGAACTTAACCTTCAAACACAATTTACGTTTTGAGTTATTTGTGACATTCCAGTTGAGTTCTGAACTTTGGTCCCTTTAAAGACTTCTAGCATGATTTTATGAAAAGTATTTAGGTAGGTTATTTAAGACTTCTATATCGCTGTTTAAGAAGAGTTTTAGTACTTTTTCGACAAAGTGAGAAAGAGAAATATAACAACGAGCTAGAAAATTAAAATGTTTCACGAATATGTTTCTCGTACTTTTTTACAATAACAGAAAACCCGTCATCAGGCTGATGCCATTTGTCAACACTACTATGTCAAGTGTTTTCGTTTTTGACCCTATGACACTTTTCATCATTGTGACATCAACCTTTACATCAGCTGGTCATTAATGACAATGATGACAAATTTGTCATCAATGCAATGATACACTGACATCAGGAAAATCACAAATTGTTATCAATTTAATGACAAAATTTCATCAATATAATGTCACTGATAGAAAAACCGTCATAACGCAGATGTATGTAATTTGATATCAATTCTACGTCAAGTGTCTTCGTTTTTGACCCCATGAAACTTTTCATCATTGTGCTGTCAACCTTTACATCAGCTGGTCATCTTGTCATCAATACTGATGATGAAAATTCTGTCATCAATGTAATGACACACCCACATCAGATGACGAACTGAAATCAGAATATCATCTTTCCATTGATACATTTCAGGCACAAGAACACCACGCGACACTATTTAATTAACTTAAAAAAACAACTGATCTAGAACAAACAAAACAAATAGTTTTTCGCTACAACTTCTTTTATTACTTTTTTGTCAAGAGTATATTTTTGTGTTTTATTGCCACTTTAATCTCTTCCCTCTCATTCTGTTTTATGTTGATGACACATATGATGACAATGTGCCATCAATGTGATGAAAAGGTGTCATACTATAGTTTATTTCAATGTTTTGTTAAGTAGATTTCATTATTTGCACTGTCATTGTAATGATGATGAGTGTACATCATTACAGTGTCATGTGTTTTAACTTATTTAAATCTGTCTAAACACAAAAAACAATTTGTATTAATTTGTATTAAAATAAAAATTACAAACGTTATAAAATACTGTTTACTTTTTTCTTTTGTACATATTTTACACTTTAATAATATATATTTACTAAGTGACATCGTATTGATGTCATTCCTGTCATAGCATAGATGACACTTAAACTATAACGAAATTCTATGATTGCTTTTGTCATCAGATTGATGTCTGCTGTCGTTTTATTGATGACATTTGTTTTAGCATTGACGTCAGAATTCTGATGACACCGCGTCATCAATGCGAAGATAAATTTGTCTATGACTGTACATAAAAATTATGAACACATTTTATACCTAAAATGTAAGGATCAAAAGATTTCCTATACCGATTCACTATAACAATGGACCAAAGGAGGGGGGGGGGGAGAACTTAACTCCCTTTAAAATGAAGGCCAGATGTAAAACGTATATTTTTTTAGTCCCATATATCAGAAACCGTTGTGACAATCTTGTTTTATACAGTATAATCAGGGGAATAAACAAACACATAAATACTCATGAGGTGGTCTAGCGGCCTCTGAAAACAGCATGTTGTACAATTTTGTTTCAGCATTGTCAGAATTAATTAACGTTTCCTGTGTCCTTTTTTTTGGTAATAATAATTTTTATTAATGAACTCATGTCGGATTTAACGATTTAATTATATGGTTTTATTGAAAAAGCAGACATATGTATATTTCAAAATTAGTCAGTACATCCTTGGTTACACGCAAAATGTGCATATTTGTAGTTCAAATAAATTTAATTTTCTAAAAACATTTCAACAAGAAAAAAATACATTCTCCTCAATTTTTTATAGACCAACAATTAAAAAAAGGAATAAAATTTATGATGATCAACCCGCATGATAATAATTTTTTTAGCCACATAAAAACCACTAAAAAATATATGAAAAAAATTAATTACACTTAAAAGAAAGATAAAATATATTCTTAATAGTAAAATTTTTTTATGTTTTCTATAATTGTTTTCAAATTTTAAAACAGTTTTAATGATTTCACTTTAATTTGCCACATGAGTAATATTTTCATGTCTCTTTTCACTGTAAGTATCCATTAAAATGTTGGTATCCCTTGGGTTACCATATGCTCGTGTATACATACACTCGCCTAAATTAATGGATGACTGGCAATTTGCCATTTGAAACGTTTAAACCAACAAAAGTTTTTGGCTTTTAAAAATTTATGCGAGTTTTTCCGTTTACTCGTACCTTTAGTGCAAGAGTTCATTGAATGGAAATTAAAAAGTTGTTGTGTACTTAACATTAACACATCACATTCGTGAGAGCAATACTAAGTTGCAAAAGGATCAATGAATTTTCAAATACATATTTTTTCTATTTTTCATGAGCTAATTGTACCTTTAGTATAGTTTTATAAATGAAAGTTTGTGATTACAGCGTTTATTTTCTAATTTTAAATTAGTTTTACTATTTGGGAAGTGTTTTTGAGCAAATGTGATTTCCAGGGAAATTGCAAATATGCAATTGCATGTTTTTCCTGTGCGATGTGTGTGGGCACAAATAAGATACTTATACGTTTCAGAACTTTTTAAGAATTTTGGCATCGATTTGTTACTGCATATTTTTGCATATTTTATCCTTTACAGCATTTTTTGCATATTTTACACTTAGTCGCATATTTAGGGCATTTTTTCGCATATTTCGCTACTCTCCTGCATATTTTGGTTTTTAAAATTTTAATATCCATATTTACAAAAGAAGAGTCTGTTTGCCATCAAAAATTTTTAAATTTTTCCACATATAAAAAAATTTTTCTTTTACGATTTTAAATTTACTCTAACATAACGTCTTCACGAGCCGTTGATTTGTCTCGACAAAAGTCAAAGTCGATATAAAAAATAGCACTGACATTTTTCTGATGTTTTTATATATGAAGTTTGACATATGTTAGAACAAAATTATGTCTCGTGCAGACGGGGGTGTAATGTATTTTCCGCCAATTTCTTACAAGTTTGTCTTATTCCACTGATTTATTCCCAGTTTATTCACAGCTTTAAAATTTTTCAATTATGTGCTTGTGTGTATTTTTTCAACAATTTCAATTTTATCGATATTATTGCCTTATTTGTATTTCATAGAAAAATAGCAGGACGAGACTAGTCGCGTTTGCGAAATATTTAAGCTATTTATGCGATTTTGTTCCTAATAGGAACCACAAAATATTTCATGGTGTTTTGGTGCCAAATACTTTATATTCGGACAGATGAAAGGCCCGGACTTTACTCGACTTATCTCGACTTCCGTACCCATAAGGAGCCAGAATATATTGGTGGCATGAAATATCGTCCAATGAAATAGTATCCACGGATGTTATTCCCCGTTGAAAAGGAAATAATGACCATAAAAAATGCTAATAAAGTTCATGCAAATCAGCGATGCAATTTGTTTAGCTCTTTTTTACGATATGACAAAAAACGATATGACATACTGTATTGTCATATCATAAATTTTTTACGATATAACAACATTAAGATAGCCATAAACGGTGTTATCATATCCAGGGTTGATATATCGTAAAAAACTTACGATATGACAACACAGTATGTCATATCGTTTTTTGTCATATCGTAAAAAGAGCTAAAAATTGTATCGCTGATGCAAATAGTACTGCAGAATTAAGATTGACTGCATAGCCGGGCTTTGGACGGGATTAATTGTTTTCTTCTCTGTGTATGTCGAATAGTGGCTTACCAGAGTTCATATTTTTCGCGGGATTTCCCGTCCCAGGAATTCCCGGGAAAGTCGAATATTTTTTTATTTCCCGCTTTCCCGGGAATTTTATCCGGGAATTTCCGGGACACAAAATCTACTGATATAAATAAAAAAGTACCGAAAAAAAATTTTTTTACCCAAAAAAATTTTTTTTAATTGTTATCGTTCATCATGAAATAATATTTATGTAAGGGGGAAAAAACCAACGAAGGCTCAAAGAGTACAGTAGTTTAGATTTAACTGCCTTTTTTTAAGCGCACTGTTGACTTAACTGCACAAAATTATTACTTTGCGTCACTATTCTTTACAACTTCGTTTGTTACGTACACTTTCTCTACCTGCACTTTTAGGATAAACGATTTAAATTTTTTAATTTAATTAAAAGCAACTGCAATGTTTTCAATATGCACCAAAATGCACGGTAATTAGATATTCAGAAAATCTTTATGCACGTTTTTTTTGATGCATTTAATGACAAAGAAAATGGGGAAATAGAGATTACTTCAGATAACGTTATTGACAGGGAAGACTTTCGAGGAAACTTTAAACGCTGCTATTAACAAAGCAGCTGAAATCATTTGAAGACAGACGGGGGAATAGGACGAAAAATATTGATAATTCATACAACGTACTCTTCTATCCGAGCAATTTCTGTAGAGAGCGACAGGCTTTTCTCAACAACTGAAAATTGTGTTACTTGAATAAGAAACCGATTGTGGGATGAAACAATTAATACATTAGCGGAGTTTAGTATTAGATGCAAATGGTATTGCGAAAGTGCAAATGCTAGGATGGTATCGTTTTATGCAATACAGCAACAAAATACACTAAATTTGATCAAAAAGATACGATACCTTGCATTTGCACCCTCGCGAAACCACTTGCATCAAACACTGAAATCCACTATTGACTGCTTTAAAAAGCCATTTGCAACAAAGAATATAAAAGTACAAATTTTCTAAGGGCAGAGAATTTTCATTGTATACCAAGCAGTAAAGGACTGAATTTAATATTCTAGGACTGCAACATTTATCCTATACAACTTTTTAATCGCTCTTGTGATCACGTGTTAAAATGATGGATGAATGATCACAAATAAAACTACTGTGACTTCAGTTCATCAGTGATTTTACTAATGATTTGTATGTCCTCGTTTTGTTCGGTCTAAAAATAAATTTTAAATACGAAATTTTCACAAAATTTCGATAAAAATATTATTGTTCTTTTTTTAAACCCCAACCAAAAGAAGGGGTGTTATAAGTTTGTAGTGTGTGTGTCCGTGCATCTGTGTGTCTGTACGAGTCCACGTACACCAAACGGCTGGAACCATTTTGATTTAGTTTTTCTGTTTGAAAGGTGACTTAATCGAGAGTGTTCTTAGCTATGTTTGAAGAAAATCGGTTTAGCCATTTAGAAGATATCACATCTTTTCTAGATGTAGATAAGAATAAATCTTATTAGTTAAGGTGCAGAAATTTTTGTGTTACAACATATGCCAATGTTTGAAGAAAATTGGTCCAGCCGTTTTGAAGTTATTATCTATTTTCTTCGGAGGTTGTTAAAATTTTTAACTTAATATTATTTAAATAATTTACTTTGAGTATTTTGTCTCATATATGAATCATTTTGCTCATATAAAATTCAATGGAAATATTTTTGGAAATTAATATTTTTTGTAAATATTGTTTAACTAAAATTTTTAATGTGGGTAAAGAATGGTAGCCCTATTAAATATAAATAAACAAGCAAAAATAAAGAAATAAAGAATATTACACATCTTACGGCGGCAATATAAAAATTTTTAAACACACAAAGCTAAAGGAGCAAATGTTTTTTGTCGCTCCTAAAAGTATGCTATATGAACGTAATAATTTCCAAAACATGGTGCAATAAGTATTCAGGTTCAATAAATACAGCAAAAAACTAGATAATGCTTGTCAAAAAAATACACGTGCTAGACGTTAGTTATGTACAAAACTACCAGAACAATATATACTCAGCTGACGTTATGCTGCCACCTGTATACTTATTGCACCATGTTCCAAAGCATCTAATGCTGACTTTAGACGACATGTTTTTTACATATGGCTTGTTAGGTGTGTTAGACATATGTAACTTCGCATGTTTATAATATTTGCTTTCACACGTACATGTGCAATTACATCTGACATAACCTCTGAGTGTTCACAACAGCTTAGTTTTTGCACAATTTTCGTATATATATAAAGCGGTCTTTGCTTTTTAAAGTTTTTTCAGCCAAACCACACTTTTGATAGTTTAATACAGCTGATGTCAGATACCTTGTCAGATGAAAATAGAACACGCTCTAATTGAAAATTTTTCATCTGACTTTGCTTCTGTAAATGTCATCTGACAATGTTTCATATGTTTCACACGGCATGTATCACTTTTGCAGTGGCAAATTTGACAACTCAGATGTAAAATACATGCCGTCTAAAGTCAGCATAACTAATTGTTAACCAATGGCGTTTGACGATTTAACTAATGGTAAACAAAGAAGTGTGAATAAAATATCATTGGCTAAACTATTGTCATTAGCTAACTAATGACTGTGAATTTGGACCTAAGTGAACTAAAATTATTATAAAAAAATTAGAGTGTATTAAATTACACTGCACAACAATTTTGAACTTTTTGAACACATCGGAGATCAAGAGACGTTTTAGATTAGCGAAATTTGTTCATTCTTTTGTTCTGAAGTTATTTTCTAATTATATATTTCAATGGATCTACAATTTGCATACAAAAAATTACTCATTGGAATATCTACCTTGTGCGTACCATTGATATGGAAAATATTTTGTTAATTTTTCAAAGTTTTTAGGATTAAAGTATTAATCCGGTATTAAATACCGGATTTTCCTGGCCATACCATTAAGATATCCTGAAAAACACATCAACAAAACTACAGCCAAACCAAATTTATTTTTGTGTATATTAAAAATCCATAAAGTATTTTTTATTATGAGGACCGATTCGGTCCGGAAATATGACGCGAAGAATACAAAAATGGAATAATTTATGAAAATACAAAATTCACTATATGTCTAAAACTAAAGCTAATCAGAATTTTTATAGTGATTTTTGAATTCAGCAGATGCCAATACATTTGGATCGGCTATTTTTACCGAGGAAAAAATTTTTATTGTTGCGCAGTGTAATAGAAACGAAATTGCTATATTAAAAATTATACAAAAACAATGTTCGAGTAGATATCATTCGCATAAAATTTATTCGGATTAATATAGTTCGATGAAAAGTTACTCGTCTAAGATTACACTACGCAACAAAATGAAACTTTTGATGTATTATTATGGTCCCCTAAAATTCTATGAATACGTTCATTTTTTTCCAAAATATGGTATTTTTCAAGAGGCTGCTACACCGATTTCATCATAACTTGGGAATAGTTAGTCCAAATAAATTACAAGGAACACTGAAAAACTTGTAATAAAAATACCTTCTATAGATCTAACATTATTTTTTTTTTATTTACTCAATAGTTTCGGGATTATTCAGACCGCAATGATGAAAAACTTTTAAAAATTTAAGCTCTTTTTCCTTTGAGAACTAACATTTGGGAAATTGAAAATGCTATCGCTGACTTAAGTTCGAAGAAAGCCACAGGTGCTGATAACATCAGTAACAAAATGCTTATATAGCTACCCCATATAGCAAAAAGGATAATTCTATTGATTTTTAATGCAGTTTTACGAATAGAATACTATCCAGCGGAATTGAAGATGTTATTGATCACTATGATACATGAAAACAGCATCCACCTTCATAAGTGGTAAAAGTGAACAACGCTGATGACACGCTGTAGCCGCCTGTCGAAATCAGTAGTACTGATCCGTTTCGCTTATCTGATTTGAATATTCGAACACTTCACTCTTAATAAAATAATTTGAATTTACATTAATTCAAATATTGAAATAAAAATTCGAAATAATAAAATTTCAGAAAACAAGTTTAGTTTTGTATAAAAAAAAATTATTTTTCGCCGCTAATTACTGAATAACTATGGAACTTTTTAAAATATATAAAAATTATATACATATAAGTGACTTGAAGGTAATTTTATTTCACATCTTTCGGTGGTATATTTGTTCAAATCGAACAAGATGCTCTAGACTCTAGAATCTAGAGTTATAGTAAAATATACCTATGTACCTAGTGGAAATATTAGTCAAACCCATTAAAAGAATATGTATGTGATAGAAAAAGAGTGAAAACGGATTTGAATTTAGTGTATTAAACTTGCACATATTTTTATTTAAAGGCGATTTTTTTCTGCCGACCAGTGTAATTGCCGATTAAAATTAAGGAACAAAAATATGTAAACATACTAAGTTTACATTGCGCAGGGAAGCTTACCCGCCTATACAAATAAATGATATTCAATGACTCAGATACATTAATTTTTTGCAAAAGTCCATTGATTCAATGTACGCATACATTATTTCTATGAAATTATTCATTGAACTTCAATGTAAAACGGTTCATTGCAAGCATTCGTTTTTTTTTCGAAATGATCGTTAGTAATGGATTTTCTTCAAGAAAAAAGTTTTTCTTTTCGAAAAGTACGTTGGTTACAATTTTCTTTCGTTTAGGCTCGAAAAAGTTTAATATATTTTAAATCTTAAAATTATTGCAGTCATTAAATTGTGAAACAAATTAAGAAAAATTTCGTTGACACATTTAGTTGTTTCCATCATGTGACAGTTTGAAATATACATCAAGTGGCGTGAACTCATTTGTTACGTCTAACATGTGAGTGTTAATAAAGTGAAGAAACAAATAAGTAGAGTGATGAGAAATACAGTGATTTCAAGAGATTAAAGACTTGTTGGACATTAGAACTTTTCATATATTACGCAACGTTATTTGTACAGTTTTTAAATCCCCTTCCCCATATCCTATGTAGCCACATTTTAAAAAATGTTCCAAGTGAATTCTGAACTCGGCCAGAAATCTTCAACATTCCTCCCCTACCCAAACACGCAGCTGTCAAATGAGTTGTCAAAGGAAACAGTGATGCCTGGCCAAAGATATGAACATTGAAAAAAAAACCATTTTGGAAGTTATACGAGCCATTAATTTTAAACAGAAATCAATAACATATTGATTAAGTTTACCACCCTAAAACATAATTTTGTTCATTCAAAAATTCTTTTTATTTGTTTTTAATTTGCAGAAATTTGAAAAATAAATTTCAACTTATTTCTACAAGAAATTTTGTGCAAATTAGGATTTTTCTATAGAAATAATAAATTTTTGCCATTTTAGATTTTTCATATATGTTTAGAAAATTAAAATTTACCAATTTTTGATTTAAAAAATTTATATATTTTTCATCATTAAGGTCTGACTATCCGCTATATGTATATGGATGATTCTCGTTTCAAATGCTTTTTTGGTGTCCGTTGAAAGTATTGTAAAATATTTCATAAAATAAACGCATACATTTTAAAATGAAAACTTCTTTAGCATGATTTTATAGATTGTAAATTTTTATGAAAGACTGTCTGTCCACTATATGCTAAAGACGGAGAACGAAAATATTGTATTTACTCTCTTCATACAAAATGGTGTGTCCGTAATGCATACCGTTGATTTGCGACATTAAGAAACTATGAAATTTTCCAAAGACAGGATTAAACTTATAACGGTATTAGAATATTTGCATTTGCTTCTGATATTTTCAGAAAATATAGACCAATACTTCTTTATTATGTCCACTTTCGCTATGTCCACTTAGTGACAATCTGCTATTTTCATTTCTTCACGAAATATGATTTTTTTAGTGCTGCTCTTAGAAATATATGAAAATAAAAATGAAGACAAATAAAATGTGCTCAAAAATACATTTTTTTCTTTTATTTACATATTTTTCTAAATAAAAGCAGCACTAAAAATTTGTGCTTACAATGAAAAGTTACCATAAAAATAATTTAAGAATCCCGGGAATTCCCGCACAATTTTCCCGGGATATATTTCGGGAATTTTTTCCCGGGAAATCCCGAATGAAAAACACTAATTAAGCGGCACCAAAAAATTTTTTAAATAGAATTTAGCTTTAAATTTAGGTCGTTAAAAACAAGTTAACAGCAGCGGAAGGGTACACACGATATAGAGAACATTATCAGTTTCGATATTTCTGATTTGCTTTGGAAAAAACTTTGCTTCTACCGCACTGTGGATTTTTATATTTTCGAAGAATGTATTAGGTAGGTCGTGCTTTGGTACGAATAATTATTTGATACTGACATAATTTCTAACATTGTCGGTCGATTATATTAAAATTAATTTTATTTGAAAGAAGAATTAGCCTACTTTCATGTATAAATGTTCGTATAGAATTATATTAAAAGATATAAATTTTTAATTTTTCCATGTCTACCCAAGTCAACACTGAAAAATTGGTCATAGCTTTTAATTTCGTCCTGCGACTATTATATTTTTGTTTTGTTTGTTTTTAGAGAGAAGATGTATAGTGCTTTTAAGCCCTTCATTTTCTGTGGTGCAGTTTTTCGCAAAAATCATTCACAGAACAACCACGAAAGCAAATGTAGCGCTCAATATACAAACATTTTTTTTTTAAATCTAAAAATATGATTCAGTTTCAAGATCCATTGAATAAGGCGAACACTGCAATATGAATCCTACCTTCTCATATTTCATTTAGTTACATTGCTAAAAATTAAAAAAAAACACAAAATGTACGTTTAGAATGAGAATCAGCCATATAGATATGTGAAATTTTCCTACAATATATTCGTAAATGGTTTACAAAGGGAACATTGGTAAAACAAATGTAATACATAAGAGAAAACTGTCTGGAACATATTGAATATTTCTTTTAATTTCGACTGACCACCCTTTTTTTTTTTTTTTGTTATTGCTTCCCTTTCACAAATATGAGCAAACTGTAAAAGGAAATTCCTTTAAGAGACTCACTTCCTTAATTTTATTGTACGACCTAAAAAAACACAAAATTAACCAGTTTTAAGCAACACAAGCATTCCTTAGAATATTTTCATTTGTAGTCTGATAAACAGGACTATAACGGTCAACGAAATTTTTAATACAAGGAGATATATATATAGTCTTAAAATGTATTGCCTGTAAAAATGTATTTTTTTGTTTGTTGGCGATGGTAAACATAAAAGTGTGTATCGAGTATTAAACGGAAAAAGTTAATATAAAGTTACATTCGACGCTGTGCCAACCAAATACGTAAAGAAAAAACATAATTCCAATATGGTCATGGCAGTCAATTTTTGCTCTTAACTGTCTAATCATTTTGGATGAATAATTAAATTTTTATTTCAATCCTTTGAATATTTGACACTACTATTGACTATACTGTTACGAAATGCAAAATGCTGATTCAAATATAACGAAATAGAACTGACATGATACCTCTGGTAACCCTAAATAGATCACACCCTTTGTAATGTCTTAATAAAAGCATTGGCAGCACTTTTGAAATAGCCGTTTGCATTCAAAATAGAGGAAATAGAACTTTCTAGAAAGAGTACCTAGAACATCAAAGATTATTCGAGAATGTCAAAAGATAATGTAGATAACGATAACTAAACAACCTTAGCTGTAAGAAATGTAAACTTGATAACAGCGTAATTTGTTTAAGTAGTAATCTTGAAAACATTAGTATGTGTGTATGCAAAGATAAACATCCCTCTAGTCAGCCTAGAGCCATATGTCTCTATTTCAACAGTCTTTTCTCTAGCGACAATTGCACTAATTAAAATGTCGACAACTTTCCTTTTATGCACGAGTAGATATACGTTAGAGAAAACATTTCTAGTGTATTTCTGTTGACATTGTCAACGAAAGCGTCAAAAGTTTGTTTTCTTTTTTTTTTACTATGCTGTGCACACAGAAAAAATTGAATGTAAAATCAACATGACGCAATTTTGATTGGAAATCATATAAGAAATAATTTGTTCATTGCTACAATTCACTATTGTGCTTAGTTGTGTGACTTGTTACTGTTTATTCTTACATGTGTCGGCTATGCAGACGACAAAAAACGAATTACCGGCGAAAATTTACTGCTGCTGGCTTAAATTTACCATTGTTCAATATTAATTTTAAACGGAAAATTATTAATCTAACCTTAAATCTCTTTGATTTCAAATGTTTCACTGTTAAAATAACGTTGTTATAAACGTTACATTTAATTTAAATCAACATGACTATAACTTTAATTTCAAATAAGTTTTATGTTAAATAATCATTTAAAATCATATTGAATTAAAATGAAATTCATTTTACATGTGACGGTATTTATTTAGTGTATAGCTAAAGTAAAGTTTGAAGCTGTTGTGGCTGCAGTGGTTAGCGCATCGACTATCATGCAGGTGCCACGAATTCCAATCTTGGCTGGGGCAGCCAAAAACAACACAAAGTCTTCTGATGCCTATGCTAATACATATCCCGTAAGTTGAATAATTAAGAGAATAGCTACATTAAAGTCATGTTGTTTCAATTTGATATAACTTTAATTCAACATGGTTCTTCTTGTTGTTTCAATATCAAATTCACGTTATTACAACTTGAAATAACTTTGAGTCAACACGATTTTTTGTTGTTCCAATCCAATCAAATTCACGTGGTTTCAATTCGAAATAACTTATTTCAGTATCCACTTCATTTTGATATAACTGTAGTGCAATATTAAATCAACATGAAATATAGTTAATTCGAAAGGATAAATGTTCTAAATCATAAAATATTAAATTATCCTGGTTTTCGACGATCTTACATTAAAATTTTTCTGTGTACAGTCAATAGCAGAGTTGCAAGCCGATCGGCGACTGCAGCTGCCGCTTCTGCACAGAAAAAAAATTTGTAAATACAATTAATTTTTTTGTTATATCAATTAAATAATTAATTGATTTTGAACCTACAACGATTTTTGTAAATACAATTACGAAATTGTAAGTTAAAGGAAACTCAGAACAAAAACTTTAAAATTTTTTTTGTTCATTTCCAATTTATTTCAAATAAGATTATTGTTATATCAACAATATGAATTGTTGATTTTCCGAACAAATTTTAGCTATCATAGTTGTTGTATTAACAATATTTTTGTATACACAATCCTCGATGCGACTTTTTGCTTGTCTGCGAAAAACACTAAATGTCTTTAGGGGGAATCGAACCGGCGACCTCTGGACTAATAGACTAACGTTCTTACCTCTCAGCTACAGAGCAATTCGTTATCAAATACGCAAATAATGAATACACACAAAACGTGATTTGCTTTCTTTCATCTACGTGTGTGTGTTCATTTGTTATATCAACAATGATGATTGTTCATTTTTTTCACAATACTTAACAAAAAATTTGGTTAGTTCAGTTTGTTGAAAAAAATTTCTGTGTTTGTCGTACCAACAACTGAATTTGTTGTATTAACAAAATATATGTTTGAATTTAAATTGAAATTGATAGTTGCTGTTTGATGATATTTTTTTCTGTGGGATTGATTATTTTATTTTTATATAAATGTTTTTAGTAGAATAATATACTTTTTTAACTCAAAATATATATGTATATATTTGTTCAATTTTTGATTTTTAAATGTAATTTTTGAATTTCAAAGGGAATTTTTGAATTTCAATTAATATTGCTTTAATATTTTTTTTTTAACTGAATTGATTTTTTTTAAATTCGAATAAAAATATTCTAATTTCACTTGATGTGTTGTTTTAAGTTACAATCGAAAAAGGTATATAAATTTGAAAAATATTTCGGTCTAAATAATTTAAAAATAATTTATTTAATTTTTAATAAAAAATAAAATAAAAAATATATGTGTTTAATTGTATTCCCTTATAAAACTGTAGACGCTTGTCACTAAAATGTACTAGTGATTCTTTTGTTCAAATGTCTCCATATGGTCGTTAAAGAAGTACCTCGTTAATAGTGCTAAAGTATATAGATTTTCAATGACAGCCCTATGTTTTATGTCAATATGCGATTACATTGGCTGGGGTACACCTAGTCAGTACTACTATTGACAATGTCAATAGTAAATCAGTACAATTTTACTATCGGTATCGAGCGTGGAAACATCAATGCTGTAGACTAGAACACCTAAAATTTACTAGTGAATCTTTGTTGCCAATATCTCTATGTGGTTCCAAAAGAACTATGTAATTAGTCAGTAGTGCTACAGACTACTGGTGGATTTTCAATGACAAGCTAATATCAAATGATAATTACATAGACAATTACATAGATAATTACATTGGCTAGGGTACACCTAGTCAATAGTACTACTGCCAATGTCACTAGTAAATCACTACAATTTCAGTATTCGGATTTTCTACAGCTTAGGCTGTGTGTCTCACATACAGTGTAAAAAAACAGCCTGTATGAAATGGCCACCACTGCATTAAAGATATAGTCACATTTAATATTTCCATAACTTGTAACGTTTTTTCTTATTCTCTTAACATCTCTTAAACGGTCCTATAAACAAAGGCCTTAAACAAAACCACACGATTTTTAGCATCCTTGCAGTAACGGTAAGATATCCAGATATGATCACCAATGTAACTCTACTCAAATAAAAGAGATTTCCATGTGGACTAAAAATCTAGGAAGTATTTTAAGGTTTCTTCCCTATTCCCTATGTAATCTTTAGATGAAATTACACAAAATTACACCAAAATTTTATGATCCAAAAGTTATCCAAAAAAAATTTATTTATATTGACAATTTATGATGGCATTTTAACAATTAACGGCTTAGAAATTCCGGTCAGTAATAGGTTAATGGCCAGCAAAACATGATATCTTGCCAGGGCTACCATTCTTTATACATATTAAATTGTTTAGTTAAACTATATACTGTGATTATGAAGTATTAGTTAAACAATAGTTATCGCTTTAGTATACTAATAATTAACTAATTACTGTAAATTTGGGTCTAAATATTTAATCCAATCAGTAGTTGAAAATTCGTCTAATTACTATCATTTATTTAGCAAAAACGCACCACTGTGCAATCTTTTAATCAATTATAATTTGTTTGTAATTACAGCGCATCGCAGATCAAATGCATTTCTTGATGTACCCACCATGAATATGCATCACCTGAGGGTGAGTGATGATGAGGACTTAGATCGTTTAAGAACATTTAGTGCTTCAAAAGGAGGTAAGCAATAACAATACTTTTTAGTTCAGCCGCAGGTAAATCAAAAATACATTTTATTAACATATTATTTTAATTATTTGAAAATAATTTAATTTTCATATAAAAGTTCGTTTGCGCTTCGATCTCTTCCAATAAATATTTCATAGTTAGCCTGTAATTAATGTTCATTTGAGTCAATTATTATTTACATGAAAACTTATAAATTATATAATCATAATTGTTTATAGAACATTGTAAAATAATCTTGAAAGGTATATATAAGTTCAACTAAAGAATCGCTTAAGACCCTTTTGAACTATTCAAGTATTTGCTCTAATTTTAGAAAATATTTGTATGCATTAATACATCATACACATTCCATTTAAGCAATGAAACGTGAACTTATTCATCGTCATGCTCAAGTAGCCATACTTGAAAACATATTCATTCCCAAAACTCTACACTTATTCCTCCTACACCTCTATTCCGACCGTTCATTATACATAGTTGTGTTCGTTCAGGCAAATGCATATAAAGCAAACAAGAACTAAATTATTTGATTTTCCCAAATAAGTTACTTTCGAAACTGTTCCAGTGTTAAAAGGAAGACATCTGTGGGTGTTATTTGTGCGCTACGAAACACATGTGATTGCGTTTAAGCACATGAGGAAATGGAAATTGAAATATAAACTAGCATGAATATATATAGACACATACAGTTATGGATGTGTTTTTTTTAAGGTGGAGATGTTTAAAATTAAATAAATTCGAGAAAATAGAATAACGATTCGAAGTTTACTTCCAAGTGCTAAATTTTTTAACAGCTGAAATTTTTTTGATTCAAACTATTAATTTAGATCACTTTTAATTATGGTAAAAACGTAACAACATATCGCTTTCGAAGGTCGCAAGATATCATTTGTACTGCACATGTGTTTTTATTTTTTAACTAACACAACCCTGGAAGTTATCTTGTCTGCTGACACTCCCAGTGTTTTCGTTGGCAATCGAACCGGCGACCTCTGGACTGATAGACCAACATCGCCATCCACGTTATAGGATGTCTCTTGGTAGGAATATCGAAAAGTATGGACAGAATAAATTTGATTATAATAAAATTTGTATCAACATCTTTGAAAAACTATATTGTTACGTTTAACCTCTTTAAGCTTTCGCTTTTTTATAGGTTATTTTACGTTACTCAAAAATAAAAATAAATTGCACACACAGATGCTTATTTTCTTATACAACAGCTAATTTAACAGTCAAATAGTAATAACATGAAAAATACATCTCTTATTTAACAGCGACGTTAACACGATTACTTTCAATAGAACACTGACTCATCATACTTCTGTAGCACTGGTCTGCAAAAAAAGAAAGAACGCACCGTGTCATGGCACACCGGCTTGGAATGAAGCTCCTGTCTTCTTCGGCCTACATCCATTCAGCGTAATCCATTATATTACCAATACGTAACAGACTTTTTCCCTAAAAATATTGGATATTTGCATATTCTTCACATTTTTTTAATAAAAATCTTTAAAAAAAATGCCCGATTAATATATCGCTAAAATTGCATAAACATATTATAATAAATATTGAATAAATCGACATATAATTTTAAACAAAATTTATAATTGTATGGCTTTTGGAAATTTCTACTGTAAATACGCAGCATAATTATTTGTATAATACTAGAATTTGTCCAAAAATTTCTCTAGAATACAAAGCTATAGTGTCTAGCAAGGGAATGAGCACATAAAACCTAGAGTTAATGTGGCTTACAGACTTTTTCATGCCCGAGGTAGTCACATTTGACACCCTGTAAGTCAACGTGTATATCAACAGGGTGGTCCAAATATCAAAATTTTTAAAGCTTAGGTCCTTCTCTATGATTTTTAGATACATCGTTTTGTAATCGGATCGCAAGCTTCAAAGATACAAATTGATTAACCTTTTTTCCAATTGGAACCACTGTGCGTTTTCAGACTGCTACTCTCGGCGTCAAGCCATATTGCGGCCACCTTAGGTAGGCTACCTTCGGCCGATAACCTTCGGTCGGCCACCTTCGGTCTCTATGTCAGAGGCCTCCTTACCGTTATTGCTCTTCGACACACTCCGCCTAGTCACCGGAGCCGGCCCCATGACCTCCACCAAAAATAAAAGTTGTAATTTACAAACAAAAATTTCAGCTACCTTGATGACAACAAGCAAACGAAGATAGTAATTTCAACCTCTAGATGAAAAATAATAGATGAAAAATAATGGATATGTAATTCGTCAACAAAAAACAACTATCGCCTGGAAGATATTTAGGCAAGACACCTTTTCTTTAGCGAGACACTTTTATTTAGCAAGAACACCAATCAGTAATCAAAACACAAACCTGGTCCAAGTATTCCCAATAGCTTGAACAAAAATTTTGGGGACATTTATCCCAGAAGTTTCCGGATTCCCTTAAACTATGACAAAAATCTCCTCAAAATTCCGGATTTTCAAAAACTAGGACAAAAATCTCCCCAAAATCCCAGAACATCAAAAATCTCCCCAAAATCCCAGAACATCCACAGAAAAGAACGGCAGCATTGAAAACCGCGAAAATACCAAAGCGGCAATACCGGTTTTTTAAGGAATTTAATCTTCGCACCGGCCTGTTGCTTTCGTTTTGAATTGTTACATGTATTTATTACCAATATTCGTTGTACGTATTTGTTACACGTATTTTTTCAATTAAATTTTTTCGAAAAAACGTGCTTTTTCATGCAAAACAAAAAACTTTTTTTTTAACTCAAAAAAATATATAAAACTGCAAAAACTTTACCTTTCAACTATTCTTCTTAAGGATATTTGTGCTACGAACGAAATAAGGAAAATCGATGATAAATACATATTTATTTTATTGCACGCAATTTGCACTATGCGTTTTCTAATTGCCTTTAAAGGCACGCCTTTTTCTCTTGTAATTTTCTCTTTGGAATTTTCGTACTCTCAGCGTTAAGCATGTGTGTAAACGTCAAAAAGGCATGAAGAAGAAGTCTTTTTAAAAGAAAATTGTCAAAAACTGCAGCCTGAAAAGGCATAATGTGAAATGGCACTTAGCAAGTAAAAGGTAAATTTGATGTAATTTTTTTTTTTACCAAAGCTAAATTGATTACAGCAAGTCTTTTTTGAGAGTATGGATTTATTTACTTAATTGATAATAAAATAATCATTTATCCATAAATTTTCATGATATATGGCTTATTTTGTTCGTAAATACGTGTCCTCAAGAACAACAATAAAGAGGTAGAGTCTATGCAGTTTTAAAATTTTCTGAACTTTTAGAAAGATTTGTTTTTTATTTTGGCATGAATATAACATTTTCGATACTAATATGTGAATAATTATAAAAGCGGTGATGAAATCAAAAAACTATATTTAAAAAGTGTGAACATAATTGTTTATGCATATTTTGGCGTTTCGCTGATCGAAATCGGACATGCTGTTCTTGAGTTAGGGTGAAATATACTGATGTACCTAGTAGAAATATTAGTCATGCATGAAAAAAAACAGAAAACAGATTTTAATTTAGCTTATTAAACTCTTTATACCTCACATATTTTTATTTAAAGGCCATTTTCTTTGCATGCCAGTGTATTAGATGATGCTGACGAAACATAATCAATGCTAACGGCCTATTCACATATTACGTAACGCTATTATCGGAGTTTTCAACCCCCCACCCCCTCCCCCCTCGTAACGCTTTTTGCAAAAATTTTCAGTATAAATTATGTAGTCGGTAACAAATCCTCAACGCCCCCCCCCCCTGGAGCGTTACGTAATATGTGAACAGCCCCTAATATATAAAATTAGTTATACCCGGCGTGCTTCGCTACCCCATTGGTGTGCAGATATAGAAAAATTCATTAACTCATGTAAAAATAACCATAAAATTGATTAGCTTTTTGGCCATCTTTTTAGTTTTGGTGAATTTTTGCGTTTTAGCGATTTTTTCATTTGACGATTTTTCGTTTTGACTTTTTTAGTTCTAGAATTTTTTAGTTTTAGAGTTTTTTAAAATTGCAAGAGTTTGCCTCTTACGGTTTCCAAGATACAGAAAACTGTTTAAACTACACAGTCAAAATTAAATTAACTTTCAGAACAACCTTTAATTTTTGTTGTGTTAAATATTCTACAGACTACACCAATTAACACTAACTTTGAAAATTTCGAGAGTCTATATAAAAATTTCTGTATATTACATTAGTATTTCAACATGTTTCGTTGTTCGCTTTAGAACACCCTTTAATCTCTAGCCCGTAGTTCTTACGGCTCTCGAGAAAACAGCCTGTGACAGACAGAAAGGCAGACGGACTGACGGACAGCGTATCGAAAACAATAAGATTAATTTACACTTTTGGTGTACAGTGCCCTAAAAAGAACCTTTTCGAAAAAGTAACTTTTCAAAAAGTAACCATTTTCAAAAGAGTACCATTTTCTAAAAGTACCCTTTCCAAAAAACATTTTTCAAAAAGTATCATTTCTTAAAACTACATTTTCAAAAAAGTAGGTTTTCGAAAAAGTACCTTTACTTTCAGATATAAACGGTTAACAAAAAAGTACCAAAATTATATTTTTATCCATTTTCGGCCCCTAAATGTACAAATTTCAAAAAAGAAGTACAAAACGCCTATCCACTAATTTTTCTATCTTATTATGACGCTTTTGGAATTTTATGTCTACCTTACTTAGATTCGGAGATATAAGAACACCGAGTTTACCCGTTTTTACCCCTTTTAATCCCGTTAGAATTTAAGTTTTCAAAAATTCGTTCTTAGAGAATATATACAAACATATGCATTCAGTATGTGTATCAATGTTCATAAAAAACAATTGTATGGAAAAAAGTACCAAAAAGGGCTACCAATTTTACCAATTATATATTCAAATTTGAAAAGCTACAAAACTGTTTTTGAGGGCTTTTTAAGGAGAGAAGAATGAATTTCAAGTTTAGTTTCTAACTTTATTACTTTAGGAGATAACCTGTTAACAAAAAAGTACCAAAATTATATTTTCACCCTTTTTCGGCCCCTAAATGTACAGATTTTAAAAAAGTTTCAGACACCTGTCCGCTCATTTTTCTATCTTATTATGATGGTTTTGGAATTTTATGTCAACCTTACTTAAATTCGAGGATATAAGGTTACCGATTTTACCCGTTCTTACCCTTTTTAATCCCCTAAGAATTAAAATTTTCAAAAATCCTTTCTTAGTGAAAATATACAAGAGCAACCAATTTTACCCTTTATATATTCGAATTTCAAAAAAGTACCAAAACCATTTTGAAGGCTTTGAAAGGACAAAAAATGCATTTTAAATTTAATTTCTATCTTCATTACTTTAGGAGATAAACGGTTAACAAAAAAAGTACCAAAATTATATTTTTACCCTTTATCGGCCCCTAAATGTACAAATCTAAAAAAAGTACCAAATACATGTCCGCTCATATTTCTATCTTATTATGATAGTTTTGGAATTTTATGTCTAGCTTACTTCGATTCGGAGATATAAGGTTACCGGTTTTACCCGTTTTTACCCCCTTAGCATTTGAATTTCCCAAAACCCCTTCTTAGTGGATCTATACATCCTGAGGGGAGCCCACATACGAAATTTCAACTTTCTAGCTTTAGTGATTTGGGCTGGGCGATGATAAATCAGTCAGTCAGTCAGTCAGTGAGACACTCAATAACGTTACTCTTTTATATATATAGATTCTTTTTTAGATATCAAATTTCGTCACAATATATAATTCCTCACAAATCCTGGAGAAAGAGTTACCTTTCACAGAAAATCTTATAATGACTTAAATTTTATCCGACTCCAAAAACAACACCCAGTTTGTACATTTAAGCACTTTAATATTTAGTTTGTATATCGCATAGATGTACAGATTCTGCGGCTGCTAAGTTGAAACTTTTATTTGATTTAAAAATAAAACAAAACTTCTTCAACTTATTCTTGCTTGACACATACTCTATATCTTGTTATTTTTGTCTCAAGCTGCTCTAAAGTTAATTTACTCGGAAATATCTTATATAAACTTTAATTGGATAACTTGATTCAAACTTACACTCGTACAAATATATTTTTAGGCAGAGAAAAAACAGCTTTAAAAAATTTAAAACAGAAGAACACTTGCAATTTCTTTGAAAAATTCTTAACTCTTCAAAGAAGTTTGAAAATTCGGCCTGTTATGCTGTCTATAGAATTCTCACGTAATTAATTGACCGTTAAGTTTTCGGAACAGCAAAATTTTTTTAATAACAATTTATTTTAGTGGACTTGGACTTAGTGGAATTGTTATTAATTTATTTCTCTTAATGCATTTTCTAATAGATTTAACACACTTTTGGTGTGTTCTCGAATGTGCTTTATATATCAAATTTTCGAAATATACACATATGATTTTTCGGAGTAGTTTCAATTCTCTTACAAACTTTTGATTGAATTTCGGAGTAACTTGATTTTTGCATATTTTCGATTTCTTTAGTGAAATTGTGTGAGTTTTGCTTTTTTCGGAGTGGCTATGAGATATGCTAGGGTTCTAATGGATTAAAGGTCCTTTTGGTGCATTTTCGCATTTGTGTTAAGGAGCCGTTCACATATTACTTACCACTCTAAGGGTGGGGTGAGTTGCAGATTTCTTACGGGGTGGATAATTTATATTGAAATTTTTTAAAAAGCGTTACGATGGGAAAGAGGCGGAGGTTAAAAAACTCCGAAAAAGCGTTATGTAATAAGTGAATTGCCCCTAAGGTTTTTTCTTTTCAAAAAACATATATTTTTTCGACTTAATTTCGAATTTTGCGGGCTTGCGATTTCCTTATTTAAGTTATACGTTTTTGCTGGACTTAAAAATTTTTGCTGCCGGTTCCCATATTCCGAATTTTTGTTCATCTTTTGAGCTTTCGAATAATTTTAGATTTTTTCGGAGTAATACTAGTGCAGTTATGCCTTCCTGGCGGATTAAAAGAAATTTTCGAAAATTTTTCTATATACTTTTTTTCAGAGCTACTTCGAGTTTCGTGAGCTTTCGATTTATTTAGTAAAATTATGGGTTATGCTAAATTTTTTGCATTATGGTGCATTTTTACATACACGGTACATTTCGAATGTTCGTAGAACTTTAAAGTTGTTCGAAAAAACTTGAATTTTTTACGAGCTTTCGTTTCTTTGGGTTATTATTGTTTGTTTTGTGTTTGTTTGAATATGTGCTAAATTTCGAATTACATGCATATAAATACATATTGTTCGGAGTTATTTCGACTTTATCGATTAATTTACTAAATTTTTGTTTGATTTTCGAAAATTTTTGTGTATTTTGAAAACTAATAGTAATTTTTCTATTGTTTCGGTGTAACTTTGATTTTTTTTTAGCTTTCAATATTTCTAGTACAATTATGTGTTTCAGGCGCACTAGAAGCAATTTTGAGGCATTTTCGTGTTTCTGTTAAATATCGAGTTTATGGAAAATTTTCCATTTTCGGAGAAATCAAAATTTCGACTTCTGTTAATAAATTGTGGTTAATTTTGTATATGTATATACATATATCGGATTTTCGGAGAATTTATGATATTTTCGAAGTAACATTTGAGTAATTCCATTTAGCCGGGTGTGACCACTTTACACATATTTTTTGTTATAAATAAAGAATATAAAATTTTTTACTTAAAAAAAGGTTGCGACTCGGAAGGCCATTAAGCTTAAACTCGTTGAATAACGGGTAGACACTGAAAGAACACGCTTTCTACTCAGAATGGTCGTCAAAAAGTTGCGACGGGTGTGACCTTACAAATCTTAGTTTTAAGGAATTATGAATTTCAGCATAAATTCTGTAAAATTTTTACTATAACGTACACAATAATGTTGGTATAGCTGTCTGTTCAAAGTACTTTTAGCTGTATTACGTATTTACTGTTTGACAAATATGTGACGGGTTTGACCGACTGATGTGACCTAATAAGAAAATTGAAAAAATTCGAAGAAATAGAACCTTTTAGTGATTTCATTAATATAAATAATATAAAAATAGATCATAAGAAAATTATGACACATTATATTATTTGCTATCCGTTCTATTATAGACAGCAGAATACTCTAGCTGAGTTTTTTTTTTAATTCAATAAAAAGCGAAAGAAGTATATTCTTTGCAGAGGACTCTTATTAATAATTAGAAAGGGAAGAAAAGAAAACCTGAAATAAATATTAAACATACAAAGAGGGAGAGCAAAATGTTTCGTGGATGATCATTTAAAAGTGCCTCAAATTGCTTAAAAAATATTATATAATGTATTTTTTTATTTTTTCTATAATTGCAATGCTCTAAAAAACATCAATTGAGAGATTTTTATTAAAAATAAGAAAATAGTTTTTTCCTTGCATAGGGCCGTTTTATGTGGAATCGCTCATTTATTTTTTGAAAGTTTTTGAATATTTTTTTATTAAGTTTATTTGTTTCTGGTGGATTTTCGGGACTTTTGATGCATGTTCCAATATGTGTGTTATTTTGAATTTTCGAAGGATTTTCGATATTTAATTTAGATTTTTCGAGTTAGCTAAATATTTATCGGAGAATTCTGGATTCTATTCGAAGTAATTTCAATTTTCCAAGATTTCAAACTGTTTAATAACTAATGGCACTTTTTTCGCATTTTCGAAACCGTGGTTGTATACATGCATACTACATATATCGAATTTGCGAAAAACTTCCGATTTTTACTAAAACCTTTTATTTAACTGGCTCTGTTCGTTTGTTTGTTAATGGCAAATCCTGCGACAGATATTTCTACTAGTTCTACTACACCGATTCCAATGAAACTTTGCATACACACTGTTTTTGCGTGACAATACAACATTATGATTAGAAAAGTGGGCACGGTCACGGCCATACAAAGTAAATCTGCTTTTGCAATTACTTATATTTAATAAATTCTTGTAAAGCTTTGTACACACATTGAAATACCTCACAATAAAAAATTATGATGAAACAAGTGGGCCAATTTGAAATTAATAATCTATTTCAGCTATTTACACCTAACTGATTCTTATGAAAGTTTGAGCACACAGTGATTTCCTCCCAATATTGGAAAAGTGGGCAATGACACGCCCATACAGGTTTAAAAATATTTTTTTAGTACTAGTTTATTTCGAATTATCTTTGATGTTCGTTGAGTTTTTTAAATTAAAATTAAGTGTTTCTGAATATGAATAATTTACGACTTCGCTAGCTAATGTTGGACAAACTACAAACGAAATGAAAAACTTATATGTTTGTATTATTTCCACCTGTGCTGAACGCTATACAAATGGAAATTTCCATACAAATGTCTTTCTTCTTATCAAAATGTACATTCATTCATATTTATATTGCCATTAATTAAATCGTTTTTTTTTTTTTGTTTTTCCTTTTTCAGTTTTATTTCATTATTCTACGCACAATTTATATTCTTTTTAACTATAAAAAAACACACACACAAAAACATTTCAATAACTAAAATGTGCTGCTAAAAGGTGAAAGCCAAAATGTTTGTATCAATTTTCATTTGGTTTGAAAATGTATCAATTAATTTCTAATTATAATTGTTGAAAAGAATAAAATAAAGAAAATAAATTAAACAAGTGATGGAAATTTGAATGAATATGGGAACATGTTTAACAATCGAAATGCTACAATAAATTTATTGGCAAAATGCTAAATATACATCAAGTAAAACGAATGGGGATTGCAAACTTTTTATATTTTTCCCAGAAATGTATTTTGTATTAAATGCTTTATTAGATTTGGAGCTAGTTAATTCAAAAAATATATATATAAAGCAGCACGAAGCAGCCAACACGTTTCATTTATTTAAATAACTTTGAAATACCTCAACAAAAATAAACTTCGCAACATAAATAATTTCAGTAAAGTGCGACTTTGTCCCGCACACGAAGGGATCAGTACGAATATCAAAACATATGAACATATGTAAATCACTTTTTTCATTTTGGCGATTTTTGTTTGTTTTTGGGGAAATTTTAATTTTTACGTTTTAGGGTTTTTTTTACGATTAGGGTTTTTTTTGCGATTTTTTTAGCTTTTGCGGTTTTTTAGTTTTAGCGCTTTTTTAATTTGGCGTTTTTTCCCTATACTGATTTTGAATTTTTTCAGTTTTAGCGTTTTTTTAATTTTTTGGTTTTTGGCGATTTTTTTTAGTTTTACTGCTTTTTTCATTTGGGGTTTTTTTCCTATACTGATTTTGAATTTTTTCAGTTCTAGCGATTTTTTTAATTTTGGCGATCTTTTTTTTACTTTTAGCGATTTTTTTTTGTTATAGCGATTTTTTCGTTTCAGTGCTTTTTTCGTTTCGGCGCTTAATTCAGTTTTGGGTGTTTCGCTCTGGCTATTTTTTACCTACGCTGTTTCTTTGTTTTTGGCGATTTTTTCCGTTTTTATGCTTTTTTCATTTTAGCGCTTTTTTATTTTAGCGATTTTTTTATCGTTTTGGTGACTGTATTCTTTTTTGTCTATCGTTTTCAATTTTAAGTTTTTTAATTTTCGCATTTTGTTTTTTCTTTTTATTTGTCTTGCGTTTTTTTCGTGTTGGAGTTTTACTTTTCGGTTCGTTTGTTTGCTGTATCATAACAGCTTATTTTCAAAAATTACATTGTCTGATAGAATACCCTTTAAGTTATAGTTTCTTTAGCATTCATTACTGTTGTCTCTAAAACGCTGAACTATGAGTTGCTATGAAAATTTCAAGAGTTTGCCTCCAAGATACAGCTAATTGTCAAAATTACATGGGCAAAATTACATTAACTGATACTATACCCTTTAATTTTTATTTTCTTTAAATTTCAGTATTAATTGGTGTAGTCTGTATAATAATACACTAACTTTGAAGATTTCTAGAGTCTAAATATACATAAGTGTCTGTATATTACATTACGGTTCAGGAGATATAGCTAAATTTCAATATTACATAACCTGATAGAATACCCTTTAATTGCTAAATTGGTGTGCAGCGTTCGCTACTATTGCCTTTAAAACTCCGCACATGCTGTGAAAATTTCAAGTGTTTGCCTCTTACGGTTTCTAAGATACATTACATGGTCAAAATTACATTAACTGACAGAATACCCTTTAATTTTTCTTTTGTTTACATTTTAGTATTTATTTGTATAATCTGTATAATAATTTCGGCTTTGGGACTCGAAAAGACTAATTGAGGGGGTGAAAAGTAAAGGGGTACAAGTGCCAAAACTAAAAAAAATTTTGTTATATGCAGGAATCAACAATTAATACCAATATCTATTACTCTACAAAAATTCAGACCTGCACGATGACCTCAAGGGGGCAGTATATATTAGACACCAAAAATATTATGTATGAAAATGCATGGGACCAAAAAACTTTGACGCTTAATTACTCAAAATTTTCTTTTTTGCTCTTGTACCCATTTGCTTTTAAGCCCCTCAATTAATATCCCCGGGAAATTTTTGAGCTTTTCCCGGGAAAACGGGCAATTACGGGCATTACTTCATAAATATATAGAATTCGTTTGAAATATTTTTAAAATATAGTAAGTAAAAGCGAAATTTAGGCCCCAATCATGACTCACAACTAAATTGATAGTTGAGTCGTAGTTGTCAAATTCTTATTATGGATTACAACTTTCATAAACAGGAAACAACTGTTTTTTATCAGTTGTGCTTTGGTTTTGGTTTCGACTATTTTCTTACTTTTGCTTACCTTTAAAATGGTGATTTTAGGGGTCAATTTATCACATTTGTCAACCAATATTGTTGCCATATCCATAAAACATAAAATCTCAAGAAAAAATAGTGAGGCCAAAACTAAAAATATTTAAAAAATTTTGTGATGGCACCTTTTCTTCCTTTATTTTTTTCGAATATTATTTCAAAGACTAGTTGTGAATTAGTTGTGAATGATAATGCAAAAAAATGGTTGACAACTCAACCTAGTTGAGTTGTGACTCATAATAGGGGCCTTATATTTGATGTGTAAACATCTATACGCTAGTGCGTAAAAATCTTTTTCACAATACAATCACAAATTTTGAGTAAGATTGTAATAATGCGATGTGAGCTGAGTATGAGTGTATTAGTGTAATCATACGGACAACAAGAAGTACAGAGAAACTTAACAGCTGCATAGAAATACACTAACACCATCTAGTGCGCAATAGTAGTAGTAGTAGTAGTAGTAGTAGTAATAGTAGTAGTAGTAGTAGTAGTAGTAGTAGTAGTAGTAGTAGTAGTAGTAGTAGTAGTAGTAGTAGTAGTACTAGTAGTAGTAGCTACTAATTTTCACTAATTGTCGTACATTATGTTATCGTAGGCTAATAAAAACAAATAAAAACAAATAAATAATAAGAAATTTACTAAAAGAAAGCAAAATAAGGAAAACAAAAAACTAAACTTGTCAAATTTAAAGTCTTTTTCGTCTTTAAGATTGTCATTCATACTTAACAGCTGCATATAAACACCATCTAGTGCGCAATAGGAGCTACTAATTTTCACTAAAATATAATTGTGCTAGCGCTGTACAGTTCGAAAACCATTGCTGTAAAAAATGTTTCATTACCAGATGTTTCCTTGTGATCGGACTCACATTATTTTTTTTTTAAGAGAAGGAACACAATCAGGCAATCAATGCTTACTAGTTAATTATTAATGTGTTACCTTCTTTGCGAGAGGGACAGTGTAGTGTGATCAGGTGGTGAAGTGGGAGAGAGATAGAAAGCTCAATTCATTTGCAGCCTATTTTCGAAAAAAATTTTAGACTTTCGAAGAAAAAATTGTAGAACCAAACTGCAAGCAAAACCTTTCCAACAAAAAGAGAATTTTGAAAATCGGTTGACAAATGACAGAGTTATGCATTGGGGGTGGCGGGCGGCATATGCCCCCTCCGATAAAAAAAAATAATTATCGGACCAAACTGCAGGCAAAGCCTTTCACACAAAAGAACAATTTTCAAAATCGGCTCGCAAATGACAGTGGTGTGCGTTGGGGGGGAGCGTTAGCAAATTTCCCCCTGCCATTTTCGAAAAAGAATGATGGGACCAAACTGCTGGCAAACCCTTTCGAACAAAAAAGTTATTTGGAAATCGGTTCACAAATGACAGAGTTATGAATGGGGATGGGCAAATTTCCCCATCCCATTTTCGAAAAAAAGTGTGGGACCAAAGTTCGGTTCACAAATGACAGAGTTATGCATGAGGGGAGCAAATTTTTTTTCTTACTCGGTATTTAGTATGTAAACTCCTGTGTAACTGCAAAATTTCATAAGAAAATATCAATAATCAAGAATTTTATTGCATTAAGAAAAAATTGAGCATGTAAAAAATACCAAATTACACCACTTTGTCCATTATTTTGCAAAGTCTTACAAAAAAGTTTAAATTGCTAAAATTTGAATACACTATTGAAAAAAACTACATTTAATTTTGTAAATTTTGATATGATATATCAGGTCTTGCTGTATTTAAACGTGTAAACTTTATCCAAACAGAGATAGATGGACATCGTTAAGTCAACTCTATTACATAGAAAGATTCACAATACAGATACCTTATGAGGTCACAAATTCATTTATAAATAAATAACGCAATAAAAATCTTGAATATAGTAGCCCTTACACCTGTGGTAAGAACTAACGTCATCTAAATTAAACAAATAAATAGTATATGTATTTAACTTTGTGTGTGTTTTAATATTTATATTAAACTTTTTTTCACATAATAAAAATCAAATAAAGCACATAAATCACCATACAAGGTCTTCTTTTCTAAACATCGAGAAATTCTATTTAATTTAAGAATTTCATTTCTTAAACGATTTTAAATTTATAAAAAGAAAATTCTTGCCAGGCGAAAATGTTGCCATCTTTCTAATGATCTAATCTAATTTCAAAGCGCACTTTACTTGAATTAATTTTAAATAAATTTTCTAAAACGTACTAGTTTTGGCTTCACTAAGTAATGTCACTTAAATTGCTATTTAAAACCAGTAATTGCATTCGAATGATGAAAACTATTTAGTTACCACAACCATTAGTGTAAAAAAATTTATATATACAACATTTTTTTCCTGTTGTTATTACATTCATTTGCTTAATTTTTAATATTTAACATTAAATTTCATTAGAGCGTGCAAAATTATTTCTGCTTAAGCATGCAATTTTATAAACATTAGTGAACCAAAACAATAAAGAATAAATAAAAAGAGAAACTTTACTACTGGAAATAACTAGAATAACAAAGTTTTGCTTAACAAACCTACAACACTGACAGTAAATTTATTAGCAGCAACAAAACTATAATAAAAAACTTTTAGCGCTTTTTTTTATACAACGCAAAATTTTCGGTTAAATATTGCAAAAAGCAACAATAACTAAAAATATTTGCTGGAAAATTATTGCTAGGATGTGCCACAAACAGGATATAGAAGGAGTGGAGTTGAAAGGAGCAAAAACTATATAAATACATTTGCAATAAATTGCAGGCAATCATGCAATTTGTAGATTTTAGCAAGAAATTTAAGAAATTAGTTGAAAAGAATTAAAGTGTTTGTAGAAATTGAAAAATGTCTGATATATAAGCAGAAATTTTTGTAAATGCATAAAACTGTAGTATCATCGGTGTACGCCTGACTGATATAAAATATTAGATGTGAAATGGGATATTTGATACTACAGTACGTATGACTGATATAAAATACTAAATATGTATTGAAATTAATATTAAGTATACGACATAGTATTAAAGAATTTAAATCAGTGCTGGCAATCGAGAGAAATGAGTCTCTAATTACCCGACTGCGCGACGCAATGTATGTATACATATATGTATTCATGCGTGTTCCTTTGCGGCACTATATAAACCGAACGCGTAAACCGATTTTGGCGATTCTTACGTCATTCGATTCGCCTTACTCCGGGGAGTGTCACTAAAGATATGACAGCAGTCAAAATTCAATATGGCGACCAACAGACGCCATTTTGTTTATACGAAAAAAATAAAAAGTCGGAGAAAAATATCAAAATGGGCATCATTCGACAGGTATTTGAAAATCATCTTTAGGTTTCTCTTATGATTTTTAATTTCGAAT
Organism: Panzeria rudis; assembly: GCA_956483635.1. NCBI lineage: Eukaryota > Metazoa > Arthropoda > Insecta > Diptera > Tachinidae > Panzeria > Panzeria rudis. The sequence continues at coordinate 104,665,953 of OY101450.1, read as the reverse complement.
GACCATTTAGGATCTGTAACGGCTTAAAGTTGTTTTCGATTATTTTTTTACGCAGTCGGGTTTTTTTGATTTTTTAAATTTATGTGTTAGAATTATTGAACTGTGTGCCTCTTAAAAAAAAACAACAACGTAAACAAGACATAAATTTAAAAAATCAAAAAACCCGACTGCGTAAAAAAACAAAAGAAACCATCTTTAGACCGTCACAGACCCTAAATGGTCATTCGAAATTAAAAATGATAAGAGAAAGATGATTTTTAAATACCTGTCTATTGATACCCATTTTGATATAGTTCGCCGACTTTCAATTTTTTTCGTATAAACAAAATGGCGTCTGTTGGCCGCCATATTCCTATTGCAAGTATAATGGTAATAAATCTGTATATTTAAAACTTGCGATCGGATTACAAAACTATGTATGTAAAAATCATAGAGGAGGGCCCGAGCTTTCAGAATGTTGCAACTTGGGCCACCCTATTAAAATACACGTTGAGCTACAGGGTATCAAAATTGACTACCTAGGAAATGAAAAACATTGTCGGCCTCATAATTTTTGCAACTATTATCCAATTTTAGTTTAAACTCTTTGTAAAGTTTGTAAATACATAAAGAAAATACAGTTTAATATATTAAGATATCTTAAATATTTTATAAGATATTGGCTTTGTATTTTGTCAATATCTCCGGTAATAGCAAAGCCAAGGTTTTCAAAAAAGTATTTTATGATTTTTAGCACAATCCTTGGTAATATTCAGAAAAAAATGTTAACTTATCTAAATTCATGTAGTAGTGAAAAGCAATCACAGTCAAAACTTTGAAATGAGAGTAAAAAATTGCTAAATTTTAACAAAAATAGAGCTTAATAATTAATTTTCCGACGTTTTTCTAAAATTTTTCAAGTCTAAAAATGTTTATTTTTAATATTTAAAAAAAAATCAAAAATGATATCAGTTAAAACCTTAAATCGATTAAGGCATGCACGCCACATCCAGGATTGAGCCAAAAGGTGAATATTTCCACAAAATTCTAAGTTAATCGCTTAAGAAAAAACGCCCTTTTAGTTTTTTGAGTTTCTCTACAAATTATATAAGATATATTTAATAGAATTAATCTGGCTTTTAATTGTTACCTCAAAATATTGCATAGAGAGCGCATGTAAACTGTATTCAACTTCATTTTTAACCGACTTCAAAAAAAGGAGAAAGCTTATCAATTCGTCATGTATTTTTTTTAAGGATGTTCTCTTAAAACTCTGCCATTTTCTGATTTCTAATTGTTTTTCTTTATATAAAATGATCCACTTCGAGATTAGTCCCGTTGGAAAGTGGGCGGGGTCACGCCCACACGAAGTAAATACATATGCCTTTTCCATCTACTTCTACTTAGCCGATTCCTACCAAACTTTGCATACACATTAAATTTCTGTTTGAATATTACATCATGATTATAAAAGTGGGCAATACCACGCCCATGCAAAGTAAATTTTAATTATCAACAGCTTCTACTAAACCGTATCGTTATTGTTACAATACAACATAATGGCTAGAAAAGTGGGCAGTGCCACGCCCATGAAATGTAAATATTAATTTAAAGTACTTCTACTTAACCGATTCTTATGAAACTTCGTACACAATTAGTGTTCGTGCAAGTACAGCAAGTATTAAGAATGGGGGGTTGGAATATTCAATTCAACAGGCCGCTACACCGTCTTATCAGCGTTCTTGTTCAGTTTTACCACTTAAAAAGGTCGATGCTTTTTACTCGGAAACATCAGCTATTTAACTAATTTTTGTCACGAAATAGAATACAAGGCTTTTTTCACGTAAATTCTTGCATTCATTTTATTGCAACTCAATACTTCAATCAAAGCTTTTTGTTTGTTTGTTTGTTTTTATACTTACTTAAGCTGGTTTTCTTAGTTATTTGTCTGCTAGTTTCAGACAGTAAAAAACATGTCAATCCCCTTATGTTTAAAAAATATTAACGACATATATTAATCAGGAATTTTTATGAACTTTTAATACCAAAAAAAATATATGTGGAGAAAACGCGGATATCCAATATTTTTAAGCGCCCCACACACTTGCAATATAATTGTTAAATTTTTTATATTGCACAATAATATCGCTAATGTGTATATAATATTACAAGGTTGCACAATATATTGGCCAAAATCAAAAAGCTCTTGATTTTTATTGCACAGAAAATTGTTTAATATATTGGCAACATTGTTCATTGTTATGTTTACTTTTTCACCGTCATGTAAATGGTACAATATTTTGTGTGAATGTATTGTGCAATTTATTGAATAGTATAGGTCAAAACGATAATAATATCTAAAATAATATGTGCAATAAAATTGTGTAATGGGTGGGACGCTTTAAGCTAAAATTGTAATATGAACGTTTGAGTAATATTGTGGCACTATCATATTACTCATACGCATTACAATTTTTTCCAATTTGAATCATTGTTCACTCTCATATCATGATTACATGAATTGAGATAATTAAAAAATTCTTTTTATATATTAATTTAGTTTGTATTAGAATACATAAAATATTTTTTGAGAACTTTCACAAGGCTATTACCGGAGAAATTTACGAATTAAAAATAAAATCGAGGCCAAAAACAGAAATTTCCAAATTCATAACCAAATTTCTTTGAAATTATCAACGATATATCAGTGAATTAAACTGTGCTTTTTCAGGTAGTCAACTCTGACGTTCTGTAGTCCACCGACTCTTTCAACAGGGTGATCAAGAGTATAATTTTCTTAAAGATTATGTCCTTCTCTATGGTTTTTACATACATCGTTTTGTAATTGGCTTGGAAGTTTTTAAGATACCGAGTTATTATCATTATTTTTGTAATAGGAACCACTGTGACACAGTGGTCTAATTATGTGCGAAAAACTCCGAAGTTTCTGAATGATTCCAAAAGTAACCAATCTCTCAAGCAAGGGCCAACCACAAACACTCACAAAATGTCATAGAAATCGGCTGGAGCGTTACAGATAGTAGACCAAACGAATACAGAGACGCGTTATTTTTACCCGACTGCGCGACGCAAAGAAGGGTATTGTGTTTATCAGCCTATGTATGTATGTATGTATGTATGTATGTATGTATGTATGTATGTATGTATGTATGTATGTATGTATGTATGTATGTATGTATGTATGTATGTATGTATCTATGTATGTATGTATGTATGTATGTATGTATGTATGTATGTATGTATGTATGTATGTATGTATGTATGTATGTATGTATGTATGTATGTATGTATGTATGTATGTATGTATGTATGTATGTATGTATGTATGTATGTATGTATGTATGTATGTATGTATGTATGTATGTATGTATGTATGTATGTATGTATGTATGTATGTATGTATGTATGTATGTATGTATGTATGTATGTATGTATGTATGTATGTATGTATGTATGTATGTATGTATGTATGTATGTATGTATGTATGTATGTATGTATGTATGTATGTATGTATGTATGTATGTATGTATGTATGTATGTATGTATGTATGTATGTGTGTATGTATGTATGTGTGTTCCTTTGCGGCACTATAAAAAACCGAAAGCGTGGACCAATTTTGGCGATTCTTACGTCAATCAATTCGTCTTAATCCGGGGAGTGTAACTAAAGATATGACAGTAGTCAAAATTCAATATGGCGGCCAACAGACGCCATTTTGCTTATATGAAAAAAATAAAAAGTCGGCGAACTATATCAAACTGGGTATCAATCGACAGGTATTTGAAAATCATCTTTAGGTTTCTCTTATGATTTTAATTTCGAATAACTATTTAGGATCTGTGACGGTTTAAAGTGGTTTTCTTTTCTACTTTTTACGCAGTCGGGTTTTTTTAATTTTTTAACTTTATGTCTTGTCATATATTAACCTTCCTATACTCAGGCATACGGTCTGTGAGACCGACTTATAGTACTCTAACTTTTTTCTTGTAAACGAAGAACGAGAAAGTGTTGTAATTTCTGTTAGCTTCATTATTCTCAATAAACTTCAATTAAGTGCCGTTACAAAGTTTGTACCAATAAGACGGTTGGCGTCCATAGCAATAATTTGTAGCTTTTTGTAGGTTATATTTTGCCAATTATATTTTAATTTTGTGTTATTTTTAGATTTAGCTTTTTTTAATTTCCTTCAATTTTCTTGGAATTATTGTTTTTTGGTTTGTTTAGTTTTAACAGAAATATATTTTTTGATGGTTTTTTATTTCTTAGGAATTTTATCATTTAATACAAGGACTGCCGTGAAAGACTATTAGTCTTAATAAAAAAATATGTTTTCTTTAAAACTTGTGTTTATATTACTAAAAACATATTTTCTAAAACTAAATTCAGTTCTATTAAAACTTTTTTGAACTAATGTAAGTTTTGTAGGCTCTACAAACATTGGTCTGACAGACCGGGAGCGAGTATACGTGTTTCATATTTTGACGTGAAATAAAATTTTTATTTTTCTATATTTTTGAAAGACTAATATTCGGAAAAAAAATAATTACATCTTCCAGAAGAATTAACAGGGTTTTTTCAAACTATATTAAATACGTAGATGAAGGATATATAAGATTTGTTAGAGCAGAATCTTAGCCCTCTTCCCTTAATTTCAACAACAATTTAATTATTTCGTTAAGCTTGGACACACTTATCAACCTCCCTCCTTCGCGTCTAAGTTTTTCGCTGTCCCACCCAACAAAAAAATTTTCTTATTTTACTAACTAAGTCTTATTATAAAATGTAAAATTTTTGTTCTTTAACCATCATAATGTCTTGTTAATTTAAAAATATATCTTTCTTATTTTTTTATTACTTTAACTTACACACACACAACCAGGTATTATCAATCGTGGCGACTCCTTCAGACGCCGTCGTTCACGCAGCAACAGTTTGGCTCCTGTTAGTCCCATACACCCACGTGTTGGCGCTTTAGCCGGCTGCACAGACGGCGATGTTAATTCAAACGATGCTAGTCAACAGCCGCAAGTAGAAGTTTATCATGTCGAGATGTTGGGTGCATCGGGTGTGGGCAAACAAGCACTTGTCTCTCAATTTCGTACGTCAGACTGTATTAATGCTTACGATGGACCAGGTAAAGTGCAAAATAAATATAATCATCTTTTATATTATTCGCTTACTTTAAATAAGATTAACAATAGTGGCAATTTTTTTTTACACTAAAATAAGTAAGATTATTATTTTCTATTTAACATCTTTATCAAATTGTTCAAGATTAAATGGAAAGAGTAGCGGAAGAATGTTAGTCAGCATTTTTAATAAGGAGTGAAGAATTAATGCATGCATATTTAAAAAGCTGAAGGTGGAAAATATCATAAAATGACATTTAATTTTTAAGTGAAGTATTTAAACAAACCATAAATAGTATGAAACGATTTTATGAATTCTTATTATTACTAATAATTCTTGCAAAAAAAAAACGGAGTCAGAACAGACTTAAAATAATGGAACCAGAACGGTAATATACTCTTTCATATTCAATAAAAGTTTTCAAAATCTGTCTATAAGAAGTAGAGTTCTGAGAGATCAAACAAAAAATAATAATAAGAAATACTACTTGACGTGCTTCCTTTCTTGAAGTCGTCCTTCCTTCGCAATACAGTGTAGCCAACCAATATAAATTACAATGTTGAGGGCTAGTGGGCTTGTGTGAACTTCAACCTTTTTCAAATATCTTGCTACATGCTTTAGAGCTTTTGTAACTATGTGAACTTTTAGTAGTTGTTATCGTACGAAGAGAGAGCTAATAGCTTTTATATATCACATCACACCATATTAGCTTTGAAGTCAAGCTAAGCAATAAAAGTTTACAATCTGGACTTAATGTAGAGTTTCCCAGAATAAGCCAATTAACATTTATCATATTTTGCATGCAAAACTAGTATGAATTTTTGATATCTCTTTTTTTATTATTAGCTTACTGAGCAACTAACGTGATATACCAATTTATTTAAACGTAGTTTTCATTTTATGGCTATAGCCCAGCAAAAATAAATTTGGTACAAGGAAGCAGGTAGATTAATAAGAAGTGCTTCAGAGAAGCGGAAAAGCACACCGTGCATCCCCTCTGCCTTACGAGGATGCAATAACGTAAGCGAGCGAAGAAATTTACCACACACACGATAGGCTATTTATGTTTTTTCATGTGTTTTAAGCACGAAGTTTTTTATTCAACTCGAATTTTTTATAGTGCATCATCTCTCGCTTACGTGGGTACAAATATGGAAACGAGTGTGAGTTTTGCTTCGTAACTTAATTTTTCCATTGAATTGTGTATGAAAATAAATGTGCCTCGATAGCGTAGTGGTTAGTGTTCTAGTCTATCATGCTGAGATCGTGGGATCGATTCCTGATTCAATACGCAAGTAAAAAGTATTTAATAAAAGTTAATTGTAGTGGTAATATAATTTCCAATTGTATTTGTACCATTTAATACATAAATAAATATAAAAACAACATAAAATAATGGCAAATAAAAAACTAACCCAAGTGTGGTAAAATTGTGATATAAAGAGAAAACAATTTTTTAATTATATACATATAAAAAAGACATGACGTTAATGCATCTAGGATGCGCAGAAAGAAGGTCATGCCTCCAGACCTACCAAGTGGGACATCCCATACAAAAATCATGTAATACCGAAGCAGGTTGGTAAGGGAGAGTATCGAAATCTCTCCCTTACAAACCTGCTTCCGGTAGACGGATATTTTTGCTGGGAAGATATCCGTAGAATATAATAATATAAAGTTCTTTACATATTGTTTACAGTTCGCGTTATACAAAATAAACAGTGCCAACCAACGTTAGAAAAAAAGCATATTCCTACTTTCGAATAACATATATGAGTAGTCCACTTGCAGAAAATCGATTAAAACTTCAAACAACAAGCGGTGTTTGCAAGTATTTGTATTTGTATTTATTAAATTTGAATTTCTGATACAACAAGATATAATATCTTATAATTTAAAGGATCAGAATCTGACAAGTTATATCAATAATACTCAATGAGTTCAAGGGACATAAATATATAAAATTTAAGAATAATAACATTATATAAATAAAAAACAGTAGTATGATAAAATAATAATATAAAAAATATGAAATAGTTTAATTCATCAGATATTGTAGTTATGCCTGACACTTAAGGCAGATTACGTTCGGTAAAATTGGTAAAGTAAATGTTTAAATTTATTTGCTTTGCTAATAGTTTGCAAGTTTGGGGGAAGTTGGTTCCAGAGACGGATAGTTAGTATGAAAAATTGTCTCTCAGACGCTGTGTCCCGATGTCGAATTTGTATAATACCATTTCCTCTTGAAGACCTCATAAATCTTAAGCGATCATGAAGATATTTGGGTTGTTGTGATGTTGCAATTTTGTGAAGAAAAAACAAGTTTCTTAGCTTTAAATAATTATTAAAGGTAACATTAAAGATGCGGCTGGAATAGTGAGAATCATGATCAAATCTCCTCAGGCAGAATATGTAACGAACAATCTTGTTGAATGTTGTGTTGAGTTTCGCAGTGTCTTTTGAGTTACAGCCAGAGAAGACTTCTGATGAATACAGCAGAGTTGGTATTAAATAGGTTTTAGCCAAAAGTAGTCTTATTTCTGGTGGTGTGCAATACTGTGTAGCCCATAAACACCTTAGCATACTATATACTCTTCCACATGATTCAACTTTTACATATTTTTTGCAAATTATAATACATTTTAACTTTTTAGGGTTAATACGTAAACCATTTGCAGTCGCCCAGAGAAAAATTTTATTTAGATCAGTGTTAAGATCCTTAACTCTGGTGGTGATGGAAGCTATAGAGCTATCAAGATAGAGCTGAATATCATCAGCATACATCTGGACCCTGGAATATTTTAGCTGTTTTGGTATATCATTAGCATAAATCGAATACAGTAATGGTCCCAGTATGGAGCCCTGAGGAACACCTCGTGTTACGCGAAGAGCGTTGGAAAGTAGTCCTAAAATAAAAAACCACAAAAAACCGAAAAAATCCTAAAAAACTAAAAAAGCGCCAAAACTGAAAAATCGCCACAACTAAAATAAATCGCTAAAACTAAAAATATCGTCAGAAAGTGAAAACGTTAAATAAATGCCATAACCAAAAAATCGCCAAAACTAAACAAATCGGCAAAAAACAAAAAAAATTGCAAAAAACGAAAAATCGCCAGAAAAAATTTTTTTAAAAAATCAAGAAAATTCCAAAACAAAAAAAAACCCAAAACAACAACGAAAAATTCTTTAAAAAAATAAAAAACTAAAATTAAACAAGAAAGCACAACGAAAAAACTGCAAAAATGACAAACGGGGCAAAAACAAAATGGGATATACATATGTGTATTCGTACGGAATCCTTCGTGTGCGAGCCAAAGTCGCACTTTACTTAATTTATTAATTATTAATATGGTAATATGGAGCCCTGAGGAACACCTCGTATTACGCGAAGAGCGTTGGAAAGTAGTCCTTTATTACAGACATATTGCCATCTGTCAATTAAATATGTTGACATCAACTTAACGGCAGTAGAAGAGAAGTTGAACATATTAGATAGTTTAAAGCACAGTATTGAATGGTGAACCGTATCAAATGCTTTTGCATGGTCGAGCAAAACTAAAAATGATATTCTCCCATCTTCTAATTTGCTTCTTATGTCTTCGATTACATCGGTTAGCGCGGTTAAACAGCTATGCTGGCATCTAAAATCTGATTGATGGTCAGTTAATAAATTGTACTGATTTATATATTGAATCATTTGTTTATATAAAAGTCGCTCAAAAACTTTGGAAAGGCATGGTAAAATTGATTTTGGCACTGGAATGATTTTGGCATATTTCCATTCCGTCGGAAAAATACTTGTCGTTATAATTGTATTATACAAATGCTTAATAGGGTGTATAATCCACGGTAGTATTAACTTTATAAATCTTGGATTAATAACATCCAGACCGACGGCGTTTGATTTGACATTATAGAAACCTTCTGCAACATCATTTATATTAAGGCACTTAAAACTGAATTTTGAAACACATGGATCATATGGAGGTGTTTGAGCATAAAAACCAGGGTTTACCGTTGGCAAAGGGATATTAACAAAAGATTCGTTAAGCAAATTGACATCAACATAATCTTCACGATTCGTTGTCTTACCAATACCAATATGAACAGGCTGCCGGTTTTTAACAACCGGCCCACTTGGGTCCTTTGGTCCCTTTGTGATGCTAGACGATACTGCTCACGATATTCCGGTGTCCTGTATCGTTTCCACATATGATACGTATTATACCGTCGTTGTATTAATGATCTAATTTCATTGTTAAACCATGGCCTTACACATCTTCTAACTGTCTTAGTTTTCAATGGAACATGCTTGTTATAAAGTTCAACTGACGATAGGTAGTACATTTGATCACATAGTATATTGTTAAGTGGACTACTCATATGTATGTCATTAAAATTGCGTATTTTCGCTTTTTTCCAATTTAACTTGAAAATTATATATTTTATCACGGTGAAAAGTATTCTAAGTTTGAACCAGGACTTTAAAGTACCTCCATACCAAATTTCATAAAATGCGTTCAGTGCTTTTTGCGTGATGCGTGTTCGGACAGACAGACAAAAATTCTACACCACCATAAAAATTTTCCCAAAAATATTCCATGTATAGGCACACCCCACACTGGATCAGATTAGAAAAAAAGAGATATACGATTTGTCGAAATGTCGTTTTTTGTATGCCAATCGAGAGAACTAATCAATACAATCAACATTTATTAAATGTAATTTTTTCAAAAAATTAATATTTAAAGAGATATGATGATGAATGTGTTTTTTTACTATGTAACGAAAACTTAGTTGCTGCGGTACTACAAGTCAGGTTCAGATCCCGTCTTCTTATTTCAAAAGTTTTCCTCTGTGAGTGTTACATCCTCATAACGTGACAATATTACATCGAAGTAGGTGCCGGTTTGACTGTTTTGACAGCTTGAAGGTAGGCACTTTTTTCATATTTTTAAGTATTGCTGAGCATTTTATTTGTACTGGGAAATGAAATAATCCACTGATTACAATTCTGATTAAGTAGTTACGATTACTAGTTTCGTTCTTTTATGTTTCTAATGACCAGCGATGCCATTTTTAGCCTTTTTTTAGGATATGACAAAAAAGGATATGACATATCGGAAGTTTTTTACGATATGACAACACCATGTATGGGTAACTTAGTGTTGTCATATCGTAAAAAACTTACGATATGACAACACAGTATGTCATATCGTTTTTCGAAAAAATTACATTTAATAAATGTTGATTGTATTGATTAGTTCTTTCGATTTGCATAACAAAAAATTAACATTTCGATAAAAAAAATCGTATATTCATTTTTTTTTTCAAATCTGATCCAGTGTGCGCCCCTTTTACAGTTTTATTATATGTAAATAAAATGACCACAAAACAGATATATCGGGTGAAATTGGGTCCAAATGTATTATTTTATTTTATGGATATGACGTACGTACAGATATTTCAAAACTCAAAGCCAAATATCTTTGAAGTTATCAATAATTGAATTAATGTAAATTCAAATTATTTTTAAGAGTGAAATATTAGAATATCTAATCAGACTAGCAGAACGGATTAGTACTACTAATTTTGACAGCCGCTACGCTGTCATCATCAGCGTCCTTTGTCGCTTTTACCACATTTGATCGTGGATACTAGTATTAAAGAAACATCAGCTATTTAACCAAATTTCATGACGAAATAGAATATGAGTATCTATATTCATTTTCATTAATATGGTAAGCATGAAATTTCAGCTTCTGATTATTTATTCCAAATTTTTTTTCAACACGGCCGGTTAAAGTTGGGATTATATTATTATATTATACTTCGGACTTAAACCTATTTCAGTTCAAATAATAATTACGTAGAAATGTTATCAAAGATATTTTAATAAATTAAACAGTGTTTTCTTCGTCTACTTATAAACTTCTCAGAAATTTTTAATTGATTAAAATTGATTAATATTCAAAGTTATCAAATTAGTTTTGCTTAAGCTCATTTTTAATTTAATCTTTCGATCAAATTATTTTTTATTTAAGAAAGAAATTCTAAAACGTGTAAATATTGAACATTCAAAGAAAAATTTGGCTGTACGGAAGGTTAAACTGACAGCTGTTTCGTGACCACCAAGTCTACTCATCAGAGTCCTTTACCCACACTACCACTGACAGTGGCAACAACACTGTAGCGAAAATCCTACTAATATTAGTAACCGCAATTAACACACTGTCGCCATCTTGTGGCGAGTCGCACCTTATTGAACTTTGTCTAAATGTTCGGAACTTCACTAACTTTTCTTTTTCTTAGCATGTTCAACTATTTTTAAGCTTTTTCTATTTCAGTCTTCAGACTCGCCACAAGATGGCGACAGTGTGTTAATTGAGCTTACTAATATTAGTAGGATTTTCGCTACAGTGTTGTTGCCACTGTCAGTGGTAGTGTGGGTAAAGGACTCTGATGAGTAGACTTGGTGGTCACGAAACAGCTGTCTGTTCAACCTTCCGTACAGCCAAATTTTTCTTTGAATGTTCAATATTTACACGCTTTAGAATTTCTTTCTTAAATAAAAAATAATTTGATCGAAAGATTAAATTAAAAATGAACTTAAGCCAAACTAATTTGATAACTTTGGATAAAAACCATACAGTTCGACTAAAAATTCATAACTCGTTGATTAATATTTTTAAAAATAATGAGACCAATCAAGTAGTCAAATTTGACACCCGGTTGTAGCCCAACCTGACTATCAACAGGGTGATCAAAAGTATAATTTTCTTAAAGATGAGATCCATTTCTATAGTTTCTATACAGGGTGTCCCATTAATCAACGTCAAGCCGAAAGCGGATGATAGGGCAAGTAGTGACTGCTCCAAAAAAGTTAGAAAAAAAATCTATGTCACTTATTTTAAAAGGTGTTGCCAGCTTAAAAAATCACACTGTAATGATCTTTCTATTGCTGTGACTACAAATCTTCACTTTTCTTATATTTTTTTCTCCTATATCATTGTCAGATATCCTTCTGTAAATGGCAATTAAAATTCATTCTGCAGTAGCCTGATTTTTAAAGAAAATCTTACATTTTGCCAAACGATGTACTTAAATTCATTACTACTCCCAACTTTAACTGGCCGTGTTGAAAAAAAATGTACTAGGTACTTTTGGCAAGTGACATAAAAAGTTGGCGCGTTTAGCATTAATTCCAAAATGGTATAATACTTGGCCGATTTGTTTTTCAAACTGCGAAAAAAAATGTTTTTTCCAACAAAAATACCTATTTTTTTATAGAGTATGAATTTTTAACTGCCATTTACAGGAGGATATCTGACAATGATATAGGAGAAAAAAAATACAAGAAAAGTGAAGATTTGTAGTCACAGCAATAGAAAGATCATTACAGTGTGATTTGTTTTAAACTGGCAACACCTTTTAAAATAAGTGACATAGATTTTTTTTCTAACTTTTTTTGGAGCAGTCACTACTTGCCCTATCATCCACTTTGGGCTTGACGTTTATTAATGGGACACTCTGTATACATAGTTTTGTAATCGGAGTTTGATCGAATTTGATGCGGAGGTATTTAGTATTTTCCAAAGGAAAATAAAAAAAACGAAAGTTCACAATTTTACTGATGCAAATGATACTGGAAGCTTATTTTCGCTTCTTAATGTCTATTTCTAAAAATAGAACTTTAGACTACCTAGGAACTTTATATTAACAAAATGGTATGGAAAAAATTTTTTTCTCACTCCCTTTAAGCATGTCAAGTTCCGCTAATAAACGTATACATTTAACTAGCAAAATGCAACTAATCTTTGCTTATTATTAAATCTTATGGCTATGATTATATAAAATTTCAATTAATTTTTCATTTTATTTACGCAATTTCTTTGCAGAATGTGATGAAGCTGAACAAAATATTTCAATTATTTTAAATGGCATTGAATCGGAATTGAAATTTGCGATAAATGAACGTGAATTAAAGGTAAACTAAACTCGCATTTCAATCATTTTAATTATACTTGTAAACAAAAACTTGTTTGAAGCTTATTATATAAGAAATACAAATATATATTTACACTATGCAACAACAAGTTTTTTATGGCACTTGATAAGCACTGTATTCTTTTATATATATTCTCCTATTTACCAAAAATAAATATTAGAACTTAAAATTCTTTGGTAACATTTTTTTTCAAATATTTTTATAAGATTTCAGATTTCTTAAAATATTATAGCAAAATACCTGAAAGGTAATAAAAATTAAATGTTTGTGGTATATTTTACAACAGAATCGGCCCAGTCAATCTCCAGTTATGATCTAATCAGTGTGGGTGGCAGCCTCTTCAAAAATCTAAAATTTTATAAAAATTAAGTGATGAGTTTTAGTCGAAGTGTATGGATTTATATCCAAAGAAATTTTTAATTATTTTGGCTTGAGTTCGGTTTTAATTAAATTTTTCAATTAAATTATATATTATTTAGAGATAAATGTGAAACATGTAGACAAAGAAAATTTTGACTTCACGGAGGGTTGAACTGACGTTTCTATAGCTCCCGCTAATCTCTTCAGAGTTCTTTTCTACGTAGACCACTCGACCAAAGTCGGTGGTTTGCAGTCAAGAGTTAAATATCATCTACTCTTAATCAATTCATGCTGTCACTCTTAGAGCTGTATTCCTTTTGATAGTTATTGATATTCAGTTTTTTCTTTTATGTCTTGTGTTAAGGTTCTTGTTATGTTTCTCTCTACGAGTTGTATGAATTATTATTGATAATTACAAGTACTAGTGAGTGAATATTTGTTCAGTTTATTTGAACATGTGCATTAAAGTGGTTCGCCCTCCATACAAAAATGAGAAGCTGAGCCAGTCATCCCCTAAGGATTAAAGATTAGTGGAAAAAGATCCCATTTCATTCATTTTTACGTTTGGTGACTTTTTAATCCGACATCAAATTCTGAGCGCCACTTATGCCATCTGGGATTCTTCCCCTCTTATATAAATTGTTATGCACGTGGCAAGAAATCCCTTCTAAAACTTAGTATATCTAGTGTTTAACATACCCACTTTTATGCCACGCCCAAATAGTATGCCGATTTTTTTAAGCCAAGTCGATCAAGATATAAAACAAAAAAATTTGTACCAGTGACCCCTTAGAATGAAAGGTATATCAATAACGTTTCTAGAAGTGTAAAAAATGTATTGTCACTCTCCAAAATACAGCACTTTGCTGGTTTTTAGGGTTCCGTACACCAAAAGTGTAAAGGAACCCTATTATTTTCGCTACGCTGTCTGTCTGTCTGTCCATTTGTCACATGCTGTTATCTCAAGAACCGCAAGAGCTACGGATCTGAATTTTCCCAGAACATGTAAAACTTTGGCGTCTACAAATATATGACATCTAAAAACTAAAGGGTGTTCTAAAGCGAGAAACGAAAAATGTTGAAATACTAATGTAATATACAGACACTTATATATAGACAGTTTACATTTTCAAAATTAGTGTTAATTGATGTAGTCTGTAGAATAGACTACACGAATTAACACCGATATTTAAAACAATAAAAATTAAAGGGAATTCTATCAGTTAATTTAATTCTGACTATGTAATTTAGACAATTTGCTGTATCTTGAAAACCGTAAGAGGTAAACTCTTGAAATTTAAAAAAAGGCTAAAACTAAAAAATTCCAAAATTACAAAAAATTTTAAAACGAAAAATCGCCAAAATGAAAAAAGCGCTTAAAGAAAAAAAGGACCAAAATACAAAAAAATCGCTAAAACGCAAAAAATCACCAAAACTAAAAAGTTTGCAAAAAAAATAAAAAATGCAGAAAAGGAAAAAAGTCGTCAATACGAAAAATAACACTAAAACCTAAAACAATCGCTAAAACTAAAAATGTCGTCAAAAACGAAAAAAATGGAAAAAATCACCAAAACGAAAAAAGCGCCAACTAAAAAAAATCGCCATAACAAAAAAAAGAGTCAAAACCAAAACAAACAAAAACGCTAAAACTAGAAAAATCACCAAAAACCGAAAAAGCGCCAAAACTGAAAAAAGCGCCAAAACTAAAATAAATCGCTAAAACTATATATTTCGTCAAAAAGCGAAAAAAAGGTAAAAAAACACGTCAAAACGAACAAATCACCAAAACTAAAAAAAATCGTCAAAAATTGTTTATTAAATGGAATATAAATCAAATAGTTCTGACTATGTAATTTAGATAATTTGCTGTATCTTGAAAACCGTAAGAGGTAAAATCTTGAAATTTTAAAAAACGCTAAAACTAAAAAATTGCAAAATTAAAAAAATTTTAAAACGAAAAATCGGCAAAATGAAAAAAGCGCTTAAAGAAAAAAAGGACCAAAATTCAAAAAAATCGCTAAAACGCAAAAAATCACCAAAACTAAAAAGATCGCAAAAAAAATAAAAAATGCAGAGAAGGAAAAAAGTCGTCAATACGAAAAAAACACTAAAACCTAAAAAATCGCTAAAACTAAAAATGTCGTCAAAAACGAAAAAAATCACCAAATGGAAAAAATCACCAACTAAAAAAATCGCCATAACGAAAAAAAAGAGTCAAAACCAAAACAAACAAAAAACGCTAAGACTAGAAAAATCACCAAAAACCGAAAAAGCGCCAAAACTGAAAAAAGCGCCAAAACTAAAATAAATCGCTAAAACTATATATTTCGTCAAAATGAGAAAAAAACGTTAAAACAAAAAACACGTCAAAACGAAAAAATCACCAAAAAAATCGTCAAAAACAAAAAAAAATTTAAAACGAAAAACCGCAAAAATAAAACACCAAAATGAAAAAAGCGTCAAAACCAAAAAAAAATCGCTAAATCAACAAAAAAAACTTAAAAAATAAAAAAATTAAATTCAACGAAAAAGCAAAACGAAAAAATTGCCAAAATGAAAAAAGAGCAAAAACGAAAAGGGATATATGTGTATTCGTACGGAGCCCTTCATGAGCGAGCCAAAGTCGCACTTTACTAAGTTTATTTGTTTACGGCAACTTAATTCTGGGGCGTGGCATGAAAGTGAGTATATTAAAAGCTAGGCATACAAAATTTTAGAAGTGCTTTCTTGCCACGTGCAAAAAAGTGGATATAAGAGGGAAGGATCCGAGATGTCGTAAGTGGTTCGCAGAATTCAACGGCGGATTCAAAAGTCACCAGGGCCAAAAATTAAGTGATAGTCAAGCTATGAACAACGATATATGACATGATAAGATCGGACTTTAAATGGCGGCGTTATATGTAAAACACAAAATGTGATGTATTTTTGGGCGTGGCCAAAAATGTTTTTTACATTTTTAGAAACGTCATTGATATACCTTTCATTCTACGGTGACATTTTTTATTTTATTGTATTTGACCTGGTTTTATGTAGTACGTATGTATAAGAATAAAAGGGTTTTACCTTTGGGGCGTGGCTTAAAAGTGAGGATATTAAAACCTAGACATACTAAGGCTAAGGAGGGCTCTCTTGCCATGTGCAAAAATTTTTTGTCATAAATGGCGCCGTAAGCCATGAACAGCGATATTCATTATGTTGTGATCGGACTACTAATGGCGACGTAGTGTACAAAAATTAAAAGAGCCGTATTCAAGGGCGTCGCAAAAAACTTTTTTTAAATATTTTTGGAATTGCTGTCAACTAGTCTTTAATCGTAGAGGGTGACTGGCTCAACTTTTTTTCGAACCACCTTAATGTACATCCTTTTGCTAGTTGTCTTTAGAGTTTAACAATTAAGTTAAGAGTTTTAGTCGAACTGTATCCGTGCAGTCAAAATTTTCTTTGTATACATGCTTCACATTTATCTCTAAATAAAAATATAATTTAAAATTAAATTATAACCGAACTCAAGCCAAAATAATTATAAATTTTATAAAAATATTAAACTTCGATTATTTTTGTGGTAAGATGACCATTAACATTAAAAAATATATGAATATTAATTACCTTTGTTGTTTTTCTTGTTGCATAGTGCTATTATGATATCATAAATTTTAAATCGTTTCTCTTTCTTAATAAATTTATGAAATTTATAGAGTTCGTACAATATAAATAAATTCAAGCAAATACAATTTGGCAACAAAAACTTTTATATAATTTTTAGACAAAATAAATTTATTTGACAAATTATTATCAAAGGCTGAAAGAAAAATGCCAACATTTGCAAACTATAAACCAGACATTTTTGGTGATAATTTGTATATAGTTTTCTTTTTTTTTTTAAGAAAAATAAAATTGCTTTGATTACTCGAACAAATTTCATGTTTTCTCCCAGCAAATAAAACAATGCACAGTGGTCGATTATGCCACAAAAATGTCAGTAGCTCAAATAAAGTTCAAACTTATCATTTAAAAAAGCTTCAGTACGAAAAACAACATGCAAGCCAGAGAATATGATTGTTTTTCAATGCTACGACAAAGTGCCTCAAGTCAAAATATTTTAAAAATACTCTTACTGTACCAATTCGTAGTGGATTTTAATAAACTAGGAAAAACTATAACCAATATAAAGTTGTTACAAAACTCTTTGTTTGCAAATCGGCAAGTCGATAGTCCTTTCCCAAATAGCTCAGGGATGTAAGGAAGGTAAGACCCGCTAGTTCCAGTGCAAGCAGAGGTTTTTGTGATATGGTGCCCAACGTGGGGCCCATATTTAATTGTTGATGTGAAGTAGGCTGACCAAAATAATACTATTACTCCACCGACTTAAAATCTACTAAATTTAAGTATTACTTGGAATTGTTTCCACCTAGATTGTAAGTGGTTTGGTGTTTGAATTTTCGCAGTCAAATGATGCATCTACTTTATAACGTGTGGGCTGGAGCTAGAGTTGAACTTTTTTCATACATAGTTTGCCATTTAAAATTAATTAAATACTCTTATATATAATTTTTTGACGTTCCCAATCACTAATGATGTATGATCCAGGCATGGTGTTTATAATTTTAAAAGCAACGAGAAAAACAATATTTTTGACTTGATTTAAAATAAGTCAACTGCTTTGAGGTGATTTGGCCGTACGAAAAATATATCAACATGATTTGCTCAAACCAAAATGATTTCACGAAATCATGCAGGTGGAAACATAGTAAAAATGTTTAAATTTAAAAGTATATTTTTACTGTCACACAGCGTTATCAATAATTACATAATCTTTTTTTTTATTAATTTCTTGTTTGTTTTGAATTATAAACACAAAAATAAAAACAATTTTTAAAGTTGGTACTTTTTTTAAATCGCGCGTTTTTACTCAATTTTGATGCTTTTTTAATTTCAAAGATGACAGTAATGCTTTCCAGTCTATGCATCCCTCTAAGGGTATGGTTTAAGGTATCAAATATTTAAGGAAGTAAACATAACTTAATGCCAACGAATTCGTATTTTATCAAAAATTATATTGTAAAAAAAATTTATAAAATACATATTTTCTACATTTTAACCGAATTTCCCCAGTGTGCAATGTAAGCGCCAGTCATTCTTTAATTTTCTGGGTTTGTTTTTAAGGCAAAAATTATACTATCTCTCGCTTTGTATTCTTTCCATAACATGTTGGCCTAAAGCCAAATGCGAAACTAAAAGATTTAAATGAAAGAAAAAAAAAATACAAATATAAAAAAACAATAATTTAAGTACCAAGAGACGAGAAGACGGATGCTTAATAATAATTTGTATAATTTACAAAATACTATATATTACAGCAAATGTGCAACAAAATGATAAGGTTATTTTCATTCATGGCCTGTTTGCCCCTTTTTCAAGAAAGATACATAAAGAAGCATACATCAAAGTGTTACAGGGTTAAAGTGATTCACAAAAATGCTCCACCTAGTGTTTTATATAAAAGTGCAGAGCAAACCTTATACCGAAAATGTAAAGATTACAAGATTTCATGTCCCGATTCATTATAATAATATACTAAAACTTTAAGTCTCCCTAAAATGAGTCCCAAGCGAAAACTTTGAAAACACCGAAACACGTTTTTATATTTGGAACGATTTTCCGTCATCCCACGTCATCCCACGTCAAATTTGACGTGGGATGACGGAAAATCGTTCCAAATTCAAAAAAACCCCGTCGGAAGAAAAACACAACACGTTTTTATATTTTCGTTTGGTTCCTTCTTTCTACCTAAATCAGTCGTTGTAACCTTGTTATTTTTCGTGTTCTACTAGCAAAATAGCACTGGACATCACGAAAAAATACGGAGTTTGGACAAAAACTATACCTGTGTTCGTGCAGCATATCGGTATATGTAACTATCAGCCATGTCACAGATTCCGTTCAGATTGGTTTTGATTCCGTAGTTGTCATTCCGAAAAAGTACATTTTTGCTGCTTTAGACTCCGTTTATTTTGTATTTCGTTTTTACAATGACAAAGTTTTTATACCTTGAGGCGCTAGTGTACTCACATTAAGCTTTTTATTAATATGGAAAGCTCATGACGATATATTTATTTGATGCTCCTAAAAGTATGCACGTTTTTTTAATATTTACTGCAAATGAAGTCTGTAGAAAAGTGTTTTTCAATTCCACTGAAATTTAAAAGTGGTTTTATTACGAAGAAAATTTTCATTTTTCGTTTTCTGAAGAAGCAACTTACGGAATTGAAGCCACTTCCGATGGAAATGGTATTCTGTGACATGGCTGTTTGTGTTCTTTACATCTAAGGTGTTGGGTATGTTGAAAAGCTTTGTAGAATATATTAACATATCGGTAATTGTTGACTCTATTGACTGGGATAAAATGTTGGCCATAAAATTGTAATTGTCATTCCGAAAAAGTACATTTTTGGTGCCTTAGATTCCGTTTATTTTATATTTCGATTTTACAATGATAAAGTTCTTATACCTTAAGGCGTTTGTTTACTTTGGTTTTTAGATGCAAAGCTCACATTGAGCTTTTTATTAACATGGAAAGCTCATGACCAAATATTTTTTTGATGATCCTAAAAGTATGCATGTTTTTTTGTATTTACTGCAAATGAAGTCAGTAGAAAGAAAAGTGTTATTCAATTCCACTTTGAAATTTAAAAGTGGTTTGATTACGAAGAAAATTTTCGTTTTTCGTTTTCTGAGGAAGCAACTTACGGAATTGAAACCACTTCCGATCGGAAAGGTATTCTGTGACATGGCTGTATGAGTATTTAAAGACAACCAAACTCCAAACTCAACTTCAATCAATCTATCTACTAGTATTCCAAACATTAATGGGATTACTTTTCTGATATGCTTCCAACAGGACTTATCCGTTTAGAAATGTCTGATTTATTACCTAAACATTTCAGTTCTGCCCCACTGTGCAATGTGATATGATCTTAAGATCATATTTTGTTGTAAGTCTGATTGCCACCAAATAATATTTAATTTATTTTCGTTAAGGTGCCCACACACAAGTGATTTGTGTGTGTGATTTGTACGTGCTCGACGTCTTGTTAATCGTTAATAGGGCTGTGCGCGCACAAATCACAAGTATGTAATTGAAAATTTTCAATTTCTTGTGATTTGTGCGATGTGTTAGTGGGCTTGTGCGCGAACACTTGAATGTTCGAAAGCAATTTTTCATAGAATTTAGAAAAGAAAATGTAATTTCACAAAGTAAAAGCGATAAATATAAAGATAAAAACATAAATAAATAATAATAATATACAAAAATAAATAAATAACCAAAAGAACAATTGCAACATTCGCTTCGCAATTCATGTGTACTTGTTGACGTTTAAGTTTATTGTGCTTTGTTCGTCGTTAGTGGAGATTCGGTACGCGAACAAATCACACGCACAAATCACTCGTCTGTGGGCAGCTTTACTTTCAAAACCCACAACTTGTTGACGTTCCTGTTGTGTATGAGAAAAATGAGGAAGGTGATCGCAAAAAAGATTTTTGTACCACTGCTATTGTCACCTGTTATCTAAAGGTTTTTTACACAAACAAAACAATAAATAATAGTAACCGTATCACTTTGACGGATATTTCAGTAGCAAATAAAAATTAAAAAAACAATTTTTTGTCTGCTCATTGTGTTCATAATTCTGCAACATTTTCGTTATTTGTTTTGCTTGCATGAGTATGGAAGCAAACATGATGTTAAAAGGCAAATATTTTCAGTAGTAAATAAATACTCACTCTAATACTCATACATATAAACACTAACATGGAATTGCCATTTTTTTAAGATTAAAGAACAGGGATGGCAAAATTGGTACAATTGTACCATTTTTGGTACAAATCGAACTTTAGAAGTACTATGGTACACCAATAGGTTATTTAGTACAATTAATAATTTCTCCATTTTTAAATTTTGCGAAGTATTGGGAACAAATTTCGACTTAAAAAGAGGAATATTTAAACCGGTCACATAAGACCAACTCACAAAACGTAGCCTCTGCAATTTAAAGCTCTTACAGATCAAGAAGTCTGAAAAGAGCTAATTTTTATAACTTTATTGTAGTAAAGGCGAATATTTCAAAATATGAGAATATATTTGTCTACCTTCCAATAGCAGATATGTTCAAACTGATGAGTTATTTTCGATTAGAAATTGCTAAATCTAACTTAAGTTCACTTGCCTTTTTGCCACAGGTAGTACTATATGAACATTTTCATAGGAAAATCCACTTTTTGTCACGTGTAACACCAAGAAATTATAATTTTTTTGCAAAGAAAACGTAAGTTTTTTTTACTATTTTATATAGTTTTGTGTTAGTAAAATTCCAAATATGTACATAGTTCTGAAATACAAAGTTAATTACATGACGTCGCACGTGACCAAAAAGTGAACTTTCCCGTAAGAATGCCCATATACTTATGTTTGTATAGAAAAGTAATATATTTGCTATACTTAATACATGTGTCTGGCTTCAAAACTCTGTTTTGGTACAATTAGGTCTAAAAAAGTACAATTTTAGACAACAATTGGTACAGTTTTAAAATCTCATATGCCATCCCTGTTAGAGAATAACGGACCTTAATGCAACCATTTCGACAACAATAGCTTTGTTCATTTACTTTCCTATCACTTTCCATCAACGAGAGAGTAAAAAGGAATTTTGTAAAATTACTCTCAAAAATAATAAAAAGTAAATGAACACTTTACCATCCAAAATTTTCAAGCTAAAATAGTGTTATAATATATAGGTATATATGAGTACTTAATAACTACTCCTATATGTGGAAAAATGTAATATATGTACCTATTACTATAAAAATAATGTGATTTCGGCATTTATTATTATTTCTTTTCAACAAAATTGAATAAGAAATTGAAAAAAGGGTACATATCTGAAATTTTAAACTTTTGAGGTAATGAAAACAAAAACAAATTATTTTGTAATGAAGTACAATATTTAAAAAATTTATATATGGATTACATTTTGGGACCAATTATCAATCGAAAGTTGCAGAAATATTTTTATGTTAACGTCATTTTGGCATGTTCTGTGTTTCACAAAAAAATAAAATTATGTGTATTTCTCATAGCATTGTTGTTATAAATAATTTTTTATAACAACAATGCCAAGAAAATTCACATTATTTTATTTTTTGTGAAACACAGAATATGCCAGAATAACGTATGTTTATTTGTGTATTTTCGTTAGTTTTGGCAATATTTTTGTTTTAGCGTTTTTTTTTTTTGTTTTAACGTTTTTTTTTTACTTTTTGACGATTTTTTAGAGATTTATTTTAGTTTTGGCGCTTTTTTGGGTTTTGGGAATTTTTTCGGTGTTTGCTGATTTTTTTAGTTTTAGCGATTTTTTGGGTTTGACACTTTCGTTTTAGCAAATTTTCGGTGTTTGGCGATTTTTTAGCTTTGACGCTTTTTTCGCTTTGGTGATTTTTTCCATTTTTGGCGAATTTTCGTTTTTGACGATATTTTTAGTTTTAGTGTTTTTTTCGTTTTGGCGACTTTTTTCGGTTTTTGGGTTTTTTTTAAGTTTTTTTGGCGATCTTTTTAGTTTTGGTGATTTTTTGCGTTTTAGTAATTTTTTTGCAATTTTGGTGTTTTTTCCGTTAAACGCTTTTTCATTTTGGCGATTTTTCGTTTTGACATTTTTTTAATTTTGAAATATTTAGTACATATTAGCTTTTTTTTAATTTCAAGAAATTCCCTCTTATGGTTTCCAAGATACTGCTAATTGTCTAAATTACATAGTCAAATTTACATTAACATTAAATATATTTATGTATGAACTAATTGGATTATCTACCGCCATAGTGTAAAGTACCGAGTATCTAGATACTCATAATATTTGCAATACTAAAATTTGCTGCAACATCCTCTGGCCCTGATGTACTAGATCCTGTGTTGCTAAATTCCATTGCTTTAGACATCTTATTTTTGTGCGGTTGGTCCTAAATTAAACAAAAATTGGTTTTCTATCGTATTAATATATTTCATCGCTTTAAAAATTAACATTCACTTAGAATTTCTTAAATTTTGCAAAAATATTTTTATTTCCCAACTTCTTTTAGCAAACTTGATTTGTAAATACAAACACAAAACAGCTGTTTGAACAATTATTGAAAGTAAAAATTTTACTATCAAGAATTTTCAACAATTTTTTTGTGTCTCAATTTGTTGCTCTCTTTTGACGCTCTCTCGTTGAAAATTTTTGGAGTTAATGAACACTTTCTATCAAAAATTGTTAACAATTGTTAACAATTTTCAGTAAATGAACACAGCTAATATTTTTACTCTCTTCCTGCAGATACAAACGCACACAGCCACTTTACATTTTTATATAAGAAACACACATTAGCGTAATTTTGTTTACGTGTTTGAAGCGGACAACACAAACATTTTTTTTTGCCGAAATTCCTTGATATTTGTCATAATATAGTTTTAGTAGGTATAAATGTGTATGCAAAAAAAATTTTGTACGATGTTTATCTGTCGAGTTATGGGGTTTTTGAAAAAAATTTCAGTTATTGTTTCGAACTAGAAAAAAAAAATAAAACAAAAAAATTTAAATAAGTGATTCTGATAGAAAATCGACTAATCTTTTCAAAAAAATATTTAATAAAAAAAAATTGTTCATGCTCAAAATCGAAAATGATCAATTGAAATTAAAATTTGTCTAACTTCGATATGTTTTATTTGTTTTTTATTTTTTTACCAAATTAGCCTAGGGTATCCCTATTATACTGTAAAAGTCTGATAATGGGATATCCATAAGTTTAAAAGTTATGCCCCCACCACCTTTTGCTCATTGTTATAGATAATCGGTAAAAGATGTCGTATAAACCTTACATTTACAGCCTTATTCTAGCAAATTTGGTAATAATAAATTTGTAACCGAATTTTTGTTACCTTATTGTAACTATTATTTGTTCCGGTATTCCGGCAATGTTGTAATAAAAAAATAATTCAACAAAGGTGGTGACAAAATTTAAACATTTTTGTAATAAAATTTTGTTATTTTAAATTATTTTTTACATAAAAATACATTGTGGAATGCCAGAAAGGAAATTTATGAAAATTTTGGCTTCTACACGAAAAATCACCCAAAGCGCCTAATTTCTTTGAGATTTTATTCGTATTGCAAAATAAAAATAGTTGCAAATCACACATTTGGGTAGAACAATCTTAGTTGTAAAATAAGTAATCGTCCATATTTTTGGATCATTAGTGATTATGCCAAGTTGCGAAAATTTGCAAGAACTTCGTAACTTTAAATAGATAGGGAAGTCTGATTGATAGTTTTTAAAAATCGCCAAAAGTGTAAGAAAAAAAAAACCAGGAACTAGCAAAACAAACACGTTTACTATAAAAATAGCGAAAATTTGCGAAAAACTGCAAACAAACCTTAAAATTATTTTAAAATAGCTAAAATTATAAGGAATGCAAAAAACTCGGAAAAAAATCGTGAAAATGACGATAATTCGCAAAAACTTGTTAAAAAGACAAAAAAGTCTGCTAGTTCGGTAAATCTATAAAAAAAAAGCCAAGAATTAGCTAAAAAATCTTTCATCGCGAAAATAGCGAAAAAATGCGAAAAATTGTAATATTGAAAACAAACTCTAAATTGCTTAACAATAGCTAAAATTGCAAGAAATGCCAAAAAACTCGGAAAATTTGCGAAAATTACGCCAATTCACAACTTTCGCAGTAAAAGTGATTCATTTTTGCCAGTTTTATGATTATTTACAGCTTTAACGACATCCAATCAATATCAGACTTCGGCACATATTTAATCTTAGCAAGTTTTTGCGAATTTTCGTCATTTTCGCGGTTTTTCCCAAATTATTGGCATTTTTTCACAACTTTTAAGTAAATTAAGGGCTCGTTTTCAATTTTGCTATTTCTCGCGAATTTTCGCTATTTTCGCGGTAAAATTGATTTGAGCGATGTTTAATGAATTTCAGTGCTTCTTTCCAATTTTTCGCCAGCTTCATTAAAAAAATTTAATAAAATATGTTTAAAATAAATTCTTGTTACCTACTTTTTTGTAGGTAACAGTTTTATTGACTTTTGTTACGATAAAAAATAATCAGAATACCAATTTCCTATTTTTATAACTTTGGT
Source organism: Panzeria rudis (assembly GCA_956483635.1). Classification (NCBI taxonomy): domain Eukaryota; kingdom Metazoa; phylum Arthropoda; class Insecta; order Diptera; family Tachinidae; genus Panzeria; species Panzeria rudis. Next base: position 104,640,272 of record OY101450.1, on the reverse strand, counting down.
GACAAATTATAACCATGGTCACTATTATTACTGTGTCAGAACAGGCCTGTATATTAGGTGTGTTTAGCACTTTTATGTAAAACTTCACGAGAAATAATTTCATGGAACATTTTAACCCTTTAGCACTTCGCCGTATGGATCCTTTTTGACCCTTTCTTAAAAATAGAAACCATACAGTTCGACTAAAAATTCATAACTCATTATTTAAAAAATTTTTCTAAAACGGCAACACTTTCGCACCACATAAGTCGACAAATAAACATCACACAGAAAAAAAATTCAATGTATATTTATGCTAACTAGAACTATAGTTATGCCAAATAGCAAGGAATTTCGGCAAAAAAAAATTTGTTTGTGTAGTCCACTTCAAGAAATATTGCCCCATATGTATTAAAAAGATTTTAAACCTTTGAAAATAATCACTGTGCCCGATTCGGTTTAAGATCTGGGCCACGGTAGTGCGCCAGGCCAAGTTCCGGCCACACAGTTGTATATTACACGAAACCATTCGAGCTGTTTTTACTCCCCTCATAACTTTGCTCCACTTAATCATAAAGTAATGAAACTTAAAGGAAAATCTCCCTACAGAGGTAACCTCACAGGTGAAGCTTGAATGTTTTTTTTTTATTTTTATAAAAGCTTCCCGAGATATGAAGGCGTAAAAAGTGCTAGAGAGCTGAAACTGGCACTTTTTACATAGGGGGACTAGGCTACCCCTTATATGTATGCGGCACTTCCAGTATAGCTAGAAAGCTTAAATTTGGTAGGCCCTAATGGGAAAAACATCAGACAATTCTAAAAATGATCACTTTTCATATGGGGGACCAGGGAGCAGCTTATTCATACGGGGCACTTCCACTATAGCCAGAACCTTGGAGAGAAAGTACTAAGAAAATCTGAAAATGCCCATTTTTCATCTAGGGTGGAGCACCCTACATTATTTGTGAGGGGCACTTCCACTATACACAGAAAAAACCAAATTTAATTTTCTGTAAAGGAATTTAATTAAATAGTAAATATATTGTCTAGGAACGGACCTACAAACAAATTTGGTAATATAGACAAAAATATTACAACAATTTCATTGAAAAAAGCATCTGTTTTTCAGTGAAAAAATTTTTTTAATCTATACAACAATTTATGTAATAATATCTACAAATTGTAAACAAAACAATTAACTAAATCAAACAAAAAGATTTACTGGAATTTCTGAAAAATATCAAACAATATTTTTGTCTAAATTTATAAAACATTTAGTCTAAAAATACTAACATATATTAAACAAAATAGTTTACTTAATCAAACAAAAATATTTACTGGATTTTTTTGTAATATATCAAACAAAATTTTTGTCTGGGTCATCATCATCATCCATTAAGCATTTATGAAATTTCAGTTCATTAAATGTATTCAAAACTGAATATTTATCTAAAGAGAGAATTAACGCAACGACATTAACGAATTGATTCACTCAAAAATCTTCAGTAAACAAACTTGGTACAATAGCATTCCTTTTGCTATAATTATTGTTGTTGTTCGGTTGTTTTTTTTTTTAAACAGAAAACGGTGGTTTCTTGTCGTTTTTGGCGTCTGCATGCTAAATTAAAATCAAACAAAAAATTCATTGATTCAGTAAAGAACATTTACTGAAAATTAAATTTATTTTTAGACAAACTTTTGTTTGAAAATTTTTTAGTTATATTTTTTTCTGTGTACCATCCCATTTCTAGGCAAGCTCTTAGCTTGATATGGGAAAGAATAATTGGAAAATGTTGCCAGCTAACAGGTTGCCTAAAAATGAGATGGTATTGCACCTATCAAGAACTTGGTCTTTTATTTGATCTCATTACTTTTTACGGCCGAAATTTTTGAATAGGAACTTGGCCATATTTTCACATTTATGTTTTTGCGCGGATTTCATTTACACAAAACTGGCTGAAGATTTTTCTCAGTCACAATTTTTAGTTTTCTTTGCATGATACTATCAAATTAAAATCTATTCATTTAATTGTGCTTTCAATTTCTTTTTTCGTTTCATTTTCAATCACGCAAAAAAACCTTAAAACAAAACAACTTTAATACAAGAAGGATGAACTTGAAAAGGCTGATGCTTTTTTGGTTGTATATTCTTGCGTGGACAAAGAATCATTTACACGAGCTAAACAGATTTTATCACGTCTACAAGACATGGATTTAATTAGAACAAGGCCAATTATATTGGTGGCAAATAAAATTGATTTAGCGAGGTCACGTGCCGTTTCCGCCCAGGGTAAGAAAACCAAAAATAATTGAATATGATTTGATTCATTAAATAGCAAAACATAAAAACAAATTTTGTAAAACTTTTGTTGCTCTTTCTTTAGATGGCAAATGCTTAGCCTGTACATTTGGTGCCAAATTTATTGAAGTGTCCGTGGGCATAAATCACAACTGTGATGAATTATTGGCAGGAACTTTAACGCAAATACGCTTAAAAAAAGAACAGAATTTATTGCAGGTTGGTAGACTTCAAACAGTAAAAAAAAGGAACTAAAAGTTCTACACTTAATAATGAATTTCTAACACTGGCTTATTTCTTAACTGTTGCTTTCAAACTTTAAAACTAAAATAAAAATGAAAACAATTGCTATTTTATTTCTTTTAATTGGCTTTAACATGATTTCTATCTATTATTTTATCACAACTTTGGCTCTATCTGTCTATAAGCGTTAAGTTTTATGTCAATTATTTCATGTTGAAATTTTTTTGTTTTTACACATAATTTCTCTCATCTCATTATAAAATTATTGTTCACTTTAGCCTAAAACGAAAAAAATGAAAAATAAATCTAAAGATAAACCAAAAGACAATTCGAATAGCGACAATAATTGTCATAATAGAAATTGTGAGTTTGATCAAGGGGAAAAGTCATTAAATGATAAAAACTGCGAAATTACGGTGAGTAAATTGTGTGTTTTTTAGATGTCCTTTTATTTCCCAATCTAACAAAATTCCAACTAAACCCATTGGTCCCTTGAAATTGTTGTACATTTATGTATAGAATTACGTTTTGAAAAATTGATGTATACGTTTTAATATCTTAGTGTTAAAGTTTAATATTATTGTAATTATATCCTTTTGTTATATTTTTATATCGCTCATTTGCTGCAGTAACGTCATAATTAAAAAAAACGTGAACTACTCGCCATATCGTTCTTCATATTGTGTAAATATTTCATAGAAATATCTTGTATACTCACCTTTTAATAAGAAATTTATATTTTATATTTCCCTTAAGTTGTTAGAAAGTTTAAATCATTAAAATCATTTTCTGTAAAATGAGCTTTTTTTGAGTTATAATATTGTTGCAGCAAATGGGCGTTATGTATTTATAATAGTACTTTTAACTCCTCCTCTGTGGTACTTTTAAAGATTTCATAGCTAGAATATATCTACGTACATATATAGTGCACCCTCGGTTATTGCAACTAATAAAAACCAATGCAGTAGCTACAACCGCGGTTGTGACCTTGAACGAGTTCCAAATTTTAATAGGAAAATTACTCAACTTTAATATATGGCTGATTTTTATTCTAAACGTACATTTTGTGTTCTTTTTTCTTAGTTTTCGCCTCATTCAACGATTTCTGAAATAAAATTATATATTTCGATTTTTTTAAATTTTTGCTTCTTTAGCGTTACATTTGCTTTCGCGGTTGTTCCAGGAATGATTTTTGCGAAAAAAAAATACACCACAAAAAATTAAGGGTTTGAAAGCACTACGCATCTACTCTCTAAAAGCAAAAAATTATAATAATCCCAGAATGAAATTAAAAGTTATGACCACTTTTTCAATTTTAACTAGACTTCACATGGAAAAATAAAAAGTTCGGATGTTTTAAAATAACTGTTCAAAAATATTTATATGTACATATTCGAAGAGTAGGCTAACTCTTATTTCAAATAAAACTTATTTTAATAAAATCGAACAACAATGTCAAAAGTTATGTCAATTTCAAATAACTTTTTTGTAACAAAATACTACCTACCTAATACATTGTTTGAAAATATAATAACCCACAGTGCCAAAGAAGCAAATTTTTTTCAAATAACACCAGAAAATTGTAAACAGATAATGTTCTTTATTATATCGTTTCTAACCTTCAGCTCCTGTTAACTTTTTTTAACGTCCTAAAATTTATAAATAAATTCTATTTAAAAATTTTTTCACGTAACGCTCAATACATTTTTATACGAATTCAATATTTTTCAGAACACACACTATATTTAGAATTCAATTCAATTCAGGTGTATAATCTTCGATATGTTTTAATATAAGGTCCTTAGTTATTCACTAAAAAATTTTAATTATATTTAAAAAAAATATAGATAGCACTCAATACATTTTTTTTTTGGATACAAACGATGATTGATTGATGAAACGTTTTGCAATATAATACTATTTAAAAAAGTAAACAAAGCTTTTAAATATTTATAAGTACAAATCTACGCTGTTATTTTAGTGTATGTTGTTAATGCAATTTCAATAATTAAACCGAGTAATGAAGCATACTAAAAACTCGTAACGATCAATACTCATGACTGTGGGCACCAACAATGTTTAAACAAAATTATAGTTAATATAAAAATTATTCCAACGTTTTTCGACCTTTATATATTAATATCTTGCCTAATTTCTTCTAGCTCGAGGTCGGACCGACAGATATTCAAAACCCGTTTTGAATTTAGTCTAGTTTTTTAAAAAATTCATAGTTTCTTAATGTGGAAAATCAACACCAAGCATTACGGACACGTCATTTTGTTTGAAGTGGGGAAAAACAGTATTTTTGTTTTTCGTTTTTAGCACACAATAGACAGTCTTATACAAAAAAATCTTATATACATATATTTACAATCTATTAAATCATGCAAAAGCAGTTTTCATTTAAAAATTTATGCGTTTATTTTATGAAATACTAGCCCCACCCGGTGTGCTTCGCTACCCCACTTTTGTGCAGATATAGGGAGGTACCCGTCTCTCCCCTCTGATACCCTCAAGATTTCACCGGATTGCACTTTATTGTAAGAGTAACCCACGTAAAATTTTGAATTAGTGATGATATAGAAATATTAATAAGTACTTTTTATGGTCGGCATCTCTCTCCCCCTCTGATACGCACATTTTTTTAGAAATGTAATTTTCTTTAAAGAGTAACCCACATCACACTTTGAAAGCTTTACGATTGTAAATGTACTTATATAGGAATATTAATAAGTACTTTTTATGGGCGATACCCGTTTCCGCGCTCCTATACCACCAGGATTTTGCTGAAAATTGCAATCCATTCTAAGATCAACATATATATATATATATATATATATATATATATATATATATATATATATATATATATATATATATATATATATATATATATATATATATATATATATATATATATATATATATATATAGAAAAATAAATAGTTACCTTGTGTGGGGGGGTACCCATCTCCCTTCACTGATACCCTCAAGATTTTAACCAGAACTTGCAATTTGTTCGAAGAGTAGCCAACGTCAAATTCTGATATCTTCGCTATTGTAGTTGTGCTGACATAGGAATATTATTAATTACTTTCCATGTAGGGTACCCGTTTTCCCCCTACTACGCTCTAAAACACTTTTGTTGAAAATTAGGTCGATAATAGTCGGAAACACTTTACCGATTATTATCGACCTAAAATTACACACGCATTATATTTTAACAAAATTTTTTACTAAAAAAAAGCTATTGGCTGCGTGCAGGTTTGAACCGCGACCTCCTGACTGAAAGTCTGACGTATCTACCATTCAGCCATAGCCGTATTATACTTTATGTTAAATTTTTTCCACTTGGACTAAATTTGTTTAATTACAAAATCGATGTAATTTTATACCAGAAGAAATTTTCAACACAAATTTAGTCAATATATGATCCTAAATTTGAAGTAATATATTAGAGTGTATACACCCAAGATTTCTCTTCTAATTTCACGTTGTTCTAAGAGAGCCTCACTCTGATAGCTTTGCAGATATAGGAAAATAAATAATTACTTTGTATGGGCGTAACTGTTTCTCCCTTCTATGAGTCCACGATTTTGCTGGATATTGCGAACTATTCTAAGATTAACACACATAAAATTTAGAGAGCCGCAGATATAGGAAAATTAATAACTAGATTATATGGAGTGTACCCACCGCCCCCCACTGATACTCTCAAAATTTCGCTAGATTCACTAATGAAATTGTGCTGATATAGAAATATTAATATGTAATTACAATGTATGGGGGTAGCCGTTTCCCCATCCTATACCCCCAATATTTATCTGCAAATTGCGCGTTATTCTAATAATAAAAAACTCATCGAATTTTGAAAGCCTTACTCTTATATGTAGTTGTACAGATATAATAAAATTAATAATTTTCTCCTACACACTAATACTTGATAATTCATACTAGAATAGAGAAATAATAAAAAGAAGCTAGTATCAAATGAAATACAGCTCTAAGAGTGACAGTATGAATTGATTCAGGATGATATTCAACTCTTGACTGCAAACCACCGACTTTGGTCGAGTGGTCTAAGCGGAAAATAGTTCTGAAGAGATTAACGGAAGCTATCGAAACGTGAATTCAAGCCAAAAGCTGTTGGAAACTTCACAGCCAACAACTTTGTAGAAGAAATTTCTTTTGTAAATACTATCCGCACAAAAATATAAATGTAAAAATAAAAACAAACTCCTATCCAAAAATTTCGGGCGTAAAATTATTGAGATCAAAATAAGGACCAAGTTCTTGATAAGTACAATCCCACTCATTTCTAGGCAAAGTGTAAGCTTGGTAACATTTGTCCATAATTATTTTCCATATTACAAAGCCAAAAAAAATATATTGCCAAGCTAACAGGTTGCCTAGAGATGCGGTGGTATTTTACCTATCAAGAACTTGGTCCTTATTTTGATCTCAGTACTTTTTACGCCTGAAATTTTTGGACAGAAACTTGGCTTTATTTTCGCATTTATGTTTTTGTGCGGATCTCAGTTATTTTTTCTAAGCTTTTATTTAGTACAATAAGTGCCCCATACAAATAAGAGGCACCCTAGTCCTCCCCCCCCTCCCTAGATGACAAATTTCCATTTTCAAATTGTTGTTAGTACTTTTCCATCAAGACCTACCTGTGTGCCAAATTTCAGCTTTTTAGCTATACTGGAACTGACCCATGCAAAAAATTGGCACCCTAATCCCCCACAGATAAAAAGTGCCCGTTTTTAAATTAGTTAACTGCTCACCAGGACCTACCTGTGTACCGAATTTGAGCTTTCTAACAATACTGGAAGTGCCCCATACAAAGAAGTGTTACCCTAGTCCCCCCATATGAAAAGGGCTTTTTCAAATTTTTTTCGTTAATTGCTCATCAAGACCTACATGTTACCAAATTTCATCTTTCTAGCTATACTGGAAGTGCCCTATACAAAGAAGGGGCGAATTACTCCCCCCAGGTGAAAAGTGCCCGTTTTCAGATTTTCTCACCAAGACCTACCTAGATACCAAATTTCAGCTTTCTAGCTATAGTGGAAGTGCCCAATAATATTGTTGAGTCAGTGAGTGAGTGAGTCAGTGAATAGGTACTCAAATATGCACTTTTTACACCTTCATATCTCGGGAAGCTTTTATGGTAGAATTTCAATTTCAGAATTTCAAATTTCACCCATGGAATTATCTCTTATGTTTCAAGTTTCATTATTTTATGATTAAGTGGAGCAAAGTTATGAGGGGGGTAAAAACTGCTCGAATGGTTTCGTGTAAATATATCCAGTGTGTTGCCGGAACTTGGCCTGGCGCACTACCGTGCGCCTAGATATTTCGTAAGTTATGAGATGTAAAAACAGAAAAGAGCATTGGCTCAAACTTCGGTGAGCTTGTGACACGTAGAAATCAAAAACATGATAAAGAAAAGACAATTAGTGAAGTTCCGAAACCTTTACAAAAGTTCATTAACAGATACGACTCGCCACCTCTCGGCGATTGGGCCAACTAAAGTAATCAGGATTTTCGCTAGGGTGTTGTTGCTGCCGTCGGTGGCAGTGTAGGTAAAAGGGCTATGATGAGAAGTCTGTGGTGGTCTCGAAACATCTCATGTCAGTTCAACCTTCCGTACAACCAAAGTTTTCTGTGAATGTTCAATATTTACATGCTTTAGAATTTATTTCTTAAATAAAAAATAATATTTTTATATTAGTATAGAATTTGTCAAATGGTTATTTTTATGTATACGTAACTTGTCTAATTCTAATATGTACTGTAATTTATAAGATATATTTGTCTTGTTGTATTAGAAAATCTATTAAATAAATAAATCTAATAAATAAATCGCTAAAATAAAAAATATCGTCAAAAAACGAATTAAAAACGTTAAAACAAAAAAAAACGTCAAAACCAAAAAAAACCAAAACTAAAAAAATCTGAAAAAAAGTAAAAAAAAAATTGCCAAAAAAACGAAAAAAATCACCAAAATGAAAAAAGCGCCAAAACAAAAAAAAAATTAAACCAAAAAGCAAAACTAAAAAATGCCCAAAATGAAAAAAAGGCAAAAACGAAAACGGATATATGTGTATTCGTACGGAAGCCTTCGTAAGCGAGCCCAAGTCGAACTTTACTGAATTTATTCACTCTCATTTCAAAGTCTTCATTTTGATTCCTTTTCACGACGACATGAATTGAGATAACTAAAAAATTTTCCCGCGTGCTATCAAGAATTGTATAAAAAATCAGTAAATACTTTTTGAAAATTTTGGCTGTGCTTTTACCGGAAATATTGACGAAATAGAGAGCAAAGTCGAGGCCAAAAACTTAAATTTTAAAATTGAGAGCCAAATATCTTTAAAACTATTGAGGATATCATAATGAAACAGCCTACATTACCTTATATATTTAAAAACTTTACATCAAAGGTAAATTAATCCAAATCGGATAATAGTTGCTAAAATTATGAGGCTGTTAATGTTTTTCATGCCTGTGGTAGTCAACTTTGACACCCTGTAGCCAAACGTGTGTTTCAACAGGGCGGTCCAAATATCAACATTCTTAAAGCATAGGTGCTCTTCTATGACTTTTATACACATAGTTTTGTAATCGGATTGCAAGTTTCAAAGATGCAGATTTATTAACCTTTTTTCAAATTGGAACCACCGTGCATCCATAAACGTATTTACTTTTTGTTGTTTTTGTTTTTTTTTCTTCAGTCGTACAGTGCAATTAATTCAAAAAGCTCCCTCTTCCAGATTTATTAAAAGCCTTAATTCGTCCTAATTTTAAATGAACGGTTCCATATATGCAGTGATGCCAACTTTTGAGGCCCAAAACGCGCAAAAGTTTTTGAAAAATGGGCTAAAAAGGGCTAATTGAAAAAAGATACGTACAAAGCCATATCCAAACAAATTTTTCGAAAAAGCACAAAAAAGTGATAATCTATAGTGTTTCTTGTGAAAATAAAAAACATGTTTAAGGTTTGGGAAGAACTTAAAATCACAACCAATTTTAAAAAAAATAGAAGATTATACTGGACTCTTCTTCTTTTTATTGCTAGTAAAGCAAACTAACAAAAGAAAATGAGTAAAAACGATGTTGCCACGTTAATTCAAAAGTCGCTCTTGCTAGAATAAAGAAAGAAATAGTTCGCAAAATTAAAAAATGTACCCATATTGATCAACAAGTAAAAAGGAGTTAAAAGGGGTCTAAAATATTGTTGTAAAAAGTGCTAGACTTGCGCGTTTTTTTGTTTGGGGCTAAAATTTTTTTTTCGCGTTTTGACTAACTAAAAACGGGCTAAATCTAGCCCGAAAAGAGCTAAGTTGGCATCCCTTCATACATGCATACCAGTCGCCGATTAAGAGAAGAGAATATTGATACATATTTTCCCAAACCCCAACAACTCTCCCTAAATCAGGAACCGGCAAACACATACTAATACATTTTGCTTGTATGGGTTTTATTTTGCAACTCTCGCTCTTACAAAGTTTTTGTTAGTGTACATCAAGCAATAGCAAGAAACAAGCGATAAAAACAACAATAGGTGTGAGTACATTCGTGTGAGAGTAAAAGAGTAAAAAAACCCCATGTGATAACCTGGTATACAAAGACGATTTGTAAAGGAACGATGAATAAATCTCAAAAAAACCCGCGAGTTATGAGAGTAAAAGAGTAAAAAACCCCATGTGATATAGTTTGCCGGTTCCTGCCCTAAATGGTCAACATATCTACTGTATAACTATCTAATAAGCTAAATGCGCCCCTGTTAAATACGTAATACTTAATTTTTTTTTAACCAATTTACCAATATTTATTTATGTTTATTGTATATTTTATAAATCTATGTATACTGTTTGTTCTAATGGCTTAATGTTCATTAATTTAAAATTTGAATACAAACAAAAATATTATAAGAAATTTTTTATCTCCTTCCTCATTCTTCATACATACACGGTTTTGAATTTTTTTATTATGTTGCACTTTAATTGATCGAATACACATTTTCGTCCTGTAAATATTTTTATCACAACAAGAAAAAAAATAAAGCTTTTATTTGAGAATATTTACTAAAACCCCTAAAAAAATTCATGAATTTTTGTAATTAAAAACCAACTAATCGAATCATTGTGATTTTCTTTGACTACAGGGTCATCGTGACACCTCACCATCTCCGGCTCACTGGTATAAGAGTCGCAGCGTAATGATGGCCAGCATGAAAGCGAGACAAATGTTAACATGGATTTTGGGTAAAGAAGATTCCAAATTCAAACATTGTGAAAATTTACAAGTTTTGTAAAAGAAACTGCAAACTACTTACATATTTATTTTTGTAACAAAATGAAAAGAAACAACAGCAAAAACTATACAGGATATTAAAAACCAAATTAACTTCAAGTTTATTATTTCAATTATAAATAATAAAACAAGGAAAAGCATTTCTTTAAAGCACCTACTTAAAATATTTAATAAATATGTTTATTTACAGTTAATAAATACAAAAACAAACACCTTCAAAACAATAATTAATAAATATCTTTTTAAACAATTTATACATACATGATAAAAATATATAATATTTTTGTAAAATGATTTTGTTTTTTAGCTTTTATTTGGGTTTAATTTTCTTATTATTTTAACAACCTTAAAGCAAATCACAATTAAGATTGTAAAAAAGTATATAAATAAAATATAAGATATAACAAAAAGCCTGATAATCAAAATTAAATAAAATTTAATTTAAAAAAATATTCACCAAAAAAGAAACAACATTAACAATAACATGTAATTACATTTAACGTTACTGCTATTAATTTAGAAAATTGTATGTGAAAATAATGTATAAAAAAATTAAAAGATGAATTTATAACTGATCAAAAAGAGCTTAAAGCTTTTAGAAAATGTTTAGAAATGTTCAGTTACAATTAGAGGAAATTCGTATATGCTTAAGCATGTAGTTGCAATTATACAGTTATGTCACATTCTTCATATTCTGCTTATTTTGCATTTCGATTTTACAGCGATAAGGTTTTTGAAGCATTTGTTTATCATCTATTTAACCAATTTGTTTTACGAAATAGAATATGAGAGTTCTAAGTTCGTTTTTTGCAATTTTGGTGAGATTGAAATTACATCTCTGATCATTTCTTTTTCAAATACAAATTTTGTATTGAAAAGTGCTTTCGGTTAAGTTGGAGTAACTTTGTGCACGTACGTGAACTGACTAATTATTTAGTTAAAATTGTGTGTTTTTTACTAAAAAGCTTAAAGCTTTTTTGCTTCAAAATAATAAAGCCTTAAAAGGTTGTAAAATAATTTCAGCTTTTAAGCTCTTTTTAATCACATATTAAACAGCGTGAAAATAATATTTAAATAAACATTTACAAAGAAAATCAATGATAAAACTATGAAACAATATGGAACCAAAATTTTATGAAAATACAATTTTTCGGTAGTTTTTAAGATAAATTTTTAAGTATATTTAATAACTTAAATAATTAACTATTATAATAACAATAATAGCCAGAAAATATAAAGTATTTATGTATTAGAATTTAAATTTATTTACCAAATAATAATATTAAAAATATAAAACAATTGAAATTTCTACTTATCTATAAAAATAAATTAATTACAATGAAACTTTATTTTTGTTATATATAAAATTTATTTATTGTACAGTCAGTGACAAAAAGTTTTTCGCCTGTTTTGTAAATCGCGAAATGTCAAATCACGTTGATTTCAAAAATTTTATAAAGGCTAAATTATTGCTTTTACAAATTACACGATTTATATCGTTCAAAATTCGAATAAAATATTCTATTGTAAATGACAAAAACTTAAAATACAATAAAAACCCACTAACAAGTCAGCTAGTAATAGTTTGTTTTTGAAATCTCGTGTTTTGAAATCAAAGTGATTTTCAGAACAGGCCCGTATGCACGCAAAGAAAAGATATGGTTGTGGCATGGTTGCGTCAGCAATGATATGTTTCCCAACACAGTTTTTGAAAGTGGCAAATAACTTATTATTGTATTAAATGACTGTGAACCTTAATTAGTTTAAGGCAAAAAAACTAACGCTTACATATAATCATGATATTATTAGATTTCATGAATATTGACACATGGTTGGCTTGAACAATATATATTGTTGAAAAAATTCTGACTACAATCATGATTTATTGAAAAATTCAACAACAGAATGGTTCTATAATAATAAAATATCGTTCTTATCTATACTATTTTGTTTGCAATAAAGCTATAGTTATAAAATAGACATGGCTCTCTGCTTCCAAAAAAGTTTTTGTTCTATCCCTTTGTTGAATGCTTTTTGCTAGTTTTGTGTTTTACTTGACAGCGTTTGTGTTTATTTTTGTGAGCGGTTGGTGTAAAAAAATAAAAATT